>OY728157.1:950833779-951433779 GCA_963277665.1 Viscum album
ACAAGGGTATTCACATATATATCAAAATGTTCTATTTTAAATTCTGGGATTTACATACATGAGACCCACTTTCCCTTTCCGTGGGTTTAAAGTGCCGTAAAGGTCATGTCTTTAAAGCAGTTTTTAAAATGTTATGATTATGAAATGAAACCCATTTATTTTATGCTATATGGGTTATTTATGAAATGTTTGATGATGATATATGTGGCTCACATGATAATAAAGGCAAATTTAAGGGTGCGCCCGGATAGCGCTCCAATGCATTGGGTAATGATGTAACCACTAGAGATTACAATTTTCACGATACCTTGGTGAATAACCTTGGGGATGGACCTTGGTGATATGTTCATGATTGTCTATTTTAAATGATGTAGCCACATATTCAAGTTATGAAAATGTTATTTTTATTATGATATGCCTCATGATTTCATTCTCATGCCTTAAAGTTCTTTTCATGACTTTATCGAAGTATCTCAAGTTCACATGTAAAATGTTTCTCTTGTTTTCCTTACTGGGCCTTCTGCTCATCCTTTCCTTTGATGTATGTCCCCAGGTTCTGAGATGCAGTAATGAACCTAGGATGAACATAAGGAGAAGCCTTTCAAGTGTTTAAGAAGAATGTTTTTTTTTGTTGTTTCATGTTTTAAAGATCCTCGGTTTTGTAAAATGTAATGAATGTTTATGTGATAAAAAGTCGGGATGCTATAGTCGGGGGGTGTCCAAGGGGGTTTACAAGGGGGTGGGTGGGTGTGGGGGGCTGTCCAAGGGTGTGGGTGGGTGTTGGGGGGTGTCCAGGGGGGTGTCCAAGGGGGTAGGGGGTGGTGTTTAGGAGGGGTGGGGGGGCTGTCCAGAGGGTTGGGGGGTGTCTAGGGGGGTGTCCAAGCAAGTCGGGGGTGGGGGGTTGTGTCCAGGAGGGGTAGGGGTGCTTTCGAGAGGGGTCGAGGGCTGTCTAGAGGGGTCGGGGGGTGTCCAGGGTGGTGTCCAAGGGGATGGGTGGGTGTGGGGGCTGTCCAAGGGGGTGGCGGCCTGTCCAGAGGGGTCGGTGGGGTGTCCAGGGGGGTGTCCAAGGGGTTGGATGGGTGTGGGGGGCTGTCCAAGTGGGTGGCGGCCTCTCCAGAGGGTATTTGGGGTTGTCTGGGTGGGTGGGGGGGCTGTCCAGAGGGTTGGGGGATGTCCAGGGGGGTGTCCAAGGGGGTAGGGGGTGGGAGGTGGTGTCCAGGAGGGGCGAGGGGCTGTCCAGAGGGGTCGGGGGGTGTCCAGGGGGGTTTACAAGGGGGTGGGTGGGTGTGGGGGGTGTCCAGGGGGGTGTCCAAGGGGGTAGGGGGTGGGGGGTGGTGTTTAGGAGGGGTGGGGGGGCTCTCCAGAGGGTTGGGGGGTGTCCAGGGGGGTGTCCAAGCAGGTCGGGGTGGGGGGTTGTGTCCAGGAGGGGTGGGGGTGCTTTCTAGAGGGGTCGGGGGCTGTCCAGAGGGGTCGGGGGGTGTCCAGGGTGGTGTCCAAGGGGATGGGTGGGTGTGGGGGGCTGTCCAAGGGGGTGGCGGCCTGTCCAGAGGGGTCGGTGGGGTGTCCAGGGGGGTGTCCAAGGGGTTGGATGGGTGTGGGGGGCTGTCCAAGTGGGTGGAGGCCTCTCCAGAGGGTATTTGGGGTTGTCCGGGTGGGTGGGGGGGCTGTCGAGAGGGTTGGGGGATGTCCAGGGGGGTGTCCAAGGGGGTAGGGGGTGGGGGTTGGTGTCCAGGAGGGGCGGGGGGCTGTCCAGAGGGGTTGGGGGGTGTCCAAGGGGGTTTACAAGGGGGTGGGTGGGTGTGGGGGGGCTGTCCAAGGGTGTGGGTGGGTGTTGGGGGGTGTCCAGGGGGGTGTCCAAGGGGGTAGGGGGTGGGGGTGGTGTTTAGGAGGGGTGGGGGGGGCTGTCCAGAGGGTTGGGGGGTGTCCAGGGGGTGTCCAAGCAGGTCGGGGGTGGGGGGTTGTGTCCAGGAGGGGTGGGGGGCTGTCCAGAGGGGTCGGGGGCTGTCCAGGGGGGTTTACACATCGATTTGTTTTATATTTCAAAATTATTTACATTCAAATTATGATTTTTTTTCATATAAACATATATTTGTCTTATCTAAAAAATATATATATTTTTACTATTTGTTATAGGTAATAATGAGTCGAAGTTGGATTACGGCATATCGAATGAGCAATGAATATGAGAAAGGTGTTGATGCCTTTTTGGAATTTGCTAAACGAAATGTTCCAAGTAGTGACATTTTTTTCTGTCCATGCCTGAAATGTCTGAATATGAAGAAGTTGAAAAGTAGAGAGATAAAAGATCATCTGATTTGTCATGGTTTCAATCTGAGTTACAACCCTTGGATTTGGCATGGCGAAGCTGGACAGAATGTCACTGATGATAATGAATCGCAAGATGGTAACTCCGATGGAATTGAAGAAATGATTCGCGATATTGTAGCAGAACAAATTGAGATAGAACCGACAGTTGCACGTCTATATGGTGATGCCGAAAAACCATTATATCCTGGTTGTACAGATTTTACGGTTTTATCAGCGGTGTTAAGATTGATTAACCTGAAGGCGAAACATGGATGGAGTGACAGAAGTTTTACAGAGCTGCTACAATTGATGAAAGACATTCTTCCAAAAGATAACGATCTTCCAGATTCACATTATAAGGCCAAAAAAATATTATGCCCGATGGGATTGGGATACAGGAAAATACATGCCTGTCCGAATGACTGCATTATATATAGGAAGGAATATGAATTTCTGAAAGAGTGTCCTAAATGTGGGACATCACGGTATAAGGTGAAAGAAAAATCACAAGCTGATGTAGAGATTACAAAGCTCCCTTCAAAGGTATTTTGGTATCTTTCTATAATTCCTCGTTTCAAACGTTTATTTGCTAATTCACATGATGCAAAAAAGTTAAGATGGCATGCTGATGAGCGGGTATGTGATGGAAAAATACGTCATCCAGCTGATTGTCCACAATGGAAGAAAATTGATGCCCAGTACCCTACATTTGGAAATGAAATTAGAAATCTGAGACTAGGCTTGTGCACAGATGGAATGAATCCATACCGAACCCTCAGTAGCACACATAGTTCATGGCCTGTTTTATTGGTAATTTACAACCTCTCTCCTGAAATTTGTATGAAGCGCAAATATGTCATGTTGAGTATCATGATCTCTGGTCCAAAGCAACCCGGCAATGATATTGATGTATACTTGTCACCGCTGATTGATGATTTGAAACTGTTATGGGCTGATGGTATTAGGGTGTATGATTCTTATAAAATGGAATATTTTCAACTGCATGCAGTGCTTCTATTCACTATAAATGACTTCCCAGCATATGAAAATTTGTCTGGATACAGTGTTAAAGGGCATAAAGCATGTCCAATTTGCGAACAACAAACGTCATATTGTCAATTGCATCATGGGAGGAAAACAGTGTACATGGGTCATCGAAAGTTTTTGCTTATGGATCACCCTTATAGAAGACTAAAAAAGGCATTCAATGGCTCACAAGAATTTGATACTGCTCCAAAACCTTTATCCCCAGATTTGTATTTTGAGAGGGTGAAAAACCTTGGTGTGACATTGGGAAAGACACAGAAATCTGGTAATGATAGACATATTTGGAAGAAAAGGTCAATATTTTTTGAGCTACCATATTGGAGGTATCATGAAGTCAAACATAATATTGATGTCATGCACGTGGAGAAGAATATCTTTGATTCTTTGATCGGAACATTGCTAGATATTAAAGGAAAGACAAAAGATGGGTTGAATGCAAGGTTAGACCTACTATCAATGGGAATACGTTTGGAGTTAGCTCCCACTCCTAAAGGAAGACGAACATTTCTTCCCCTGGCTTGTCATACATTATCGAAGAGGGAGAAAAGTAGCTTCTTTCAGTGTTTTCATGATATCAAAGTGCCTCAAGGTTATTCTTCAAATGTAAAAAATTTTGTCTCATTGAAAGACTTGAAGTTGATAGGTATGAAATCACATGATTGTCACGTCATGATGCAACAAATTCTACCAGTTGCACTGCGTGGAATATTGCCCATCCGTGTCAGAAAGACTATAATGAGGTTGTGTTATTTTTTCAATTCAATTTGTAACAAGGCGATTGATGTGAATGCTTTGAACCTTTTGGAAAAGGATGCAATTTTTATACTTTGTGATTTGGAAATGTATTTTCCTCCAACTTTTTTTGATATGATGGTGCATTTAATGATTCATCTGGTTCGAGAAATAAAGCTTTGTGGACCTGTATATCTTCGTTGGATGTATCCTTTTGAAAGGTATATGAAAATATTAAAGGGATATGTTAAAAATCCATATCGACCTGAAGCCTCAATTACTGAAAAGTATATTTCTGAGGAGGTAGCAGAGTTTTGTACGAGCTACTTGGCTACGGCGCAACACATAGGTTTGCCTCCATCTCGCCATGAACGGGTTAATAATGAGGGAAAGGGGATTCGTGGCTTGAAAGTCAAATCATTGTCAGCTGAACATATGAAGAATTTAGAATCATACATCTTGAATAACATAGCTGATGTTCAACCGTATATCACATTGCATATTAATGAGTTGAAACAATGTCATCCAGAGAAGAAAGAAATGTGGATTTTGAATGAGCACAACAAAACTTTTTTGTCATGGTTTAAAAAGACCTTGCTTGGTAGATCAGATGTATCAGAGACATTAAAATGGATAGTGGGTGGTCCATCTTTAAATGTGATAACATGGTCCGCTTATGACATTAATGGCTATACATTTCATACGAAAGCTCAGGACAACAGAAGTGCAGTTCAGAATAGTGGTGTATTGGTGTTTGCAGAAGCAATGCATTTTTCGAGTGCTAAGGACAGAAACCCAATTTCGGCATCAAGTGCATATTATGGAGTGATTGAAGACATATGGGAGGCTGATTACTTTAAAATTAAAGTTCCTGTTTTTAAATGTAAATGGTTTATCGGTAACAACAGTGTCAGACACGATGAATTTGGAATGACACTTGTTAATCTGAATAGATTGGAAGACACAACAGATTCTTTTATAATGGCAACACATGCCAAACAAATTTTCTATGTAGTAGATCAATCAGATATGCAGTGGGCTGTTGTTTTACAAGGGAAAAAACAATATGTTGGTGAGGATGAATTTGATGAAGATGCTGATTTATGTGAGATCCCGACTTCCATGGAAAGATTAACAGAACATAATGATGAGTATGTTGAAGACATGGTTTGTGCCATAAGGAACGATCACGACGAAGGAATTTGGGAAAACAATCCAACTGTACATTCCTAAAATTACAGGTAACACATGTTTATTTCTTGTTTACATTTAGTTTTTTCATATAATGTTAGATATTGTAAATTTTTTACTTATTAAAACATGTATCAAACCGAAATGATAAAACAGTAAAAACCGTAAAGAGGAGAAGTCCTGGGCGCACCGGCCGGCCGGTGGGGGATCACCGGTTGGCCGGTGGTCCAGACAGCAAAGCTCTCTGGTCCACCGGCCGGCCGGTGATGATCCAGCGGCCGGCCGGTGGTCCAGACAGAGAGGAAGGCTCTCTGTCTGGACCACCGGCCGGCCGCTGGATCAGCACCGGCCGACTGGTGGACCAGACAGAGAGGAAGGCTCTCTGTCTGGTGTCACCGGCCGGCCGGTGACACCAGGCAGTGGGCAAGTCTACTGCCTGGGTCCTCCGGCTGGCCGGTGAGCTCACACCGGCTGACCGGTGGACTCAGTGAGTCCACTTTTCAGCTTTCTTGGGCCAACTCCTTGGCAACCTTTTGCCTATCAACAAAAACACTTGAAAACAAGTTAGAACATAATAAGAGTGATTGTGATCATTAAAATCCAAGATAGAGGGGTACAACAGACTGTGTTTACCATGTTTATCATTGTTTAACATGCTTACCATATTACCAATGTTTACTATTATGTAATTTAGTACAGTTTTCTATTTTCTGATTAAGTAGTATTACAATATTTGAATTTGTATATTTGTGAACTAATGTTTGTTTTTTTGATTTGAAGGAAAATGACAGATCAATCAGTTGATCAGCCACATGATTCTGGAGATGAGCATATTGGTCATACATCTGGGGAGGAACATTCACAAGCTCCTATTACGAAAAAGAGTTCAAAGGTTGGTAAGCGTGGGTGCACACGTTTACCAAAATTATCACTTGCCCGTACGAAGGAGGAGAGGATAGTCGTGGAGTTTGATGATGATGATCTTCCTAGAGGTCCAAATGCTAAAGATTTTAAGGGTTTTGTAGCAACTCAGGCTAAGAGCAAAGTAAGCATTCTCTATGATGATTGGAGAAGTGTGGATAAGGCAATAATTTCTCAGCTGTGGGAGACCATTTTGGTAAGATCTTTTGCTATTGTTTGACTGTTCTTTAAATGTTTCTAGTATATATAATATTTTTAACCTCTTTTTTATCAGATGACATTTGATATTCCTGACACTGGAGGAGTCAGGAAGAAATGCTTATCGTTGGCTGCTAGGAGATGGAGGGATTTCAAATCAACCCTCTCATCTGATTTCATTTATGGTCATAGGAGTCGTGAGAATCCATGTCGTATATATCCTTTTATAGATGAAGACACATGGAGACAATTTTTTGAAAGTAGAAGAAAAGAATCATTTTTGGTAAGGGCAATGTAAACTTTTATAAGCTTTCTTATATAAATGATCTTATTATTGTTTTGTTAATGATTACTTATTCTTAATTTACAGCAAACAAGGAAAGCTCATCAAGAGATCCAATCTAAAAATGTATACCCTCATAGTTTATCTCGGGGAGGGTATGCATTATTGGAAGAACAAATGATGGCAGAAAAATTTCAACAACTAAGAGCTGAGTCTTCAAGCTCTGGAGAGGTGGCCCCTCCATCCCCTCCATCTAGACATGAGAAATGGAAAAGAGCTCGGAAGGGCAAAAAAGGACAATATCTTTCGGAAGAATCGAGACTCGTAGTTGAGAGGATTGTAAGATATCTATTTTATTTATTTAAGTTTACTATTTTCGTCATATATTTCCAATCATTATAGAAATGTTCAATTAATTATTACAGGACTCTCTTGAGGAGCAGAGTTCACAGGGGACATTTACACCATCTGGGAGGGAAGATATTTTATCTGTGGCATTGGGAAAGCCCGAACATCCTGGCTGTGTAAGAGGATATCCGGCAGGTGTATCGGTAAGAAAAGTGTTGCCACGTTCCTCAACTTCTAACGTTGAGGGAGTTTATAAAAAAAAATAGAATCCTTGGAGGCTGAAGTCCATAATATTAATGCGACAATGGAGGAAAAGATTAGAGCATCGGTGCAGGTTATGTTTGCAGACTTGCAAAGACAATTTCAGGGTGCAGCTCCCACTCCACCTCTCCCAATAGCTCCCACTCCCCCACCTCAGCCTGCGGACCCCATTTTTGATCCTCCTCCTCCGCCGCAGCTACCTACTTATTGTGAGATGTATGTTGATGATCCTCAACATCATATAGTTGCATATGGGATGATATATTGTATAGGAGATACAGTTCATCATCAACAGTTAGAGGTAGAGAATCAGAGGGTCACTGTACAGGATATTATAGATAGATCAGCTCGGATACCATTACCTACAGATGAGGTGACGACAGTTGGACATAGTATCGGCCATTTTTTACTTTGGTCATCCAGACTTCTTCGACTCATTACCATAGAGGTATGGATGTTATATCTTTTATTTTATATTTTTATTAATGTTTTATCATTTGAAAACTAATATATTTTTCAATTTATTTTTACAGGAATACTTCAAAGGTAAAGAAATACTTTATAGACAACAACAAAGACAGATAGCTATGACATCAAATGCAGATACTAGCAGTCTTGACAAATTGTCAAGATATTCAAATTTGTTGGCGGATCATTATGACTTTACAATGGAAGCTCATGTCTGTGGACGTGAACTAAGTGTGGGGATTATGAAAACTGATATCATGGAGTTTGTCACTGGAGATAAGTTGGGCATCAACGTGGTGCAAATTTTTATCATGTAAGTCTTAACACCTTCTCCTTGCGTTATATTTATTAAAAATGTATACTTATGTCTGCTTTGTATTAGGTATCTGTATAAAATTTGTGAGAGGAATGAGCTGACAGATGTATATGGATTCGTGGACCCACAATTGATTTCCCCTGAAGCATGTGCATTGGATGAGGAACAAAGAATGATTTATATTGCTGATAGATTTGAAAAGAATGTAATCACACAGTGTTGGATGATGCCTTTTTGTGAGAGGTATGGAACACATCCCTCTCAAAGAGTTAATTATCTTTTAACATAAAAAACCACTAATGTTAAATTTCCTTTTATCAGGGATCATTGGATGTTAGGGGTTTTTTGCCCTAGGGAGAAAGCACTTTATTGGATATGCTCTCTCCATGATGATGTGCGAGAAAGTTTTAAGAATATATTGGAAACGTAAGTTTCAATTTCACAATAGTTTTATATATTATAATGAATTTTAAATTTACCCCATTCGTATTATTTTCTAACAGGGCATGGGTCCACTTTCGAAAAAGCGCAAAGAAAAGGAATTTCAAGATCAAATATGTACATGCGAAGGTAAATATCCATTTATAATTTGTACATTTTGATTTATTACATAAAAATAATATATTGAATTTACACTCATTCAAACAGAAATGTCATGAGCAACAAGGCATCATCGAATGCGGATATTACATGTTAAGATTTATGTATGAAATAATAACAACTGGGACAGTTATGAGTTTTGACCTGGTAAGATTTCCTCTTTCTCATAATATTTCAATTTGATTTATTCATTATACACGTTGACTACTATCCTTTTCCTTTGTAGCTTTTTGATGACCCTCAACCCTTTACTGCTGAAGATATCAAACACTTACAAGTGGAGTGGTCAAATTATTTTACAGGTTTGATTGACTTTTAGTTGTTTGTAATGTAAAATGTAATTTTGAATATTGTCAATGTAATTGTGTATTTCGTAGTCGTTTAGGTTGGATTTAGTTTTTTTTGAAGTTGACAGTGTAAGTTTTGAATGTTATATAAGTGAATGTTTAATTTTTCTCTACTTCTTGTTTTGGTCTACTGTTGATGGTTTTTCTGGTCTGGATTTTAGTATGGGGGGAGAGGTTCCAAGGGGGTGGGTGGGTGTTTGGGGGGTGTCCAAGGGATATGGGAGGGGTGTCCAAGGTGTGTTTGGGGCTGTCCTAGGGGTCGGGGGGGTGTAAATGAGGGTGGGGGGGTGTCCAAGGGGTGGGGGGTGTCCAAGGGATATGGGAGGGGTGTCCAAGGTGTGTTTGGGGGTGTCCAAGGGGTCGGTTGGGTGTAAATGAGGGTGGGGGGGGGCTGTCCAAGGGGTGGGGGGTGTCCATGGGGTGGGGGGTGCCCAAGGGATATGGGAGGGGTGTCCAAGGGGTGTTTGGGGTTGTCCTAGTGTTCGGGGGGTGTAAATGAGGGTGGGGGGGCTGTCGAAGGGGTGGGGGTGTCCAAGGGGTGGGGGGTGTCCAAGGGATATGGGAGTGGTGTCCAAGGTGTCTGGGAGTTCTGTCCAAGGGGCCGGTTGGGTGTAAATGAGGGTGGGGGGGCTGTCCAAGGGGTGGGGGGGTGTCCAAGGGGTGGGGGGGTGTCCAAGGGATATGGGAGGGGTGCCCAAGGGGTGTTTGGGGCTGTCCAAGGGCTCGGGGGGGTGTCCAGGGGTCGGGGGGGTGTCCAAGGGGTCTGGGAGGGCTGTCAAGGTGTGGGGGGGTGTCCAATGGGTGTTTGAGGCTGTACTAGGGGTCTTGGGGGTGTAAATGAGGGTGGGGGGGCTGTCCAAGGGGTGGGGGGTGTCCAAGGGGTGGGGGTGTCCAAGGGATATGGGAGGGGTGTCCAATGGGTGTTTGAGGCTGTACTAGGGGTCGTGGGGGTGTAAATGAGGGTGGGGGGGCTGTCCAAGGCGTGGGGGGGTGTCCAAGGGTTGTGGTGGGGCTCCAATGTGGTGGGGGAGGGCTGGCCAGGTTGTTAGGTGGGTATAGATGAGGGTGGGGTTCAGTTGGGGCTTGGGGGAGGGCTGACATGGTTATTTTTGTTGTTTGGTTTCTGGTTGCTTTTTGGTGAGAGCAGTGCAATTATTTAAAAAAAATATATATATTGCTTTCACGTCGGTTATAAAATAACCGACGTGGTAAATAAATCGGTAGGGGTTTATCACGTCGGTTTTTTCGAGAACCGACGTGCTAAACCGTTCCCGGGCCTTTTATCACGTCGGTTCTTAATATAACCGACGTGCTAAAAGGCCTGGGAATCGATTTACCACGTCGGTTCTTGGACAACCGACGTGCTAAAACGTTTCCCAGGCCTTTTTATCACGTCGGTTATTTAAGAAACCGACGTGATAATAGGCCCGGGGAAGGGTTAATCACGTCGGTTATGTCATAACCGACGTGATAAACTATATCCCAGGCGTTTTATCACGTCGGTTTAGAAAATAACCGACGTGATAAACCCCCCCCGCGCATATTTATCACGTCGGTTATTATATGAACCGACGTGATAAACACCGTGATGTTAGGGATGTTACGTCGGGTTTTAAATAACCGACGTAAAAAACGTTATTTATAACGTCGTCCGTATTAACGTCGCCTAAAAACCGACGTAAATAATGAAAAATAACCGACGTAAAAAATGTTTTCTGCACTAGTGACAGATAGATTTGTTTTCAAGTTTGGAAATGAATGTTGCTTCTTTTACAAAGATAACATTTGTTTTGGTAGGGCACATTTATACACCGGTCTTTACGTGTTGGATTACACAAACCAAGTAATGACAATTGATAAAAATGATACTTCACATGACTCAAACCACACTCAACTTTGGCATCACCGATTAGGTCATGTAAACGAGAAACGCTTGATAAAGTTACATCAAGATGAATATTTAGATTCTTTCAAACTAAAACCACTTGGCGTATGTCATGCATGTTTACAAGACAAAATGACCAAAATCCCATTTAGTGGGAAATGTGAAAGGGCTAAAGAACTTCTTGAATCGGTTCATATCGATGTATGTGGACTATTTCCAGTTGAAGTAAGGGGAGGGTAATCATACTTCATAACTTTTACTGATAATTTTAGTAGATATGGATATATCTACTTAATAAGGTACAAGTCAAATTCTTTTGATAAGTTCAAAGAATACAAGAATGAAGTTGAGAACCAGCTTGGTAATAAGATTAAGAAACTCCGCTCAGAGCGAGACAGAGAATATCTTAATCAAGACTTCATTGATTACTTATGGGAGTTTGAGATCCTATCCCAACTCACTCCTCATTATACGCCCTAGTGGAATGGTGTGAGCGAAAGGAGGAACCGAACCCTGTTGGACACGGTGAGATCAATGACGAGTCATGTGAGTCTTTCATTATCTTTTTGGGGATATGCGTTACAAACAGCGACACACATACTAAACCAAGTATCAACTAAATCGATAAATGATATTCCATACGAGTTCTGGAGTAGAAAGAAAGCTATATTATCAAATTTACATGTGTGGGAAGCGATGCGTTTGTTAAGGCCTCTTCAGGTAACAAACTTTCACCTCGAGGCACAAAGTGTACCTTTATAGGATACCCCAAGGAAACAATGAAATATTACCTATACAACCCCTCAGACAAAAAAGTTATAGTGGCTTGACACGTCATATTCTTTGAGAAGGAGCACATCTCCAAAAGAGATAGTGGGAACGAGACAGACTTCGATGAAATTGAGGCTCAAGGTACATAAGAGTTGGTACAAGAGCAGATTCCACAAAGCCCCATGGAAGAAAGAACTGTTCTAGAGACACAAGAACTGCGTAGGAGTACAAGAGAGGTTAGAGAATCAAAACGGTATGTTTTTCTAGTTACCGAGGATGGTGACTCATTATTAGTTGATAATACTGATTCTTTAACCTACAAGAAAGCAGTAAGCGACACAGATGTTGCCAAGTGGCCAGAAGCCATGAATTCTGAAATTGATTCCATGTACCAAAACCAAATCTGGATTTTGGTAGATCCTCCAGTTGATGTAAAGCCTGTTAGTTGCAAATGAGTATTTAAGAAGAAACTGGACATGGAAGGACAAGTCAGTGCCTATAAGGTACGACTGGTTACAAAAGGGTTCAAACAGCGTCAAGGCATTGACTATAACGAAACCTTTTCACCAGTTACAATGCTGAAATCCATCAGAATTCTGTTGGCCATTGCCACTTACCATGACCATGAGATTTGACAAATGGATTTCAAAACAACCTTCCTTAACGAGAACCTTCAGGAAGATGTCTACATGACACAACCTGAAGGGTTTATGACTCCAAAAGATGCCAATAAGGTGTACAAGTTGCAGAAATCCATTTATGGATTAAAGCAAACATCCATGTCATGGAACATTCGTTTTGATGAAACCATAACAAAATTTGGTTTTATCAAGAACGAATGTGAGCCTTGTGTCTACAAACAGTTTAGTGAGAGTGCAGTTGTTTTCCTAATAGTATATTTTGATGACATATTACTTATTGGAAACGAGATACCAGTCTTACCGTTTATTAAGACATGATTGAATCAATGCTTCTCCATGCAGGATTTGGGCGAGGTAACATATATTTTTGGGATCAAGATCCATCGTGATAGATCCAAGAGATTGCTGGGCCTAAGTTAAAATACATACATTGATAAAATACTGAAGAGATTCAGTATGAAACAATCCAAGAGGGGATTGTTGCTAGCGTCACATGACATTCATCTTTCCAAGAAAATGTGTCCTCAGACACATGAGGAAAGAAAGATAATGGCAAGGAATCCATACGTATCAACGATTAGGTCAGTCATGTATGTCATGCTATGTACTAGGCTGGATGTCGCCTACGCACTGAGTGCGGTAGACAAATATCAATCTGACCCAGGTAACCGTCATTGGATGACAGTCAAGACTATCTTAAAGTATTTGAGGCATACTAAGGATATGTTCTTAGTTTATGGAGGAGATGAGGAACTGGTCATCAGAGGATTTGCAGATGTTAGTTTCCAGACTGATCAAGATGACATGAAGTCGCAAAATGGATACATCTTCACTTTGGATGGAGGTGCAGTGAGCTGGAAGAGCTTAAAGCAGAGTGTGGTCGCAAATTTTACAACATAGTTCAAATATATCACAGCTTCTGAGATAGTTAAAGAAGCAGTTTGGATGCGAAGCTTCGTCTAGGAGCTGAATGTGATACCTAGCAGTAAAGATCTCATCACACTGTATTGTGATAATACTGCAGCGATGACTCTCGCAAAAGAGTCAAAGTCACATCAGCAGACAAAACACATACTTCAGAAGTATCATCTCTTGAGGAATTTTTCTCAGAGATGCGAAGTTGCAGTGAGCAGTATTTCCACAGAAGACAACGTGGCGGACCCCTTGACTAAAACCTTGACTCAGCAGAAACATGATCATCATGTAAGGTCTAGCTGACTGAAAGTCGTAGGCAGTTGGCTCTAGTCTAAGTGGGAGTTTGTTAGAGTTAGTGTCCTAGAACCAACTGTTTGTACTTTGATTACATGGATATTTAATGTATTTAAATATTAAACATCTTATTACATATTGTTCATTGTTCTGCATGACTATGATGCAATAATGTCCTAGAGTATTTGTTGCATTGATAAGGTCATGGGAGTTCTTTGTTGTAATGAGAACTTTGAAATGCTATAACAATATTCTTAAATATAGTTCTACGGTTGGATGACATACTATGATGAGACACATAGCATGCAGACCGTTAGGTGCGAGTACTCGTAAGCAGATGAGACTTCCTCTCATGAAGTTCGCACTTGGTAATCTTCAAGATAGAAGATTATGAGAACATACCTGCTAGTAGGAATTCTGCATGTTTTAGTGTCATCAGATATTTCTATCTACAAGCGTGTGTTATGATCCTTAGACTTTAAGATTATCATTAATATGTGTCACGACTTGTGCACTTATTTACTGACGAAAACCGTCACACAGACAGTTGGCGGGAAGTAGGGTACGTCGAGTGCGTCACGAGTGACATGTTATTAATGGACAAGTCGAGGAAGGATTTGTCCCTTCTATTTATGGAAGTTGATATCTCGTCCTTTTGATTGAAATAGAACCGTTGCACGAAATTCCATGGCCATGGTGTAACGACGAGTTTATTTCAGGTAGTTAAAGAATGACGTATCAAGTATAAAAGTTGATGACACTATCATGAAACCTACTTGATGAGATTTTGTGACAAATGGATTATATTACACAGTGAGCGTTCGTATGTGGATTTCGTTGTTGCGACTTTAAGTTTTTTCTCTTGGGCGCCTTGATCTGTTGCGAGACAGTACTCTTGGACTTTAGGCAAGCTCACCTAATGCCAACGAGAAAGAATCCTAAAGGGTCACACACTAAGTATTTCTGGTGGTCTCGGTTAAATTATATTTGAATTTAATTAATAAATATTATTTTCAATATAGTGGAATAATTTTATTCAAGTTAAAATGATTGCAGAAATTAAATAAATATTTATTCACCGGATTGTAGGTAAAATATATTTATTTATTTTATTGAAAATTTAATTAATATTTATTTACAAGTTTGTAAATAAAATATTTATCAAAGAGAATAATTTATCTATTTATTTATTCGGGTGTTCAATAAATGGAAGTGAAGTTTGAGCGGGCCAAGACCGGTCCGATAGTAAAATAATTATTTGCAAGAAGATAAATATTTATTTAACTAGTTGACACAAATTAAAATAACGCTGCTATTATTTTGTGACGCAGAATTTTATTTATAATTCTGTTTTTCTCCAGTTGGCGCACCATAAATAATGATGGGGTATTATTATTAATAGCATGAGTTTTCTCTAAGGTTATGAATGTATTTAATTGATTTTACACAATTAAATATTGTAACTGAAGCCCCATGTCAATAAATAGACACGTACGTCTATTGTGTCATTTACCGAACCGCACACTCAGTGAATTGAGAATTGTTGAGCTAAACAATTTCTCTCTCGAATCCTCTTTCGGCCCCTCTCAAGAACGAGAGACGTTCTTCAAGGTTGAAGAACAAGCGATCAAAACGACCGACACAAGACACTCGCTTCGTCGCGCTAGCACCTGGAGAACGAGTGATGTCGATCAGAGGCCATCAGAGCGTGTGTTGATAACTGCTAGAGAGATTCTAGTTTGGATCCTCGCAAGCGCACCGAGATAATTCAGAAGGGTCATTCCAAACGATCAACATCATCAACGAAGAAAATACCGATGATCCAGATATTCTTTTTTTTATGAAATTAATTAAATCAATTATAAACAAGATGTGCAAGATCATCTCTAAAGGTTTTGAGGCTCTTCCTTCTTTATATAAATCATTGATTATATTCTGTGAAGACTGACGTTTATCGTCGTATTGATCCCGGAATAATCATTGATCGTGGTAAAAATTGAAGTTAGGTGCCGGTCCAACCGCGCTTCTGCTGCGCCTGGTACCTACAAGTGGTACTAGAGGGAGGTTACATCATAGTTTATAATTATTTAAATATTTTGTTGATGATTTACGCATTTAATAATTTAGTTGTTTCAATTCAAGTTAATCGTTCTGTAAATCTGAATATTGAGATATGTTTCTCCGCTTTTGTTTCTCGTTCACCTTACAGAAACAATCTTTTCTTTTAATTTTGATTAATATAAAACAGATGATCTCATCCGGAGGTGCCAAAAGTTCCTGACTGTACAACACCAGAACACACGACGTGTATTCAGCAGTACACGCCGTGTAGTCAAGGTTCAATGCATTTGGTCTGGTCCGCCAAGCCATGTCGTGTCATTGGAGTTTGTCTAAGTCTTAATGACTCCGTGTGTTAACAAGGAACTGGTGGCACGAGATTTTCGGATTACACGCCGTGTGACCCACTGGACACGGCGTGTAGTCCCTTCGGGTTATGGTTGGACCATGTACCCCGTACACTGCTTGCTCGGCTGGAGACCATGTAACGCGGATACTACACGGCGTGTGGTCCACTGGCCACGCCGTGTAGTCCGAAGATTTCTGAAGTACACTCGCATGCCGTATCCCCAGACGTGTACTTCGGATGGACGGTGAACAATAGTACACGCCGTGTAGTTGGAACTGCACGCCGTGTATTTATCCAAATTATGCAGATTTATTAAAATTTATTAATATATTATATAAACCCTTGAAACGTGTACCATGGTGCGGGAATAAAGTTGAGCCACACCGTGTGATAGGTGTTATATATATATGTGTGTTTAATTTAACATCTGCGTAATGTTCATTTATACTCATTGGGTAGTTATGAACAAGAATTCACCGGGTTGCCTCCAAGGTACTAGTTACGTCCAAAGATAATTTTAAATGAATTTATTTGTTTAAAATTATGATAAATGAGAATCTCAAGGAGAATCAGAAAAGAGTTTAAGATAAAAAGATTGATTAATTAAAGATAATAATTAATTGATTGGAGTGTGATTTATCTTAAACAAGAACGATTAAAGAATTGAATGCTAGTTTTATTTATGCATAAATATCGTTGCATGTATGGATGATCATGAGCTAGACCATGACCTTTGTATGTGGATGATTTCTTTTAATTTATTTATTTAAATTAAATCTGTCGGCCTGCGAGTCTTCTCCTCATCAATATGTATGGTCTGTGTGCCCAAGGTTTCTTTTATGTAAAACCCTGTTTTACCCCTCACCTGCGTGTGAGTTTAAAAGCATATATAATGGATGAAACTCCAAAGCTAGTGGAGGTGGTTCAAGCTGGAGCCGAGACGAAACCAATCCTAGGAGATACAGAGGTGGACATGTGAAAAGCTGTAAACACGAACTAAAATGTTCAAGGTGTTTCTCCCCTAGGTCAGGGTTAGTTTATCAATCGCTAGATAAACTAACCATTAGAAAAGCTCATGATCATGCCATTTTCTTTACTTTATTTTTATCAATTGCATGGTTTATCATTATAGATGTGTTGTCGTAATCACATAATTAATGAATTAAACAAGCATGCAAGATGGAACTAAAATAAACCAGGACTTATGCGTAAATATTATCAAGACATGGTTAATCACTTAAGTTCCACTTAATATTAGCAAGCATGTGATAATGATAATAAGAAATTCACGGATAAGAGATTAAAATTCTTCAAATAAAATATTAAATCAGACCAAGCCTTTTGTTACTTGATCAAGGGCAAAACTCAATAAAACTATGTGCTTGACCAACCCTTGTTGTGACACTTACTTTTATACAAGAAGCCCTTATGAAAGGTTTCAGGCTGACTTAACCATATTACATCAAGAGGAGTAGCCCTTGTTAGACTTGGTGTAATATTGGAGACAAGAGTTGAGGAAATCCAAAGTCAGGATTTTAGGATTGGAGAGTCCACTCAACAGATCAAGGAACTGCAAGCCCGCAGTTGGCAAAGACCAGCCTACCTAAAATACCTTCAAATAGCTTGATCAATCCTTGTTGGGGTTATGCGAAGGGAAATATGGATCCTTTACACTAGAATGTCATGACAACTGGACATTCTAAGTTCAATGATGAGGGCCATTGGGATTTGACAAAATAGTGGGTGACTTAATAAAATCAATTCATTATTTCTCATAAAATGTAATCAAGAAAGTACTAATGATTTGCTCTTTTAATTGTAGAATAAAAATGACAAGCTCGTCAACCACACTATCTCTACGATCAATTCTGGATAAAGACAACATTCTCACTGGTAGTAACTTTCAGGAATGGTTTAGACGCCTTCGGGTTATCCTACGTCGTGAACGGAAGTCTTACGTGTTTGATTCAGCATTACCTGATCTGTCTGCCAAAGAGGCGAGTGATGAGGATTTCCTAGTCTATGAGAAACATATGAACGACGCGATCGATGTTCAATGTTTGATGCTATCATTAATGTCTAGTTAGCTCATGAAGTCTCATGAAAACATGGATGTTTATAGCACACTCAAGCACCTTTGTGGTCTTTACCAGGAGAGAGCAAGACGAGAAAGTCTCTCCAAGATTATTCTGTAAGAGTGCCTTGGAGATCTCAAACCTTTCCTGTCTTGCTCTCTCCTGGTAAAGACCACGAAGGTGCTCGAGCATGCTATTAATGCAAATCCCCTAGCATTTTCCACTAATCCCCTAGCATTTTCCATTAATCCCTTTAACCCCTTTTCATGCCAACCAAACAATCTCTTAGGTCATTCCCCAACCTAAGTGTATTACTAAACACCAATCACACATCCTTCAAGCATATTAACATATTCATCATGGGCTCTATGTTCTCGCACAACAACCTTACACTTAGCTAAACTCTAAGTCCGGGGAATATCGGCACACCCCACGGGTGACCCTAATTTGGTTGAGTCATCCTCCTTACATCCCATGAGGATCAAGAGGGGTTCAATTAGGTTGTTTAGACACCCAAAACATCACATCATGTCAAAGGCACCAAGAACTCATCAAAAGAGGGCAAGAACAAAAACCCTACATGCGTAAATCTACACAAAAACCAAGAGATATAAATTGTAGACCACCTACCTTGAATTCGTTGACGAACACCCTCTCAATCGAAGCCTTAGATCTCGATTCAACCAACCCTTGAAGCTTTACCCTAAACCTCACCGAAAAAGAAGGGCTTGAGAGCTTCAGATGGAGATGAGGAAGAAATAGAAACCCTAAACCAAAAAGAAAAGCAAGAGAGAGATTAACCTTACCCAGATCTTCAATCCATAACAAACGACGCTCCAAACAACCCTAAGATGAGGGAGATTGATCCTTGGAAGCTCTTGGAGCCTTTGGGGCGTCATTAGGGCTGGAGGAGGAAGAAAGGAGGAAAATCCTGAGTGGTATAAGAAATCTCGTAATGATATTTTTGTAATTTTTTAGAAGTTTTCAAGATGCATGGTTTACCAGCACGGTTTGCCAAACCGTGCGCAAGCCATGCGGAGGCTACCGCCCACACGTCCTCTCACTCGCACGGTTTGCCAGACCATGCGCAAACTGTGCAGACTGCCCAAAAAGCCCCTTTTTTCTTTTTTTCATGTCTTGAACCCCCATAACACCCCTGAGCCTTCACTAGGACTTGAGAAACACTTAATTAACCACAAAAAGAGGGCCAAACTTGAAACATAAACAAGAACATACCTTACGGAGGACTCTGAGATCTTACAACCTCCCCACCTTATAACGATTTGTTCCCGACCCACTCTTCCTGAGCATCACTGAGTTCCCAAAGAAAAGAGATCGGGCCACTGAGACTGCATATCCGATTCCTGCTCTCACGTTTCTTTCTAAACGTTTCCATGTCGCCATAAAACATGAACTAAGGACACAACCTTTCCCTGCAATTTTTTTCACTATGATCCACAATACGAAATGGGTGCTCCTCAAAGGACGCATCAGCCTCAAGCTTGACATCCTCAGCATTTATCACATGAGATGGATCAGGGTGATACTGTCGGAGTTGTGAAACATGGAAAACATCATGCATCCCACTATACCGTTGTGGAAGAGCCAATCAGTAGGTCATTGGTCTGATCCTCTCCACAATCTCAAATGGTCCCACATATCTAGGTGCCAACTTGCTCTGCTTCCGAATTCGATGGTGACCCAACCTTGGCGACACCCGAAGAAACACACTCACCCACCATGAACTCAAGGGGTCTACGACGCTGGTCTACATACGACTTCTGCCTACTCTGAGTTGTTACCATATGCTTTTGAATCAAACAAACCTTCTCCGATGTCTCCTGCACAAGACTCGTTCCTTGCAGCTCAGGATCTCCGACCTCTAACCAACACAACAAAGATCTACACGGTCTCCCATATAGTGCCTCAAAAGGTGTCATCTGAATTGTAGCCTGAAAGCTGTTGTTGTAAGCAAACTCAACAAGCGACAAGTGCTTTTCTCACGAACCACCGAAATCTAGAACACATGCCCTCAACATGTCTTCTAAAACCTGAATTGTACGCTCTGACTGCTCGTCAGTTTGTGGGTGGTAAGCCGTACTCAAAAACACCTGGATACCGAGTGTCTTTGGTTGTCCCCTCCAGAAACATGAGGTGAAACATGGATCACGATCCGAAACTATGGTTCTCGGCACGCCATGCAACCGTACTATTTCTCAAACATACAATTCCCCCAACTGGTCGACTGTATAGGTCTCCTGAATCGGCAAGAAATGGACCACTTTGGTCAGTCGATCTACCACAACCCAAATTGCATCATTCTTTCGAGGCGTCCTCGGAAGACCCACCACGAAGTCCATCGTGACGTCATTCCACTTCCACTTTGGAATAAGCAATGACTGCAACAACCCATCTGAACGCTGATGTTTTGCCTTCACCTGCTGACAGGTAAGGCATTGTGCCACAAAACTCACAACTTCTTTCTTCATTCTCGGCCACCAAAACTGCCTACGAAGATCATGGTACATCTTAGTCAAGCCCAAATGCACTGCCCACTTTGACGCGTGGAACTCACGTATCAACTCCTCCCGTACATCAGCCGATACCACAACACGACCATGAACATAAGCAACTCCATCAGCACTGCACCCAGAAGGTGACTCCCCACCTTTAAGACTTTCCTTAATTGCCAAACACTATGGGATCCACCAACTGACTCTCTTTAACTCGGCTCAGAAGCACAGATTTAACTGCTATAGATGCAAGGGTCATCTGCCCGTGCCCATCCTATACCTCCAAATGCATCTCCGCAAACAAGGCCATCATCACCCACTCTGAACTGGATTCCTAAACTACCTGATTCTGAGTCTTCCGACTCAGAGCATCAGTGACACTATTCACTTTCCCTAGTGTGTACACCAACTCAAAATCAAAAGACTGCAGATATTCAAATCATCGTCGCTGTCAAAGATTTAAATCCCACTAAGAGAATATGTACCTGAGACTTTTATGGTCGGTGAACACCGTGAAAGGTTCTCCCAAAAAGTAATGCCTCCAACACTTTAGGGCATGAACCACATCAGCTAGCTCAATGTCATGGGTAGGATAATTTCTTTCATGTGGCATCAACTGTCTCAACCCATAAGCTACAACCCAATCATCCTGCATCAACACTGCCCCAAGTCCAACATTGGATGCATCACAGAACAAGGTATACTTCTTACCTGGTTCAGGTAAGATCAAAATCAGTGCGGTAGTCAACCGCTTTTTCAGCTCCTGAAAAGCATTCTCACAAGCCTCTGACCAATCAAACTTAACCCCCTTCTTGTTAGGCCTGTGAGCGACGTTACCAAACAAGATAAATCTCTAATAAACCTTCGGTAATAACTGACCAAATCTAGAAAACTCTGAATATCATATACGTTCTTGGGATGCTCCCAAGACACCACTGCCTGCACCTTTTCCGGATCCACCGACACACCTGACTCAGAAATTATGTGTCCCAGAAAGTGCACCTCATCAATCCAAAACTGACATATTGATATCTTGGTGTAGAGCCTATGCACTCTTAGTGTACTCAAGACGATGTCAAGATGTCTAGCATGATCGTCATGAGTTCTGGAGTACACAAAGATGTCATCGACGATGACAACTACAAACTGATCCAAATACAGGTGGAATATCTGGTTCATCAAGGCCATGAACACCGCTGGTGCATTGGTCAAACAAAACGGCATCACCGGAAATTTATACAACCCGTACCTGCTTCGGAAAGTTGTCTGGGGTATGTTAGAAGGTTTTACCCTCAACTGGTGGTATTCTGATCTCAAATCGATCTTGGAAAACACCGAGGCACCTCTGAGCTGATCAAACATGTCATCGATTCTAGGAAGAAGGTATCAGTTCTTAACTGTCATCTAGTTCAACTTCCTATAATCGACACATAGCCTTAGTGATCCATCAACCTTCTTAGCAAACAGTACAGGAAATCCCCAAAGGTGATGTACTAGGACATATAAACCCCTTACGCTCCAATTCCTCTAATTGAATCTTCAGTTCTTGGAGCTCTGTCGGCGCCATTCGGTAAGGTGGAATGGAAATTGGCTCCGCTCTAGACAACAATTTGATTGTTAACTCAATATCTCTCTCAGGTGGTAACCCTGAGAAGTCCTCATGAAACACATCCTGAAACTGGTCCACAACAAAAGGGAAGACTGATTGTCCCTTCTCCCCATCATTTAACATAAGGCACGCCACTTGGGCTGTGAGTTCCCCCAGCTGCTGGCGTAGCAGCCCTGCGCGGCCCACTCGAGTATACCACTCACCACGAAGGACATAAGTGCTCCCATCAAGAGATGTGAACGTTACCCGACGTCGGTAACAGTCGATATGGACTTGATATAACGTCAACTGATCCATCCTCAAGATTAGGTCAAAACCTAACATCTCTGGGACAAACAAATCCCACAAAAAACGACACCCACCAACCTTCAGAGCACAACCCTTACACTGCCTGATGTCCTTAACTTGTACCCCCAGTAGAGTATCAAGCGACATTACCCCACATGCAGTCTCTACGGTTAATCCCAACACAACTACGAACTGAGCAGAAATAAAGGAATGTGCAGCACCTGTATCAAATAAAGCACTAGCAAGCGTGGAAGCTACAAGAATCATACCTCGAATAGTAGACAGTCCCGCCTCATCACCTTCAGGTGTAGCCTGAACTGCATGGAGATGACCTGCCTCTTTACCCTGGGCTCCAGCTTGAGTACCCTACACTGCACTGCTTTGTTGGCAAGGATGATCTCGCCCTAGAGTTCCACGTCCACCGCCTCTACCAATACGACCCATGAAGCTCCAACTGCCTTCCTGATATGGGGTAACTGACCCCCTGCCTACACTCGACATTTGCCTCTGACCTCCGTTATTCACGGACTGCCGTGGGTTCCTGCAGAACCTGTGCACGTGGCTTAACCTACCGCACGCTCGACACTCGACCAGTGGGTAGGGACACTGGTCACACTTGTGCCTCGGCCTGCCGCACTGATAACAGAAGACCTGGTCGCCACCTTGAGAAGTTGACCCCCTCTTCTGACTGCTTTGAACGCTTCCACCTTGCTGAAAGGTTCCGAAGTGGTATTTCCTACTATCAAAAGCCGCACCACTTGCTCGCCCAGCTAACACCACAAGTTCACTACCTGAAGCTCCCTTCAGGTTCTCCTCTGAGATAAGAGTTTGATCCACCACTTCAGCAAACCTTTTCAGACGAAAGATATTTACCTGAGATTTGAGCTCGTGTCTCAGCCCATCCTGGAAGTGTTTCACCACAGCTGCCTCATCTCCCGTCAACGTCGGAACGAAGCGCCTCAAATCGGTGAAACGACTAGCATAGTCCATCACCGACATTGTCCCCTGAGTCAACCTCATGAAATCTGTAGCCTTCTCATGCCTCAAGGTTTTTGGGTAGAAGTGCTCAAGAAACTTTTCCTGAAAATCCTTCAACATCATTCCCTCAAACTGCTCTGTCTGAACCATAATGTCCCGCCAATGTTTTGCTTGACCCCTCAGCATATAGGTTGCTAACTTGACTCGCTTCTCGAGAGGAGTCTCTAGATGGTCAAGAATAGTTTGGATGGACTCTATCTAGAACTCTGCTGCTTCTGACCCACCCTCTCCGGTAAAGGTCAGAGGGTGCTGCAGCTGAAACTCCCTAGTCACCTCAAACATGCTTTGCGCAACCTGCCCTGGGTCTCGTTCCATCATCTGTATAAAACAAGCAAAGTTCTCACAAAACTGCTCTTCCCTATCTCCTTGGATCACCACGTTCTCCTACCCCACTACTAGAGGAGAATTCTCAGCAACGTCCTCATGTCGCCCAACTGGCACACGTCTTCGAGGTGACATTTCTCTACAATGCCAAACACGAGCTTTAGAACGCAACCATAAACCTTTTATGAGAAGGAAGAGATATAGATAGGCTCATCACTTGCCACAACTGAACCAGTTCGCATACACTACCCAAACAAACCCACTCACAACCAAATCACTACCCTTGTCCATCTCTCCTAAGGCCATGGCAAACACGAGTATCTAATTCACATGGTCACAAGCCTTATCTTTTACTCCCATTCAAAATAGTTTCCCTATTCCAATTTACTCTTACCACATGTTAATCCACTTTTACTTCATTAGTAAACATCATTTTCTAATCACTACTTACCCTTTTGACTTTACTTTTTACCTATTCATACCATCCTATTAGGCATAATTTCATTACTTTTTTTAAAAAAACATTTGCATCCTAACCTTTATATCCTGCACACCCAGCCCGTGTGTGTGCCTATCATGATGCATGTCATTTACCTACATAAGTGCCTAGAATGATGCATGAATGCACAACCTCGTACCCTTCCGACCACGAGAGAAATATCACAAAACCGTCAAACCACACAACAAGTGCATCACCCAATGGTGAAATAACGTCAAATATAACAACACACAACAAGAACAACAATCCCCTCCCAGGGTGACTTGGGTTTTCCCCTGTACATGGGTTAGCTACTCCCAAGCACGAGCTCATTACCAAGCCCCGACTCCTTCCTAACCTCCTGTCTACCATCCCCAAATAGTAATAAAGATAAAAGAACTCGTATGATACCACTTTGTAACATCCCCGGCCCGGGAGCTACTAATCTGGTGCCCGGAGCCAGGTCGCTACATGACCTCAAACACGCCTCCCTGTACGCCAGAGGTTGCCGACTAGCAGCGAGGTTCTAATAGGTCACATGGGGAGACTATATCCTCAATATTAGAGTAAGCTGCAACAGATAATAACTTAAATAACGGAAACAAAATAGAACAATCAATAACATGCATAATTAACCAATTCTCAAAACTGGGTACAACCATGTACAACAGTAAATATGTCATGCCATGCTACTGTGTCAAGTGAACAAAACTCCAAAAGAAAGATAAAAACAAGATCCCCAGAATGGTTCAGACTCTTAAGTCTGGAACCTCACCCAACATGTCCCATGTCCAACTCAACTCCCTAGTATAAGGGCCATTGCCTTTGTCCTGACATGCAAGCATGAAATCTGTTCGGGTACCCAACGACGGCCCGAGCAGGGTGTGAGTATAACTCAGTAGGTCACCACCAACGGTGTCTATAAAATATCCAGTAAAGGAAAATAGTGCATGCAAGTGATAAATGATTACAAGGATAAACAGTTCATTGGGTCATTCTAGATTATGTTCATTTAATTATACTACCATTGAGTTCGGGCTCACTACTTAGGCTTTTCATGGTTTAATTTACCTTTTTCATGTGTTCATTGGATTAGGCATATTCAATGTTCACAATCATATGAAAATACAATCAAACCCTATCTCACTAGGCATCACATTATAACAATCTCATAATCCTCAGCTCGAAGCCTCAGTCAAGGTGGAATGCAACCGTTAGGGGAATAAAACTCTGTCCCCTTCCCTAACCCGTGCATTTAGGGGCGGAGCTAGAATCTCGGTCAAACTCAACCCGTGGGCATAGAACCTCAAGTCAATACTCCGCTCTTTCAAGTCATGTGCATATGCTTATTTATCATTCACCACAATTAACCATATCACAACAAGCATAGCCAATATCATTTACAACATCACAACAATATCAATAAATGGGAAGTTAACATTTTACCTCAATCCATTAACACATTCGTTATTCGTATTACTTAACCCTTTTTACCCCATTCCTATTTTCAATGCTTACCTCACTAAGCATAATCAAGTATAAAGCTAATCCCCTAACATTTTCCATTAATCCCTTCAACCCTTTTTCATGCAAACCAACCAACCTCTTAGGACATTCCCCAACCTAAGTGTATTACTAAACACTAATTACACATCCTTCAAGCATATTAACATATTCACCATGGGCTCTATGTTCTCACACAATGACCTTACACTTACTTAGCTAAACTCTAAGTTTGGGGAATATCGACACACCCCACGGGCGACCCTAATTTGGTCAAGTCATCCTCCTTGCATCCCATGGGGATCAAGAGTGGTTCAATTAGGTTGTTTAGACACCCAAAACATCACATCATGTCAAAGGCACCAAGAACTCATCAAAAGAGGGCAAAAGCAAAAACCTTACATGCACAAATCTACAC
Organism: Viscum album; assembly: GCA_963277665.1. Classification (NCBI taxonomy): domain Eukaryota; kingdom Viridiplantae; phylum Streptophyta; class Magnoliopsida; order Santalales; family Viscaceae; genus Viscum; species Viscum album. Next base: position 950,859,958 of record OY728157.1, read on the forward strand.
AAAAACCAAGGGATATAACTTGTAGATCACCTACCCTGAATCCGTTGGCAAACACCCTCTCAATCGAAGCTGTAGATCTCAATTCAACCAACCCTTAAAGATTTACCCTAAACCTCATCGAAAAAGAAGGGTTTGAGAGCTTTAGATGGAGATGGGGAAGAAATAGAAACCCTAAATCAAAAAGAAAAGCAAGAGAGAGATTAGCCTTACCTGAATCTTCAATCCGCAACAAACGACGCTCAAAACAACCCTAAGATGAGGGAGATTGATCCTTGGAAGCTCTTGGAGCTTTTGGGGCGTCACTAGGGCTGGAGGAGGAAGAAAGGAGGAAAATCCCGAGTGGTGTAAGAAATCCCGTAATGAATTTTTTGTAAATTTTTAGAAGTTTCTAGGCCACACGGTTTACCCGCACGGTTTGCCAAACCGTGCGGAGGCTACTGCCTGCATGCCCTCTCACTCGCACGGTTTGCCAGACCGTGCACAAACCTTGCTGATTGCCACTACCCGCACAGTCTCCCCTCGCATGGTTTGCCAAACCGTGCACAAACCGTGCACAAACCGTGCGGACTACCCATAAAGCCCTTTTTCCCTTTTCCATCTCCCGAACCCCCGGAACACCCTCGTGCCTTCACAAGGACTTGGGAAACACTTAATTAACCGCAAAAAAGGGAGGACTAAAACTGAAACATAAACAAGAACATACCTTACAAAGGAATCTGGGATCTTACACTTGCAGCCGGTATTCCTAATCCGTGCCTCCCCGACTCGCTGTAAGAGTGGAGGGGTGACAACCATCGACTGAAGATTAGCTGCTCCATCTCCATCTATAAAGGAAAACTGTAACACACCTTGTTCAGCAACTGCGAACTAGATCTTTCGCTGAGAGCATCTTCCACCACGTTCTCCTTCCCAAGAGTATAGACAATCTCAAAGTCATAGTCCTGGAGGAACTCTAGCCATCGCTTCTGTCTCAAGTTAAGATATTTCTGAGAGAAGATATACTTGGCACTCTTGTGGTCATAGTAAATGATGAATCGCTTTCCCATCAGGTAGTGTCACTATATCTTCAGTGCGAAAACTACTACTGCTAACTCAAGGTCGTGGGTCGCGTAGTTCTGCTCATGTGGTCTCAATTGGCATAAACCACAGGTAATAATTGCTTGCTTCTGCATCCTAACACAACCAAGTTCGGTCCTTGATGCATTGAAGAATACTACGTACTCGAAACCTTCATTCGGTAATCTCAAGATGAGAGCGCTCGCCAACCTCTACCTCAACTCCTGAAAGCATTGTTGACACTTTCTCCATCCACACGAAAGACTGCCCTTTCCTAATCAAGGATGTCAAGGGTGTTGCCACTCCAGAGAAGTCGGGTACAAACCTCTGATAATATCCAACCAGTTCAAGGAAACTCCGTACCTTGGTAACATTCTTGGGTGGCTCCCAAGCAAGCACTGTCCCAACCTTCGCTGGATCTACTGCAACTATAGCCTATGAGCTGATGTGTTTGAGAAAATAAACCTCCTGAATCCAAAACTGACACTTTGAGAGCTTCCCGAAAAGTTGGTGCTCTCGGAGCGTGTCCAGGACCATCCTCAAGTGTCTCGCGTGCTCCTCCTCAGACGCCGAGTACACTAGGATGTCATCGATGAAGACTACCACAAACCGGTCTAAGAAAGGTTGAAAGATCTGGTTCATGAGTCCCATGAACACTGCTGGGGCGTTCGTCATGCCAAACGATATCACCAAGTACTCGTAGTGATCGTAACAACATCTGAAGGTCGTCTTCGCTATATCCTCATCCCGTACTCGCAGCTGGTGATAGCCTGATCTGATGCCAATCTTCGACAACCATCACGCCCCTTTTAACTGATCAAAGAGGTCATCGATCTTTGGTAGCGGATACTTGTTCTTCACGGTCACTTGGTTCAAGCGCCGATAATCCGTACATAACCTCAAGCTTCTGTTTGCCTTCTTGGCAAACAAAACTGGGGCTGCCCAGGGTGAAACACTGGGTCTCACAAAGCTCTTCCTCTATAAGTCCTCCAACTACACCCTCAGCTAACGAAGTTCTGTGGGAGCCATCCGATATACAGGTGTAGATATCGGTGTCATCCTGTGGTGTAGATCAATGCAGAAGTCTATCTCTTGATGGGGAGGTAAACATGAAACATCTTCAGGAAAGACGTCCTCATACTCCGCCACCACTACAGGGAATTGATGACTCATAATATCCACTGCACCGAGGGTCAGGCTAGCCAATCGATGAGTAATCAGCTACACCTTCCTATGCGTGAGTGCATCCTGCGCTGCCTAAGCTTCCTCTTCACCGATAAAGGAAAACCTGGTTCCATCACTACAGACACATCGCACCCTTCGCTTAAAACAATCAATCTGAAAAAGAACTGTGGATAACTAGTACATACCAATAATGACATCATAAGGCCTCAACGCCGCTACAAAGGGATCCCAACTGAAACTCTCACCTCCAAAAGTCAGGTCACACTGTCGACACTGGTACATGGTCATCGAGTCTCCTCCAGTAGGAGTCTCCAAGCATAAGGGTTGAGTCAACAGTTCAACTGGAATCTCCGAGTCTCAAACAAGATTCGTGCTAAGAAAAGAATTACTAGCACCTGTGTATATCAATAATGCAACTAAGGTAGAAAAGACACAGATCGTACCTTGTATCATCCCTAGAGCCTCGAGGTCATAAGCTTGTCCCTGCCCACCATCTCCTTGAGTCTGACGTAGACCACCTGAGGGTGATGACAATAATAGATCGAACCTCCGACCAACTCCTGCTGCTCTACTGGCCCCATTACCACGTCCGCAACCCTGTGAACCACCTTGTTTCTGCCTCTGTCTCTGTCTCGGCGGTCCCTCGATCGTCTCCCGATTAGTTGTACGGCGGGTCAGACAATCTTGTGCCAGATGTTCCCGACCGTCGTAAGAGAAACACTACCTATCCCTTGGTCGATTCGAGCCACCCTGAGAGCCCTACACCGCTGACCTTGAGTCCTAGTATCGCCTCCTAAAGCATTTGACCTACTTGGATCCCTGTGACTGCTGTCGGTTACCTACTACCGAGGTCTCAGCTACCGAGTTCCCACTGCCAGCTCTCACCACCAGCGTCTGCTCTGTCAGAAAATTTTCTACCAATAGGGCTCGTTCAAGTACCCCAGTATAGGTGGAAATGCTAAGAGATACCATTGACGCCCTGATGTCCCAGCACAAGCCTTGCTCAAAGGTCTGAGCCCTGAAGAACTGGTCTCGTACCATGTCCAAGGAGTAATGTGAGAGATCAGTAAACCTCGCTGAATACCCCGCCACAGTCATACTGTCCTGCTGCAGATGCAGAAGCTCCTGTATGCATACCGATCACAACGTGGCTGGATAGAACTCCTCTCTAAAGAGACACTTGAGGTCTGTCCAGGAGAGAGTTGTCTCATCATGTGACTGAGTCACCAAGCTCCACCATCGCCCAACAGAGTCTTGAAGAAGACTCGCTGCGAGGACTGCCATCTGGTCTGCAGACATCCTTACAAGGCGGAAAATGCGAGTGATTGCCTCTAGCCAGTCCTCAGCCACCTGGGGGTCTGACTCACCCTGAAACCTGGGAGGTCGTTGTCTCTAAAACTCGTGCAACGCACTTAACCTGCGTACATCCTCAGCTAGTAGTGGTGGTACTAGCTGATGCTCAACGAGTGGTGATATAGACGATAAACTACCCGGAGCTGCTATCTCCGGTACAAGCCCCTGTACTGATGCCTCATCACTAAGCGGATCATCCTCGTGATCACATGGTGGAATCCTGACTGGCTGTCTACGTGGAGCCATCCTGAAATAAAACAAGACGTACCATAGTCAAAAGAGTATATTTGAGGAGCTGACTCAAGGACATGGAAACCACAACCATTCCTATATGATGGATGTGCCATTGTTTTCCCTGCAACCAGTGTTCTCATGTGTCGAGTCGAAAAGCAGGTGATTAAAGTCCTAGTGTATGGATAAGTCGACCGCCACACAAACACCAGAGTCCCTGGCTTGAAAGCTGAACTTGAAACACTTAACACCATTGCCTCTAACCAATCTCACTAACTTAGGTCCTAAGGTAGAATCAACCACGTCTGATACCACTCTCTGACGATCCGACCCACCGGGGTCCGACCCGTGACTACCCTAAGCCTGCCTCCAATAGGTCAGGGGCTGGCGAACAATGCTGAGTAGGCATATCCCACAAATGAGAAGCATTAGACTAAAATATCTATACACACGCACACAACTCAAAGCCCACACAATGCTGAAATGTAAAACAACTGAAAGAATGCATGCATACATCTAAGATCCCACAACATAGTACGACAATGAAATTACTTTAAACAGAAAAGGGGCAAAAAACAAGCCCAACTAAAACTGTGAAGAGTTCAACCTGCTCCATGGGCGAAGACTAAGTCAAAAGTACGCTCCCGGTAAACACCTTGGTCTGTCATGCTCCAGCTACTCTCCACCCGCTCCCTGTCCTCCCAGGACACCGTCAAAAGGTTCATCGTCTGCACAAGACACGACACGTGCGGGCAAAGCCTGTGCATGAGTGAATATAACAATACTCAGGTTACTCACCGAAAACACTAAACACGAAGCACAAAGTATAGTCAGCTCAATACAAGATATAACAATCAATGTATAATAGAAAAAAAAACTCAGATATACTCAGGAAAGACACCACTCCACCAGACGATCATAACCAACCAACTGTCAGCCACAAGGTTCTTTGTTCGAAGCAACGCTCGTTCTGGGAGAAACCACTCCACGATCTATGTTACCATCAGAGACTCGACAAAGAGGTCTGGGTCATTGGGCTCTACCCAATGAAGCTCACTGGTCTAAGGGGACCATGATACATAGACAGGGAGTCACGCCCAGAACCGCTGGAGGACACCACGAACCCAGTATGGATCAACCCGCTACATAGGGGATTGTATACCAACGATTTCACAAACCCTACCGATACGAACTACTAGATGGAGGATCAATTCCTTGATCAAGGAGGTCACATTGATTCCACAAACTCTAAATAGGGATGATAGAAGATCACACTCCAGTCTCGCAGAGGGACACAATAACTCTATATGAGACTCGACCTATAAAGGGGATCACAATCCAGTGACGTGGATGTAATACCGCACGGTACCCTCGAGGAAAGGATTAAGGGAACACACTCAACATATACTAGTCCAAACTAGGAAAACGAAGAGCCTCAAGCACTCTCGATGGGTGTACACGGCGTGTCCTAGGGGGTACACGACGTGTCCAGCTATCTCAAGTCTTGTTCGTGTGGAAGAGCCTCACACGACGTGTAGTCTTCATATACACGGTGTGTAGAAGGATGTACACGACATGGTATCCTGCCCATGTCGCCTGGCTGTGTTTGTGTATCGAAGCTGTGTCCGTGTACCGGTCCGTGCATGCCAAGTTGTGTTCGTGTGGTAGTACACGGCGTGTCCGTGCCCATGTACTCCAACCCGTGTCCATGTACTTTCGAAGTACACGCCAACTCAACCAGGGAGGGTCACACGTCGTGTGGTCCTTAACTCCAGCCAAACCCTAGCACCGCATCCAGGGGCCCCCACACGTCGTGTAATCCCGGATCACATGCCATGCTTTGCAGGATTTTCCAGAATCCCAGATTCTTCCTCCGCATTCGATCCGGCGACTTCAGACTTCGATTCGGTGATCAATTCGCCACAAAAACAAAGATCCAAGCTCGTCCAAGCCTCGCCATTGTCGAACAATGTGTCCTGTTGTTAGATCTGCTTGCAAAATGGATTGAATCGTTGTTCTTCATTGTGCACCGAAGAACGCTGAAGAACGTGAATTCGAGAATCATCCGTCATCTGAATTGCTCTGTCTCCGTCGTTGCACCTCCGTCGTGTTGTGCTGATCCCAGATCTATGATATCAGATCGTTGCACCAAGAAACGAGTATGCAATGATCGATTAACTGGGAATAGTCGAACCTCGGGCCAACGAAGAACGCCCATGGTGAATCACAGGATTGAGGAAGAAAAGAATAACCAATCAAGAAGAATAAACCTCGATTGATGTTTGTATCGATCTTGGTTCGTTGTCGTTAGAACGACAATCGAATCCATCAACAATTTTATCAAAAGAAAATTCTCATGTTAAATCCCCACAAAATAAATCCCATCCCGCAATACGCACGATCCGTGAATCAATCCGTTCGTCTATTGATTCACGTTCGTCATAGAAATTTAGAACAGGGAAAAGCAAATAAAACACACACACCCTACCTCGATTTGGACCAGTTGCTGATGAAGAACGAAGATATGTTGCGTTCGTTGGTGAGATATTTCAAAATCGATGTGTGTCGATCATCGATCCTCGATTCGTCCTCGTTCATTGAAAAGGATTCCCAGAGCTCTCTCTGCAACGATCCTCCAGAAGTTCCAGGGTTATGTGGCTCAGCGGTGCCCCCAGATTTCTGATCTGAGCACCTATTTAGAAGTTATTCAACTTTTTCAGGAAAACCACACGCACGTGCTATTTAATATATTTAATATATTTCAAACATTTATTTTGGACACACTGGGCCTCAAAATCGAACGTCGTCATAGTGCCTGGTCTCGAAAATAATCCATATAATATTTAAAAATAATAGACGGAAAATCTGATATGTTTTAGGTAATAACTTCTTTAACCGGTTTTTCGTACGTCCGATGAGTTTGTCTAAAAAGTCTATATGAAAACTTCATCCGGAAATTTCATCTAGTGCCTTCTAAAAAACTTCTACAACTTCATTACAACCAGTTCGTTTGATTATACTTGATTAAAAGATTGTTCGGTGAGTTCGTCCGATGGTTCCTGATCCCAACTTCTTTGTTTGTTGAAAACTTCTTTTTCTTCAACCAAGAGATTCCTTGGTTGGAAACACCCTTGCTCAAAACTCCGACTGACAGAAGTTCATCTGATTGTGTGAACGGTACACCCTATACTCATACTTGCACCCCTTTATATAGGTGAGCATGAAATAGCGAAGGCGGGAATTCCAATTTAATTTCCTGCTCAACGAAAACTTGAAATTCAACTCTCGCTCAAAACAACTCACCGAAATCTTCTCAACAATTCTAGGATGTTCTTTAATGATAACAAGAAACTTCAACGACTTCATCCTTCTTAAAATATCCTTAAAACTCAGCGAGTATCACGTTTTTCCTCCTTGATATACGAAATATTAAAAGACCAGCTCAACATCATCACCTTTAGTTATCTTTGCGAAAACTTCAAAAAGAACTTCGAACCAGCGAAAACATAATTTCACTGAAAGTTCGTCCGGTAAGAATGATGTTACAAATGTTCCGCCCAGAAAGACTTTGTTCGATTCTTCCATAATAGACATCGTCGAAACTTCTCGAAAGACTTTCCCAACTTCCTTCGTCTGATGGATTGCATCAGAACTCACTGCCTGCTGTCTTCCTTTATGAACTTTTGTTCGATGAACTTTATACAAAACATTCATCCGATAATCCAGAACCAACTTTTTTCTTCACTTGAAACTTTATACCACAAGTTCGTCTGAACATCATGTAGGAACTTCGACTTTACAACTTCATACATGTCTTCAAGATATACATTGTACAGAAGTTTGTCCGTTGGACTTCATCTGAAGACTTTGTCCGTTTCATTATTCCTCAACATTTTCCCTTTTTAACTTTGATAACATTTTCTCTGTCCACCGTACTTCACAAAACTTCAACACAAACTTCGTAGCTCTGACAACTCCATAAACTCAGCCAAAAAACTCTGTCCGATGAACTTCCACAAATCTTTGTAGAAGGAACTTTATGCATCTGATGGACTTTGTCTGATGGGACTACGCCCGATGACAAATCTTCAACAACTCCACTTTTGGATTTCAACAACATTCCTCTGTTCAACAAACTTCTTCAAATAGACAACACAAACTTTGTCTATCACTTCCTTAGAACTTTGTAGTATAAACATTTTATATACAAATGGATTTCTCCCACTTTTCAACTTCTTGAATATATCTTTGTTCATACAAACATTTTACCCCCCTTCTAACTTCCCTCACTTTTTGTCTGAAGCTCAATTCTCCTCCTTTTACTCAAGCTAGTAACATGAGATTTTCAAATCTCATGAAAGTAGGAACTTAAGATCACCAAAGCATCGCTTGATTTTGTTTTTCTTATGAAACTTTGTAACCTTTTGCAGAAAAACATCTAGCACACAAACTTTAACTGATGGACTTTATAACAAAAACTTTGTCCAATCCTTTTGTACGTCTGATCACCTTTGTTGAAAGGCTTAACAAAGTAAAGTGATTTTTTTACTTAAGAAGGTCATGTTTATAAACGTTGATCAACGAAAGACAATTCTTCCAACAAACTTCTTACGACCAGCAACTTCAAAACTTCTTCAAAATAAATTCCAGCATCCACGAAAACTCCTTCAACCCACTTGGTCTCAACAACCCCCCTTTGGATTTTGTTGTCAATCAAGAGTCATAAATCATTGAAACTTTGTAACTCAAATGATGGATTACATATCCAACAATCCTAAGCCCGCGTGAGCGAACTCAATGTAGGAAGCAAGAATCATTGAAAAAAAAAATCATGTTGTCCATAAGCAGTGACTTAAGAAACTTCTTCTTCCACACATCCTCAACAACCTTTTCCTTAAACCTTGATCTTTTATAACTTTCTCCTGCAAGAAAAATGTTTCATGCACCCACTTAAAAAACTATTTAAACAGTTCACACATGCTGAATTAACAGCTTTCCCCTTTTAAGAAATCCCCTTAAATACACACCTTCCTTAAAAGGTTGAGAACATACCAATGGATAGATTTATGTAACATCATTTTCTCCCCTTGACAACATTATCCAAAGACAAGATGAGAGAGGGGACAAAGTCACATATCTTAACTTTGAAGAGAGGGAGGTTGTACGCCCATGTTCAACCTCAGTTTATAAAATGTTTCCTTTGGCAATGGTTTTGTGAATATATAAGCAACTTGCTCCATTGTAGGAACATATTTCAGCCTTAGTTCATTCTTCTCCACATGCTCTTTGATGAAGTGATATTTGATATCAATATGCTTTGAACGAGAATGTTGCGTTGGATTTTTAGTGAGATTTATAACACTTTGATTATCATAACCCAAGAGTAGGGGTAACTTCACTTCCACCAACAAATCTTCTAACTGAGTTTTCATCCACATAAGGTGTGTTGCGGCTTGAGTGACAACAATATACTCAGCTTCAGCTGTATTGAGAGTTACTGAATTTTTCTTCTTTGTATGTCAACTCACACTACTTTCTCCCAAAAAGAAAACTCTACCAGATGTGGGTCTTCTGTCATCAAGACTTCCTATCCAATCAACATTTGTATAACCAAACAAATCAATTTTTCTTGAGCTTGCATATTTTATATCGGAATCTGTTGTGCCTCTGATATATCTGAGAATTCGTTTTCCTTCCAAGAGATGAGATTCTTTTAGAGCACTCTGGAATCTTTCACACAAAGTAATAACATATACAATATCTGGCCTTGAAGGCGTCAAATATAACAAACTTCCAACCAACTTCCTAACTTCCTTAGGATTAACTTCCTAAATTCCCTAGGATCAACTTCTTAAATTCCTTAGGATCAACTTCCTTTTCTTCTCCATCTTTCGACAACTTGGTTCCTACTGAAATTGGTGTGGAAGCTGGTTTTGACTCTTTCATGCCAAATTTCCTTACAAGTTCCTTAGTATATTTTTCTTGAGATAGAAAAATGTATTTCTTCTTTTGTGAAATTTGTAACCCAAGAAAATATTTCATTTCTCCGAGCATGGACATTTCAAGTAACTTTTTTATCTCATCAAACTTTTGATAAGTTTTTTCATCATTCTCAACATAGATAATATCATCAATATAAACAATCACAATGAGGGAGACCTCTTGATTTTCTTTGATGTAGAGATTAATATGTACTCTTCCTTTTTTGAAGTTCAATTTCCTTAACAGGTATCCAATTTGGAATACTAAGCTCTCTAAGCTTGCTTCAACCCGTACAAAGCCTTTTTTAACTTTCACACGAAACTTTCATCTTTCCCAATCATGAAGCCACACAGTTGTTCAATATAGACTTCTTCATCAAGTTATCAATTATGAAAAACTGACTTTACATCCATCTGAAAATTTTATAACTCTGTTGTGCAGCGATAACAAGAAATATCCTGATAGTTTCCAATCTTTCCATTGAAGCAAAAGTCTCATCAAAATCAATGCCTTAAATTTGCGAGTAATCTTTACAAACCAGTCGTGCTTTGTTTCTTATCACTTCACCATCTTCATTCAACTTATTTCATAATACCAATTTTGTACCAATAAAATTTTTATTATTTGGTTTGAGTACAGGTTCCCAAGTATCATTCTTCTCAATTTGATTCAGCTCTTCATTCATAGCATCAATCTACCCTTGATGTTCAAAGCCTTTGTTAACATCTTTTGGCTCAACTCTTGAGTATAAGAAATTATGTGAAACTAACCTTGATGTTCTTTTGGTTTGATTATGTTCTTGATCACCAATGATGTCTTGAACTTCCAATTGCTTTCTTTAGGATGAGATGTACGAAGTTGTTCCTTATCACTAGAAATTGGTGAGTTAGAATCTTCATTTTGAGGGACTTTTTCACTTTTCTCAATTGCAACCACCTTATCTTCCTCATCTTCCATCTCTATATCTATTTGTAAAACTTTCTTATCAGTTTTTTAAGAACTTTTACATATGTAGAATCAACCATCTTTCCAGTATATTTATTATAACATTTGTATCCTCTGCCATTGTGAGGATAACTAAGAAAGATTTCATCGTCTCCTCTGATAAAATTTTCCAAGACTTCCACCCTTGATTTTTATAATGTAGGGACTTTTGAAAACCTTAAGTGTTTCAAACTTGAAGTTTCATTGAACTACATTTCTTAGGGAGTCATATCAGAGTTCGACTTGTAGAAACATCGTTTCTGAACATAAGTTGTTGTACTCATAGCTCGCCTCTAAAGAAAATGAGAAGTATCATGTTCGATCAACATTGTGTGTTCCATATCTATCAAACTTATGTTTCTTCTTTCAGCAACATCGTTTTGCTGTGTTGTGTATGATGCACTAAACTCATGATGAATGCCATGTTTTTCAAGATAATATCCGAACTCCTTATTTTTGTATTCCCCACCGTTTTGAACTGCTGAAGAGATATTTTCCTAATATACTCAAACTAATTCAATTATCTAGTGCTTTGAGAAAATGTGAAGATTCACTAAGCTGTCACTTTAGTTAATCTCCACAGCTCGATGAACCTTCTTTAGCCTTGATATTTTGATCTTAACTTTTGAATTAATCCGTTTAATATGGAAAATAGATGCATTGACATTTTCCAATTTTTAGTACTTTGGTCAATGATCTTAGGTGAAAAGAAATCACTACCCTCACCTGTCGGTTATTGGGTAGTGAAAAACGACACTCGTAATTAAACGAAAAAGAGCACCGAGTTTAGAAATGCACTGAATAATTAAACTAATAAAAGTATAATGGATAAAAAAATATCTTGTTCATCCTAGCTCGACTCCCCTAAGCAGTTTAGTTACTCATGTTTGAGAAAATAAAAATGTGCAAAATAAGAAGAGAGGCAAAGAAGCATATCTACTGAGGTTGCTCCCCTCCTCCAGCTCCGATTTCAGATCAGATCCTCGCTCCCACCTCGGATGTCTGCTCCTGTCTGTGTGCTCCAGTGAGTGTGTGGTGAATGATCGTTTGGTTCTATAATGGATGGATGCCTCTTAATGGTTCTGGAATGACCCATGAACCCCTGCTGTGATGATCTCCCTGTTTCTTCTCAAATCTTCTTCTTTTTAACGGTCAATTTCGCACCCTCCCCTGTGCACGCTCACAGTTACAGCTTGAAAACCGGTGGTTGGCTACCACGTATCACGTACGTCATTGTGCATCTTCATCCTTCAATGACTCGTGCATCGCTCCTCCAACAAACTGTGCTCCTCGCTAAACTCCGCGTCCACGAGCATCCTCCACTCCCCACGATCTTCTCCAAATCTTCTAGAAACAACAGAAAAATGTACTTATTATTATTATTATCTAAATATTATATTATTTTTAGTATTAATATAAATGTAAGTAAAAATATATTATTATCATTATTAATATATAATTACAAATTTATACATATATATTTATTGTTACATATAAATATATTATATATATAGTTATTGTTATTATAGCTATACATATATTAATATTTTCATATTTCAATTATATTTATTGTAAATATTATTATTTTTTATTTTTTTTCCTCTTTTTTAGGCCACGTGTTAGATTTCTTCTCCAGGGGCTTGCTCGTGGACAGATCTTCAGGCGCCGCAGCAGAAGAACAACAGGCGCGACGGTGGGACTCCAGCAGGTGCAGTTTTGGGAGGGTGGCTCGGCGGTTCGGGTTCCTTCAGTGGTAGTTCTTATGACAAACCTGATCTTTTATTACACAATTAAACATAATTTATTACAGACTTCACTTGATACAACATAGAAGATCGAGAGGTCTAGTGTCTTTGGGGCTTAAAATCATTACATAACAACTTAAAATATGAAATACAACATCTTTATTGAAAACTTTCTTTACATGACCACTGCATTCCCTCATACTCAGCATTACATGGGATAACCTGAGGACATGCATAAGAAAAGGGTGAGCTATAAAGCCCAGTAAGGGAATAATCATGGAATAATATGAGGAATACAATACATGTTAGACAATAGACATATCAATAGAGCACAAGAGAAACATAAACATAAGAGCATGATAAAGCATGATAATCATAACATGGAAATGTGACAACACTTAACATGGAATTAGCATGAGTCAATGCTCATTGCACATGAAGCATGAGTAAATCCTTATTGCACATGAAACACGAGTAAAACCTCGTTGCACTTGAATTAGCATGAGTAAACACCCATTGCACATGACGTATCATGATACTATACTTTATCCAATGCATTGGAGCGCTATAAGGGCACACCCTTCTTAAACATTTCATTTCATGCATAAGTGTGCCGCATGGATCATATAACATGGATTCATAAAACATCATCATTTATTTCACGATAAAGGAATGTGGAATTCATATATGAAACTTTATAATCAATAAGTAAATATGCATAAAGGTGAATACCCTTGAGAAATGAGCATGATATTCACTACACAATGACATTGGCTTGGAAAATCGGTGCAATTTAGGCAGCATAACGACGTTACATAAGAATTCATAAAAAAGGTTAATGAGAGAGAGAGAGGTGTCTCATCATATGTACATGAAATGGATAGTAAGGAGGTCATATAGATACATGTTCCAACAATTGTAATGGAATTTAGATTCATGATACAAAAGAATTGCTTGAATGTAAATGAGGAGAGAGAAATTCCTTTCAGAATTTTGGCATAGTAACGAGTGTACATGGGAGGCATTTAATGAGAAATAAAGGGGTCTCCATTCATTCAAACATAAAGAGGGCAGTATGGGGGAGGTGAGAAACCATACCCCAACATTTATAATTGAAATTAAAAGGGAATAACAACATTAAGAAAATTGGACAAAAATGAGAAAGGAAGAAAGACCCTTACTTGGAAGTGTGCTTACAAAGGCTTGAGAGAGGCTTGAGAGAGGCTTCTTGGGAGCTTGGGGCACCTTGAGAGGATTCTAGAGAGAGGAGAGCAGAGGTTGGACGAACTCCAAAGGCTTTGAGTGAGGAGGAAGTGGGAGCTTCGGTGAGTTTATATAGGAAAGGTGAGAGAATTCTTTATTATTTAGGTTTGAGACACCTCACATTAAACTAATCCAAACCACAAACCAGCCCATGGTTTTTGCCCATGGTTTTTGGCAAAGGGAAGTGGAAAAAATATTTTATAAGGTCAAAGTCTGAACTTCTTAAAATAATGGGGTTACTTATGTGGAGGTGAGTCACACTCCCAAGGAAAACAATTTAAAAAGACAAGATGTTTAATAAGTCTTGAAGGGTCCATTAATGCTTTGTAAAATAAGTCAAACAAACCCAAAATCACATTATTTTAATGGTAAAACATATATTGTCTGAAAATAAAGCTTATAGTATTTTATTACATCACTATTTGGTCATTATGATGTCAAAAAACATATTATATATTTAAACGGTATTTAATTTTTACCCAAAAATTTGACTATCTCAGAAAATTATGAAAAATTCACTGTTGGATAATTTCAACGTCCTAATTCTAGAAATAATATTTATTTTATCTAAATAGTTTTCTAAATATGTTAATTTTCACTTTTAAAATAAAAATCGACATTTATCGAAAATTCATGGGTTTTGACAAAAATGGCTTTCAAACCTTAATAAAAATTACGATTGCATTCATAAAATTATACAATCATTTATATTTAATAAAAATTAATTTAATAATAATAATAATATTTTATTAAAATATTATTTAATTCAAAAATCCATTAATTCATAAAAATATATTTCTTAGTTGAACTTTAACTAAAAATACTATTTGAGCTTTAAAAACTATTTACAAGGTAACAAAAATGAAAGTATATTCATTATTATATACAAAAAATAATGTATATAACCATAGTGCTAAGGTCTTGTTACATAACCCCTTATAACACCCACATAAGACCAAAGAGTAAGGTGTGCGATGGTGACAGACTCTTGGGGTGGCTCGGATAACATTGCTCGGGTGCTAATCTCTATTAACTTCCATTTCTCCCGTAGGCGGTCCCGCTCGAGCATTAACATATTCAAGCTCGGCTTGAGCTTGGTCAAGAGAAAAACCCAATGACGCCACCTCCTTTCCGAGCTCTGAAAAATGAGCTTCGTATGAGACACGTCTACTGGATGAGGCCATCACTTCCTTTGTTTAAGTAAATTGGATTTGTTAAAGCCCTATATTTATACTAATCATGTGATCACTGTTCAACAACTATATTAGCAATAGTCACAATTCTTAACATAAAATCAAAGAAGTTGACATTTTATATAAACATTTTACATAAAACGACATTTAATTAGATCAAGAGGGATTTCCATTAATAAAAGTTTGGGTTATTACAGTTCTGGCCCTGAGGGGTGGTTCTTCGTATAGGAGGAATGGGGCTCGCAGGTCTTCGGCTTCTCCAACAGGCAATCGTAGTGGCGTCGACTTGACTGCAAGAGCTTCATGCGGCGGCGAGCAGTACTTGTTCTTCTTCAAACAGCTAGGGGAGCTCGGTGCGTTCAGGTTCTTCTAGGTGTGACGGTGGCCTGTGGTGGGTTTAGATCACGTTCCCTAAATTTAGATTTCACAATTTCGGTTTTCATCTGAAGGCTCGGTAGGCTTTTCACGGCGGGGCATTGATTTGGTGTGGTGGTGCGGCTTCGGGATCTGCGGAGGATATTCATCGGAAAGGGGTGGCTAGGCCGTCTCAGTTTTGGGTTCATTTGGTCGGTGCTCAGATGGAGAAGATGGGTTTGGAAGCGGCGACTTTGGGAGGCTTCTGTGGTGAGGGTTCTTCATCCGACGATTCGGCTTTGACAGCGGAGGACAGGGGCGGTGGTGGAAGGTTTGATGTCGTTGGCTAGGGCAACAATGACATGGTTGGCTGGCGGTGGATGGGTGAATTGGGTACTGACGGTGGATGGAGGAGACAACAACGGTAGAAGAGTGCCACTGCTAAGTGCGGGCTGGAAGAAGCAAAGGGAAGTGTTGTCACTGTTGAAGAGGGGGATGTCGTTAAAGTTCTGCTGCTGCCGAGTTTTTTCGAGTATGTGCTACCATTGAGATGGTCTGACAGTGGATGGAAGAGGTTGGATGACGGTAACAGAAGGTGACGGTGGATGATGGACATGGGGCTGGCAAAAGTAGGATGGGAGCCAACAGTGGCAGAGCAATGGGGTGTTGTGCCAACGATAGCAGAATTGTGCTACCGTTGGGGACTGGCGGTGGCAGGGGAGTTTGAAGGTTGGCGGTGGCAGCGGCTGGCGACAACGCCATTTGCTTTAAATAAAATGAACCGTATAAATTAAATTTAAAATTACAGAAGAAACAAAACAAATTAAAAATTAAAACAAAAAAGTTATAATTATTTATTTTCAAATAAAAAAAGAATTAAATAAATTAATTTGAAACAATAAAAGATTATTTGAAATACAATTGAAATACAGAATTAAACAAAAGGATAAATTAATTCTAAATAGTAAAAACTTAAGAAAGAAAACTAATTACAGAAACAATGAAATATATATAAATCAAACATTATTTATTATAATTAAAATGAATCATAGAATAATTATTTATTTTCAAATTAAAAGAAAGAATTAATTTAATTTATGAATAAATAAAAAGTAATAAAAACAAAAGAAAATAACTTAATTACAAAAACAAAGAAATAAATAAAACAATTAAATAAAAAGATTAATTAAACAGATAAAAAATTATTAATTTGAAAACCAATTGAATACCGAATTAAAAAAAAGAATGGCCAAATAAAAAAATAAATGAATTAAAAAAATGAAAAATTATAATTAAAATTTAAACAAGTACACAGTAATAAAAAATGGTGGTTAAAAAAATTAATTATTTAATTTTTAAATTATTTAAAATAACTAAAATATGTTACGAAAACGTCGTGAGTCACAACGACAAAATAGGTTTGCAGATGAAGAAAAGTTAGAGGAAAGAATCAGACGAGACACAAAGATTTATGTGGTTCAGGAAATGATCCCTACGTCCACAGAAAGATAGATATATCACTATAGCCAGGAGCACAAAATTACCGGGAGTTTTAGGGTTCTCAAGCACACAAAAACCCTAACTCGAAATGGGCTAAAAAATGACGTAGCATTGTTCCACTAACCACATAGAAAGTTCATTGTGCTATAGTGAAAGATTGCTGGAAGTCTGCATCGCTACAGTGTCGCGACCATCCAAGTCCAAGTTACTACAGTGGCCGACGACAGGAAGTCCGCAGCGCAATAATACCGCTGTCTCCAAAGTCTGACATGCTACAGTAGTCGTGTCAAAGTTCGTACTGCTATAGTGCCCTGTCGGTGTTGGTCATTCAGCTATGCTACTGTGGTCAGAATTGATGCAATGCCCCAAAATTTCGATTAGGGACCTTCGGCCCCTAGACCCCCGAAGCTAGGACGTGTTGCCCCATGTAACCCCCAACAAGCTCACCGTGGAGTTCGACCCGGAGAGTTGCGACCTGGTGCGGAGTATGGGGCACAAGAATTTGGCCCCACAACATCCAAAGAGGACCGGGCTACGCCAATCCAACAAAATAAACACTAAAATACACAATTTTAACAAAAAATCACATTTCTAACAATTTAATATAAAAATGACAACAATTGTCAGTTATTCAACAAAATACACTGTTTTAATAATAAAAATACAATTAATTATGAAAATTGATGTGGCAAAATAGGAAATAAAAAAGCTACATCAAAACCCCCAACACTTAATCAATTACACTTTTGGGCTATCCAATGTGTTTTGTTTATTTACAATGAAAGAGGAAAAGGAAAGAACATCCTGGCTAAGTTCCAAAATACCCCCAAATCAAAGGGGATAAAAAATACCTTAATTGCTTAAAAATTCATACATCCTATGTGAATATTAACCATTTTCTTATTTCAATTCAAAATAGTTATAGCTCCAGGAGTGAAATAAGTAACGTGGAACTCAAATTTTAACAAGAGATACCAGAATTAATCACTCTCCTCCAGGTTCCACAAATTGACATTTTTTTTGTTTTTGTTTTGTTTTACCATCACTTCATTGATTCAACTCAAATGATAATTAAATAATTCAATTGTCTCATTCTTCATTTGAGTTCAAATTCCTCTCACTCAATGAGCTCGTTTTTTATAACACTTTATTTTAATTTTTCTCAGCCACATTTCTTGTGCATAACACCATGCAAAACACTTCTTGAATTTGAAAATAGCTTTTATTTATTTACATAAATGCACCCAGTGTCCATGTCTCAGAACTCACCGTGAGATCCCATTTTCTCATTTTACTCCAGATATAAAGGACTTAAATAATTATCATTTGAGTTGGATTTGTGAGGCGATTGTTCAAAAAGAGTGTGTATATAATCTCAATTTCATAAAAATCTCTCCCATCACACTCCATTTCCTAGCTCCTAAAGTGAACTTTCACAAAAATAGTGAGACACAAACACTTAGCAATAATTCAATTCTAGTAATCTTAGAGTCCTTGAAACCCCTTAATATAGAATACAATTATCACTTATAAGTAGGATGTAATGATTTTTTTTTTTTTTGATTTTTTTGATTTTTTGGTTATATTTTTTTTGGTTTTTTATATATATTTTGAGTCTATTTACAAACACAAAATGTATTTGCAATTTGACAAGGAGAAAATTTGAAAAAAATTAGGGGTTTTTGATGTGTATAGTGAAAAATAGTCTAAATTAGTTAAGACCCTCTCCCCACACTTAAAACTCAACAATGTACCTATTGTTAAATCTCAAGGTGGGAGAAACAGTTAAACTGTTTGATTTAAATAGATTTGAAAATCAGCACTAAAAAGATTCTGTTTTGAGGGATGGCATTAAAGTTCAAACAAAATTTTCCACAGAGTACTCAAACAAATCTCATAATACAGAAGGGAATCCTACCAGCCATTGCCAGACAGCCAGGGGTACAAAATGAAATTCCAAAAGGTTGCATGTATCAGATGAGTTCATAAATGATTTTCAAAGGGGCACCAAAATGTAACATGTGATTGCACATAAACTGTCAAGAAATCCAAAAATGCAGCATGCAAGAAAAATCATCAGAAATGAATTGAAAACAGTGAATTTAATGAAACCAGAAGCAACATAATAGTAGATTGAAAGAAGTGAAACAGTTACTCCCTAGAAATGTAGAAGTTATTCTTAATGTTGCACAAAAAAATTGTAACCTCCCTTTGAACCAATGAAAAATTCATTTGTTTGAAAATTTGAAGCTCCTACAAAATGAACAGATTGACATGAGAATATAGAATTGACAGTAGAATTTGAAATTGACCAGAGTATGAGTTGATGGAAGTTTTATCCCATGTTTTCTAACTAGTAACTTCTTGTGGCAGTGAAATTCCAAATGATTCTGCCACTGGTAATAAATTCTCACAACCAACCACACTTACTTCTCATGGTTACTTTACCAACTGCACACCATCTACACCTCATGGTAACTCGATGATGATAATTGATTTTTTATTATATTGAACAAACGATGGGGGAACGCCTTTCCCCAAATACAAGCACTCAAGGAGGCCGAAAGTGATGAAGCCCAAGCGCGTCCCCAAGAACAAAACCGATGCATTCTTGTGGAAGCGGCCCCAAATGAGAAAAGACCAAAAGAGGTTCCTCGGGACGACCCCTCTAGACAAAGCGTCTGCCGCGAAGTTCCCCTCTCTATGAATATGCCGAATTGAACATCCTCTAGTGATCTTCGAGGCGCAACAACGTATGAGGTACGTCACGCTCCATGGCGGCTTAACTTTCCCCTACAAGGCCCTAATCAACACCTCGGAGTCAGATTCCACCTCCAATAACCTTATTGATAACCTTTTGCATAACATTAAACCTGTGTGCAAGGCTCTAACTTCCGCACCCACCGAACTCCCCGGCCCATGAAAGCTACTGAAGGCAATTAAAACTGAATCGTTCTTGTCTCAGACCAGACCTCCACCCCCGCATATGCCCCCCTATCAAAGAGCCTTCTACATTGAGTTTAAAGCCATCCAATGGTGGGATCCATCGTACCCAACAGCCCTGGGGTGTCGGGTGAGCAGCTTGGCTGTTCGTGATATTACTGAACAGAAATCGGTGCTGAATCCCCTTCAGCAGCAAGCCCAGTTCCTGCAACAGAAACTTCACGCACACCTGAAGAAATAAGACTGTCGGACGTGCCTCTGTTCTGGCCTTGTTCCGGGCCTCCCACAATGTCCAGAAGACAACAGTAACCATGATGCTCCTGCTCTTATTTTCCATGCCCTGCTGCTCCACTCCCCTAAACTAGTTCGCAAGAAAATCCTGCATGGACGAGCACTCTCCGTCATAGCTCCCCCCTCCATCAATACTCGACCATAAACAGGCATCCCATTCACTCCTGATAAAAAGATGAACCACTGACTCCGCCTGGGGGTTAGAGCAGCAGTAGCATCAGGATACAGAGTATTCCTTTCTTCTGTATGTTATCCTCTGTGGGAATTGCTTGGTGGCGAGCCCTCCACACGAGAAAGCACATCTTTATGAGGACCTCCTTGCACCATAAACATGCCCCCCATTCATCTCGCTCCCCTTCCTGACGTATTAGGCCCCGATAATCAGACCCGTTAAAATGCCCTGAGTTCGAATTTGTGAAGCAGCATCTGTCCTCAGAAAACACAACTTCTTTGAAAAGATCCATCTGGTCCGGGCTCAGAATAGCTTCCATCAACCTTGGGTAGCGGCTGGCCTCCCTAACCGACATGTCTGGTCTTGGACACAGCGGAAAAAACAGCTTCCGCCCAGTCCAGTTTTCACTCCATAAATTAATCCCACCTCATCCCACAAGCCATTGAGAAGACTCCTGAAGAATTTCCAAATGATAAACCATTACCTTCCCCAGTCTGGACAGCTTTCTGGTGTCCCACTCCTCCCAATTTCTTCTATATTTCAAACCAAGAATTCTGGCCCACATTGATTTCCCATCCATAAAGTCCCATGCCAATCAGGCTTGCATGGTCTGCATGGCGACAACAATGTCCCTGATACCGACCCCTCCCTCCTCCACTGGTTTGGCCACCCGGCGCCAAGCAGCCCAATGAGCCCTACCCGAAGAATTGGCATCCCATAAAAACTTGTTCATCAACTATTCCATAGAAGAAATTATCCCCTTCAGAGGAGTGATAATAGACATAACATGCACTGGGATAGAAGAAACCACACTATTAATCAATGCCACTCGACCCCCAAATGAGAGGAACCTGCTTTTCCAGTTCATAATCCTTCCAAGCATTCTGTTTATGATATCCTCAAAGAAGCATTTCCTCACCCGACCAGTAGAAATGGGTGCCCCAAGATAAACCATTGGCATCTGTTTCCGCTGCATTCCGAGGATGTCTTGGATTACCCTGCTCCTCCTTCTAGAACATCTTTTGGCTACAAAGACGTTGCTCTTCCTAGCATTGATCTGTTGACCACTGAGCTCACCATAAAGCCTCATTAAACGCATGAAATTAACCCGGGACGATCTCCTACCATTCGCAAAAATGAGTATATCGTCCGCAAAAATAATATGTGAGAAGGATCCGTCCGAGCCTCTGGCACGATAAGGAAGCATCCCCCGATCCCTCAAGCTTCTGTGGAGATTCTGTGAGAGAGCTTCTTGGGCAATAATAAACATCATCGGGGACAAAGGATCCCTCTGGCGCACCCCCCGCACATTCTTGAAAAAACCAAAGCTCCTCCCCAAAATAGAAATAGTGAGCCATGGCGAGGAGTAACAACGGTAGCACACACCCATTCCTGAAAACCAAGCTTCCTCATAACCCTGATGATGAAGCTCCATTCCAGTTTATCATATGCCTTATCCATGTCCACCTGGATTATCACGTTGGACCCGACCACTTTCTTATTTAAATCCATCAACATTTCTTGCGCGACTCCAACCGCTCCCTGGATACCCCTGCCTTGGACGAATCCGTGTTGCTCCTGTGAGATGACTCTTGGAACCAAACTGCCGAGTCTCCTAGCTAAAACACTTGCTAAAATCTTATAATATACGTTGCACAGACAGATCGGCCTATAGTGATTAATGGCGGAGGGGTCTTTAATTTTGGGTAACAGAACTACCCTGGAGGAGCACGAACTCCTGTCAATGGCACCCCTCGAAAGAAGTCTTATACCGTATCAATGACCCCAGCCCCCACAAAATCCCATGCTGCCACAAAAAACGAAGCCGGAAAGCCATCCGGGCCAGGAGCGCTCTCCCTCGGCATGCTGCGAACAACTTCCCACACCTCATCGTCGGATGGTACACCACGCAAAGATTCGTTATCCTCATTCTCAACCCTTCTGGCAATACAACCCATAAAGGCCTCCTGCTCAAGATCTAAGTTTTCCTGCCCCGAATGCCATGGACGGTCCCCTATAAGCAAGGATTGAAAGTGTTCCAAATCCATCTTACCAGCGACCTCGATATTAGAGGAGAACGACCCGTCCTCGAGCTTAAAATTGATCTTCAAGTTTTGACGCTCCTTCATGCAAGCGTGGAAAAAACCACTATTTCTGTCACCTTTCTTCAGCCATCTGACCCTGGAGCTTTGCCTGAAGTCCCTCTCCACCTCCAACAAACGTTGCGATAGTAACGAGCGTTTGTCGCATAATAGGATGAAGGAGGAGTCCCTGTTGAAGTCTCTCTTCCAACCTGCCAATTTCCTCTTGAAGTGCCTCCACAGACCCTGCCACTGCTATTCTATTCGCGACCCACTTGATAATGTCACCCTTGAGCCGTTTGAGCCGCCTGAATAAACCCGCCCAGGCTCTACCATCCATCTCCTGTGCCCAGGAGTTCCTCATCATCTGCATGAACCCATCCATAAAGTGTCAATTGATCGAATAAAAGAAAGCCTTATTATTCAAACTCCCATGCTTCAGCTCCACCAACAGAGGTGCATGATCAGAGAGAGCTCGGGGCAAGTGCGTAACCGTGGTCCTTGAGAAGGCCTCAAGACCCGACATGTTAGTAAGGCATCTATCCAGCCTACTCCAGATGCGATTACCGCCTCTCCTATTATTACACTAGGTAAATTTACTCCCACTAAAACCCAAATCCAGAAGTCCTTTCCTGGAAATGAACTCATTAAAATCCAGCATACTGGTATTGCAAGCCATTGTGCCACCTTTCTTCTCTGAAACATCCACAATCGCATTAAAATCCCCTCCAACAAACCATGGTAAACCAGCTGTATTGACATTGCCGAGGCAATCCCATAGATTCCTTCGTTCCACGACGTCGTTCCTGGCATAGATGAAGGAGAACAATACCTCGGTACCGCTGAACCCGGGCTTCGTCGTTATGCACTGCTCTTCCACCTGTACCATCTCCACCTGAAGAGGATTCTTCCAAAACAACCACATATGCTTGTTCACCGGATGACCATGTAGACTAAAACTGAACCCCAACTTCCTAGCAAAACCCCTGATTTTGCCATGGTCCTGCTTCGGTTCCAGGATGACCACCAAGGACGATCTACATCTCCTTGCCTCCACAGCCAAGAAATCACTTTTTGCCTACACCCCCAAGCCATGCGCGTTCCATATGATCAGAGCAGACATTAATGTGTGGGACTCCCAGCCCTTCGGGCATTGCTACCTGTTATCGGAATGAATAACTCCCTACCAAACTCCTCCCTGGCCATCGAGCGTGTCACTGGTCTGGAAGAGCCCTCCGAAAAACACTCATTCTTTGGCACTAGAACCCTCTTCTTCAAGGGACTGTCGCAATCTTCCAGCAACGATAACCTGTTCCCCAACGAGGCCGGCGGTGATAATGGGGTCATCTCCTCCTAAAACGCAGCCAACACCAACCGGGGCAGAGATTTGCGAGTCGCCGCGATCTCCCTCGCCACCCCATCCGGGAAAGCCATCTTCGTGGAGCTCGACAACGCATCCTTATCCAGTCCCACTGAACCCAACAAGGAAAACTTTAACACTTCCGAAGACATTCTAGAAGAGAAACGTACCTCTGAAACCGGGGGTGCTAACCCTCTTGGAATGCCATCGATCAACGTAGCAGTAAGCTTACCTTTCCCCTTACACAGCTTCGAAAACACCGCCGGCACCTCCCACGCAGATGAGCAACCCTCCGCCTCCACCGGAAAGTTCCCCCCAGAAACCAATGGTAACCTTGTTGATTAGACGCCAACCCCTGCTGAAATGCTAGCTTCCTACACCTTTTTAGAAAAGGTGATTCCCTTTACCACCCTGTGTCCAACAACATTTGAGAATCCCGAGGACGTTTTTGAATCGTTGACTTTACCCACCACCGAGGAAGACGCTGGAGTACAAGCCCTAGCCGACGCCGCCACACCAGAACAACCTTGCACCCCAGCCGAGTCCCCAGTGCCGCTCAAAAACACCGATCCTTGAGATTCCCTGCTAGGGCCCTGCATGACCTTGGACCCCCTATTCTGAGCTCAACCCTTCCCTTTTCTACAGAAATCCACCGCATGCCCTTGGAACCCACAAGCAGAACAAAACCTGGGAGGAGCTTGATATACCAAACATTGCCACCACCTGAGTCCCTCCGTCGACCGAAAAAGGATCTGAGACGGGAACTTCACCGAGAGATCCATCTCAACGCAAACACGGGGGTTGGCGGCATCCAGCAACCCCTTCGTGCTCCCGTCCACACACAAAAAGCCCCCTAAAGCATCACCCATCGCATCCAGAATCGAAGGATTATGAAAGGGTAAAGGAAGCCCCGGCAGCTTAATCCATACCACACCCATACACGATTCCTTACCATAATGTCACTCCCATGACCAACGGGAAAGAGAAAAGCGATGAGCACCACACCGTCTGCCCTCCCTCACCCAAGCTCGCACAAAGTCTTCCCTGCTAAAAAAATGGATGCAAAAAGCAAACCTGGATAGTTCCGAGACCGCCGCCGAGTGAAGAAGACCCCAAGAGCCCACAAACTCCTTAAACTCCTCCAAAGAAGGCTTCACAGGTCCAAACCTAGCCACCAGCATCAGATTATGAAACTCCGCAGCGCACCTCAGATCCTTATCATAGATCACCACTACCGGGTCTCCGTCTAGCAGTTCCGGCTTACGGCGGTCCATCTGGATCGGCAGAACGAAAATCCGACCAAAAGAACTCTCCGGTGATTTCCCGCAGACCGCATCCTTGAAAGTCTTCGTCGTGGAAAGCCTCCCTTCATTGCCCGCACCCACCTGTTTCGTTGCTGCAGAAGCCATCGACCCCCTCATGGTAACTCAACTGGGCCACTTTCAGCCCTCGTTTGGCAGCGCAGAATTGGGAGGAAACGAAATGATACAGGTGGATTGAAACTCAAATCCGCAGTTTGGTGAGCCCCGTAAGTTGGAGAGAAATACGAAGGGTGGAAAAGAGGAGAAAACGATTTCTTCTCCACCCCAGATTTCTGCCGATTTCGAATCGTCCCAAAATTGGGACGATTCCGACGGAAATGTTCCGCTTCCTTCATCTATTTTTTATATTTACCATATTATCCTTTTTTTTTGTCTATATATAAAATGAGGTTCATATCTTTTATTTTCATCATTCATTCTCCTTCAACCTACAGGCCTCTACTGATATTATTTCAAGTTGTGACGTAGTTCCACTTCATAATTTTCATCATAATTTATAAAGAATGATAACAATCAAATATAAATAATTTATAAATAATAATAACAATCAGATATAAATAATTTATGACATTCCCTTTCAAAATAATAAAAACAATCAAATATAAATAATTTATAAATAATAATAATAATAACAATAATCAAATATAAATAAATTATAAATAATAATTACAATCAGATATAAGTAATAAGTTCAATATGATTTATAAATAATAATAACAATCAGATATAAATAATTTTGATAATTTGTATATAAATAATTTTGATTAAAATAATTAAGTGTATATAAATAATCATAAATGATTTATAAATACTTTTGACTAGATAATTTTGATTACAAATAACTATGATTATCTTGAATTAATAATTATTTTGAATTAATATTTTTTATTATCTTGAATTAATAATTTTGTATTAATAAATAATATAAATAATTTATAAATAATTCTGATTATCTTTATTTAATTTTTAAAAAAATTTAAAATTTTTTATTAATATATGTTCTTGTTTAATGTTCACCTAATTTTGGTGACATGAAAGATAATGATAGATTGAAAACAAAATTATTATTTTTTGATTTGTTATAAAAATGGTAATAAAAATACAGTTTTTTAAAAAAAGTTACTCGTGTCATTTGACATAAATTGTTGATGTTGGACAGACATGGTGGTAGGTGTGGTATCTATAGGTCTATGGTTTTTTTATCTTGAGAAAATATGCATTTTAATCCTGTGTGTATGTGTTATTTTTTAACAAAGGTTATTTGTGTCATTTGTACCAAAACGGTTTCTTTTCTTTTCTTTTAAAAATTGTCACCAAACAAGATGGAGAGAAATGATAATCATTTCTTTTCTTTTACTAAGTTATTGATTCAAACACAAAGAGAGACACACATCCCAGTAAGGAGCATTTATTCAAACATACATTTAAAGCGAAAAACAAGAAAAATGATGGGTTGTTTCCCATGCAGTGCTAGTTTTATAGTCTACATTCGGACTCAATCCTCTATGGTTATTTAATGGGTAAGATGAATCAGTACATGAGCCCATGGTATTCCCTTTTGAAATTTCAGCAAGTTCACACAGAACCTCATGTAACTCAACAACTTGAAGAAGTCTTGTAAAAAATTACAGCACTCAAGTACTAAGCCTTATTCCATCAAAAGCTTCAAAATCTAAATTATCCTTCAATGAGTTAAGAAAAGTGGAAAATAGCTCAGTACCAGCATCAGAATGACTAGTCTTACATTTCATTTTCTCACCTACCCCCCCCCCACACTTGTGACATTAACATGCTTAGAAACTGTAGCAGTTGTAAAGACCCGCAAATTTCAAGGAAATTTTTTTCTTAATTTTCTTTGGAATTTTACAAGAGCGCAGCTTCAGACGGCACCTGATTCCGAGGCCCGGTGTGCCCGGAATCAATTTCCGAAGTTTGGCTCGGGTACGTTCAGTGAACGGACGAGCGGGTTTTTCTATCTTTTGAACCGGTGCCCGGAATCGAATTCTGAGGGCACCGATGAAATCGCAGCGCCGGTATTTGCTTAGAAACGCCTCTTCCGGAGTTGCGTTTGCTCAGACGTGGTTTTTAAATTTTGGGGCTTTAAGTCAGAAATAAAATAAAATTTGTGCGACAATTTTATTTTATTTCACTTAAGCTGCTTGGAAGCCACTTGAAGCCACTTAAAGGCGGCTTGAACTGAGTTGAACTGGATAGGATGCTATCCAGAAATATCCTACCCCCTTGGTAGGATATTTGTGAGGCAGGGCCCGCACGAGCCCCGCCGTTTCTTTCGCTAAGTAACGCACCCGCGAAAACCCGTCAAAGTAACTGAAAAGTCAACCGACGCGTTTTCTTAAATTCTTAACAGACCATTTAATTGAGCGGTTTATTTCGTGAATTAAATGGGCTGTTTCGCTCGTTGAATTAATTCAACGAACTGATGGGTCGTTACTTACGCTTTTGCGTTTGTTGGCATGTTTATAAAATAAGACCAACCTAAAAATCCTTTGAAAGGATTTGAGAGGATCTTTGTTTCTTCATCTCCCCGCGAAGAACGCGAAGAACGCGAAGAACGCCGGCGACCGGAATTCGACGACGCACACCGTGATCTGCAACGTCGACGAGCTCTACCCGCGACGTTCTTCGGCGACACCTCTTCTTCCGCGGCCGATCCTCGTTCGGCAATTAAGGTGAGAAACGAATCGTTTATTTCTCCCTTTTTATTTTCAATGACAACAGATTTAATTAATTAAATCCGTTTGATCTTGATCCGGAGATTGGCGACGCGACGCCGGATACCGCGACGACGCGACGATCTCCTTCTTCCGCGACGAGTGATTCCGCGACGACCTCACGTCCGACGGCGACATCGAGGTAGGGGTTTATTTTCTTGATGATTTTTTCCCGTGTTTATTCTTTTGAGATAAAGAACCCGATCTCGGAACAATTTTAATTTACTTAAAATTGATTGATCGGTTATTTCTTTTCCTCCCGTGGTTTATGACTAACGCGGAGGGTGCGGGTCTAACGAACAAGACCCGGCAACCCTCCGCCGATCTCTTTTGTTGTGCGGATTTGGCGGACGACGACGAACCGCGCGGCAGGGGCGATCTGTTGATCCCGCAGTGAAGATCGGCCCCCGGGAGGAGCAACGGCGCAGACGGGAGGCAAAACGGGCCACCGGAGCAACTCCGGCGGCCCGCGGAAGGCGGCGGCGGCGCGGGTCGCCGGCGCGGCGGCGCCGGCGGCGCCCGGCGCGCCGCCGTGGAGAAGATCCGCCGCGGCTGAAGCCGCGGCGGCGGCGGCCGGTTCCGCGGCCGCGCGGAAACGGGGAGGGACGCGGCGGCCCGGCCGCGTCCGCGTGACAGGCGGCCCCCCGCGGGGCCGCGTTTCCACCAAGCCGCGGGTCAAACCCGCGACAGTTCCTTCGGCCGCTCGGCCGAAGCCGAGCCGGCCGGTCCGGTCGGCCGGGCCGCGCCCAGGCCGGACCGGACCCGGCCTAGCCGGGTCGGGCCGGGTCGGGCCGACCCGGTTCGGCCGACCCAGGGGCGGTTCGGGCCGGGTCGCCCCGGGCCCAGGACCCCCGTTTTCGGGCCTTCTTCGGTCTTTTGCCCATATCTTGGGCCTGGGACCTCCGATTGACGAACCGTCAGCGGCTACGCGATCCTTGGATCGATACGGTCGTTTCGGTATACTATACTCAAGGTTTCGGAAGACTTTGGGTTCGGCCGGGTTGGTTCGTACACGAAACCAACCGGGCCCTCGGAGCGGAAACGCTCATAACTTGAGCTACGGACGTCCGATCGACGTACCGTCAGCTGTGGTAGATTCCTCTAAGTGAGACAGAACTTTTGGCATACTCCGCCCGAGGATCGGATACAGGCGGAGTACGGTCGGGTTGGTTTTGCCCTAAAAACCAACCGGGCCCCTAGGACGAAAATGCCAATAACTCTCAGACCGGGCGTCCGATTGACGCGCCGTCTGTTGCGTTGAGATCCTGTTGTCGATACAGAACTTTTGGATACATCAACTTCGGACTACGTGTCAGTTGATATATCAGCCTCTCGGCTCGTGGAGCGGACCCTCCTAAACGAGCTCGCTATGTGCGGGAACCCTAGCGCTGGCTGTGACTTCGACGACAGAGCAGAGATCCTCCGTGGACTGCGACGACGACAGAGCAGAGATCCTCCGTGGACTGCGACGACGGCAGAGCAGAGATCCTTCGTGGACTGCGGCGACGACTGTGCAGAGATCCTCAGTGGACTGCGTCGACTACTGCACTCAGCGATCCTACGTGGATCAGTGCTACAGGTTCTGTGTGAGCCCGATCCTATGTGGGTCCTTACTACCGGTTCTGTGTGAGCCACTGCCTACAGGTTCTGTGTGAGCCCGATCCTATGTGGGTCTTTTGCGGGGGTTAGTACCTATCGATCCTTCGTGGGTCCGACGACTTAGATGGATCAGTGATCATCTTTGACGTCATCTGAAAAAGTATACCTGGTTGAGCTGAATCTTATGTTACTCTCCTTTGTGGATTGTGTTGAACTATCCTATGTGGATTTACTGTTTACTCTCCTTGTGGATTTGAGTCTTGCTTTCCTTTGTG
The DNA here is from genome assembly GCA_963277665.1 of Viscum album. Lineage (NCBI taxonomy): Eukaryota > Viridiplantae > Streptophyta > Magnoliopsida > Santalales > Viscaceae > Viscum > Viscum album. Next base: position 950,889,579 of record OY728157.1, read on the forward strand.
GATTGAGTTGTTCTTGAGCTCGTGAGCAGAGCTAGAATTGGGGACTTAGGTATATGTATGGGCATATACCTAAGTCGAGTCAGATGTTACTTCGTGATTGCATCTTTCTTTGTGCTATATCCTTTGTGGATTTCGGGAGACCTTCGGGGGTCTCGGGGTCCTTACTGAGTAGCTTATACTCACCCCTGCACGGGCTATGCCCGCACCTTGTTGTGTTGGTTGCAGACGACGGACAGCGCTGATCTCGGTTGGGGCGTGGAGCAGGACGGTACCTGGAGGTGGACCACTGGACGGGACGTGCTCGGAGTGGACGTGGGACCCGAGGAGCCTGGAGACTATCTGTACCCACCCTTCAGGTGGGATTGCCAGTGGACGACACGAGGCCGCCGTCTTTTCTTCAGTTGCTGTTCTTTACTTTTTCAGTTGTACTTTCAGTTGAGCTTGTATTCCGGCCCCCTTTACTTTTCTGCACTTTGTAGTTACTTTCCGCTTGCTGACTCTGTGGTGGTTGTTACTTATAAAGGCAATGCCTTCCCTGTTTACTGGGATTTTACGCCTTGGTGCTAGTCGCCAGCCCCTGGCCTATGGAAGGCGGGCTTGGGGTAGTCACGACACGGGCCCCGAGGACGGGTCGTGACAAATTGGTATCAGAGGGGTCGGTTCTACCGCAGACTCTGATCGTCCTTTCTTTCTATATGAAGCAATAGTGTTTAGTGTATTGAGTGTGGTTATCAGTTCAGGGAGCCCAGTGTTGGTGCGGCGACCGACGTATCCGTACACCAGGACCCTGACTCCTGATTTCTGACTTAATGCATGAAAACATTGATTGCGTGTGTGTTTCAAGTTTCTTTGTGATTACTTGTGTCAGCTCACCGGGTATACTGATCTGCTTTATGAAAGTCTCAAGTTTTCCTTGTGATTACTTGTGCCAGCTCACCAGGTATACTGTTCTGACTATGGTGCTCTTGTTCTCCTTTTCAGGATGGCCCCGCGACGACAGCCAGCTAGGGTTCCGAGTGTAGGGCGCGACGGCAGCCCACCGAGCGACGAGGCCTCGGTGCAGGGCCCTTTGCCAGCAGTGGCACCGGCGGTAGCTTTACCCGCCGAGCCACCGATGCTGCCAGTACCAGACGCTGACGATGCACGTCACCTCAGGGCACTGCATGAGTTTCAGAGCCAGCGACCGCCCAGGTTTCGCGGTGAGGCGGACCCCCAGGCCGCCGAGGACTGGCTAGAGGCGGTGGTACGGATCTTTAGGCTAGTGAGGACACCAGCGGATCTCATGGTGATTCTCGCGGCGAGCCTCCTGCAGGCGGCGGCAGGACGATGGTGGAGCTTGATGCTCCAGGTTCACGAGGAGGCATCCTTACTCTGGACGGACTTCGAGAGCCTCTTCCGCTCTGAGTTCGTCCCGGCCACCCTCCGAGCGGTGCGCATCCAGGAGCTTCTCCAGCTGCGCCAGGGCAGCATGACGGTCGCTCAGTACGCGGCGAGGTTCACTGACCTATCTCGCTACTCGACCGACATGGTACGGGACCCCTTCTTCCGGGCCCGGACCTTCGAGCAGGGCTTGCGACAGGAGATTCGGGCGTCGCTGATCTCCCTCAGCATTCCGACCCAGGCGGGAGTGCTGGAGCGAGCCCTCCTGATCGAGAGCTTCCTGGCAGAGCCTTCTTCAGCGGCGAGACCTAGCGCAGGGCGGCAGGTAGCTGAGTCTTCGGCAGCAGGTAGCCGACGGATGACTCTCGGGTCCAGGCAGACCAGACCCCCCACGCAGACGGCCTCAGGACACCGGATCAGCAGTGCGGGGCACACAGCGGAGTGCCAGCCTTCCGAGAGGCAGGCTGTGCTACTCCTGCGGCGGGCAGGGTCACATGGCTCGTGACTGCCCGAATCGCCGACCAGAGGAGCAGCAGTCGGTGGAGGGGCCACCCAGGCAGAGGCAGAGGGTCGACCGTGGCGGTCCGCAGGGAGGAGGCGGACGAGGCAGAGGAGCTGGCCAAGCAGCGGGTGGTGGGCGACGCTTCCAGGCTCTACCCCCACCACCACCAGGAGGGCCACCTCGACCACAGGGAGCTGGCGGGCAGAGACAGGCCCAGCTCCAGGCAGTGGAGGCCTACGACCCCGACATGCCAGAGATGATTCGAGGTACGATCTGTGTCTATTCCACCCTTGCTGCAGTACTTATAGACACAGGAGCGAGTCACTCTTTCATAGCCTCTGCCCTTGTTCGGAGCTCGGAGATTCCGACTGAGCCGTTGGCTCGATCCTTACGGCTAGAGACTCCTACGGGAGCAGACTCGACGATTACGCACTGGTGCCGGCAGTGTGAGCTTACTCTAGGAGGCGAGAGCTTCGGCTGGGATCTCCTTATAGCGGCGTCGAGGCCTTACGACGTCATCTTGGGCATGGATTGGCTATCCACGGTTCATGCCCAGATCGACTGTTTTAGGCGCAGGGTGCGATGTGTTCGCACCGACGGGAGCAGGTTTACCTTCACCGGCGAGAAGGGAACCTTTGCAGCATAGGATGGACTTCCGCGGAGGAGAGTGCAACCCATCTCTCATCAGTTGGCTAGCCTCATCCTAGGAGCAGTGGACGTGCGGAGTCCAGCTTTTCCTGCAGTGGTGGACCAGTACGTGGACGTCTTTCCCGACGACGTTCCAGGGCTACCTCCTCGTAGAGAGGTAGACTTTTACATCGACTTGTACCCCGGGACAGCCCCGATATCTACTCCAGCATATCGGATGGCCCCCGCCGAGCTTCGAGAGCTGCGGGTACAGTTGGAGGACTTGCAGAGCAAGGGGTTTATCCGACCCAGTGTTTCACCCTGGGCTTCCCCGATTTTGTTCGCCAAGAAGGCGGACAGGAGCTTGCGACTGTGTGTTGACTATCGTCGCCTGAACCAGGTGACAGTGAGGAACAAGTATCCGCTGCCACGGATTGATGACCTCTTCGATCAGCTCAAGGGAGCGCGGTGGTTCTCGAAAATAGACCTCCGGTCAGGCTATCATCAGCTCAGAGTTCGAGACGAGGACGTGCAGAAGACGGCCTTCAGGTGTCGGTATGGCCATTATGAGTTCTTGGTTATGCCGTTCGGCGTAACCAATGCTCCAGCAGTGTTCATGAGCCTCATGAACAGGATCTTCCAGCCATACCTCGACCGATTTGTCGTTGTCTTCATTGACGACATTTTGGTATACTCGACGACTGAGGAGGAGCATGCCTACCACCTACGAGTTGTGTTAGACACGCTCCGAGATCACCAGCTTTATGGAAAGCTCTCAAAATGACAGTTCTGGTTACGTGAGGTCCATTTCTTGGGGCACGTCATCTCTGAGGCGGGAGTTGCAGTGGATCCCGCGAAGATCGAGGCAGTGCTAGCTTGGGAGCCACCCAAGAGCGTGACAGAGGTGCGGAGCTTCTTGGGCCTAGCCGGATACTATCAGAGATTCGTGCCAGACTTCTCCAGAGTTGCGGCACCACTCTCAGCTTTGACAAAGAAGGGGAAACCCTTTGTGTGGTCAGACAGATGTCAGCAGAGCTTCCAGGAGCTGAGACAGAGATTGACCAGCGCACCTATCTTGAGGTTGCCTGAGGAGGGAGTTGGATACGTAGTTTACTGCGATGCGTCAGGGACTGGACTCGGGTGCGTCCTGATGCAGGAGCGGGCTGTGATCGCCTACGGATCACGTCAGTTGAGGCCGCATGAGCAGAACTACGCCACTCATGACCTGGAGTTAGCAGCAGTGGTCTTCGCTCTGAAGACTTGGCGACACTATCTGATGGGCGAGCGCTTCACAGTCTTTTCTGACCACCAGAGTCTCAGGTATATCTTCTCTCAGAAGGACCTGAACCTGAGACAGCGGAGATGGCTTGAGTTCCTCCAGGACTATGACTTTGAGATAGTCTATACTCCTGGGAAGGGGAACGTGGTAGCCGATGCCCTCAGCAGGAGGACGGGCATTCAGCTACTTGAGGAGGCGACAGAGCAGCTTGCCTCCTTACAGATATCCTTCGTGGATAGAGACGGAGCAGCCTTTCTTCAGTCTCTCACAGTCTCTCCTCCACTTCTACAGCGGGTCAGAGAGGCTCAGCGTGGGGACGCTGACTGTGAGACCCGGCGTGCACTGATATCCTCAGGTCAGGCGCCTGATGGCTTCTCCCTTGGAGCAGAGCACGACATCCTTTCCAGAGGACGTACCTTCGTACCAGTCGCTTTTCGGGAGGAGGTGCTGAGAGAGTTTCACACTTCTCCCTTGGCGGTGCATCCCGGAGTGGCGAAGATGTACCAGGATCTCAGACGACAGCACTGGTGGCCGGGCATGAAGAAAGCTGTGGCAGAGTTCGTTTCACGATGTCTCACCTGCCAGCAGGTGAAGGCAGAGCATCAGGTACCAGCAGGCTTGGTACAGCCCTTGGAGGTCCCGGAGTGGAAGTGGGACGGCATATCTATGGACTTCGTGACTGGACTTCCACGCACTTCCAGAGGTCACGACTCCATTTGGGTGATTGTCGACCGACTCACCAAGTCGGCACACTTCTTACCCATCAGAGAGCAGGGCTCAGTGGAGAGCTTGGGACGTCTTTACGTCCAGGAGATCGTATGGATTCACGGTGTGCCATTGTCTATCGTCTCCGATCGAGATGCTCGTTTCACTTCCCGGCTTTGGAAGGGGTTGCAGGAGGCGTTCGGGACGCGGCTCCATCTGAGCACAGCCTTTCACCCTCAGACGGATGGTCAGACGGAGAGGACCATACAGACACTCGAGGACATGCTCCGTGCATGTGTTCTCGACTTTGGTCGCAGCTGGGAGGACCACCTACCCTTGGTGGAGTTCGCGTACAACAACAGCTACCACTCCACCATCGGGATGGCACCATACGAGGCGTTGTACGGCAGACCCTGCAGATCACTGTTGTGCTGGACAGACCCTGGGGAGTCAGCACTCGTGGGACCAGAGATGGTCCGAGCCACGACAGAGAAGGTCCAGATCATCCAGGAGAGGATGAGGACAGCTCAGAGCCGGCAGAAGTCATATGCTGACAGGAGGCGGAGGCCACTAGAGTTCGAGGATGGCGACCACGTCTTTTTGCGTGTCTCACCTCGACGCGGTTTACGGAGATTTGGCCGAGGCGGCAAGTTGTCTCCACGCTTCATCGGGCCTTTCCAGGTCCTCAGCAGGATAGGAGAGGTGGCTTATCGCCTGGCTCTACCACCTCAGTTGCACCGGGTGCACGACGTCTTTCACGTGTCTCAGCTGAGGAGATACATGCACGACCCGACGCACATCATCGACTTTGGGGAGCTGGACGTGGACGATGGGGCGACTTTTGCGGAGGTCCCAGTGGAGATCGAGGATCGACAGGAGCGGGTCCTACGTGGGCGGTCTATTCCTCTTGTGCGCGTCAGATGGCAGCACGGGAACCTCCAGGAGAGCACTTGGGAGCGGGAGGCTCAGATGCGTGCTCAGTACCCCCATTTGTTCCCCTAGTTTTTGATGTATCTTTACGAGGACGTAAAGCCCTGAGGTGGGAGTAATGTAAAGACCCGCAAATTTCAAGGAAATTTTTTTCTTAATTTTCTTTGGAATTTTACAAGAGCGTAGCTTCAGACGGCACCTGATTCCGAGGCCCGGTGTGCCCGGAATCAATTTCCGAAGTTTGGCTCGGGTACGTTCAGTGAACGGACGAGCGGGTTTTTCTATCTTTTGAACCGGTGCCCGGAATCGAATTCTGAGGGCACCGATGAAATCGCAGCGCCGGTATTTTCTTAGAAACGCCTCTTCCAGAGTTGCGTTTGCTCAGACGTGGTTTTTAAATTTTGGGGCTTTAAGTCAGAAATAAAATAAAATTTGTGCGACAACTTTATTTTATTTCACTTAAGCTGCTTGGAAGCCACTTGAAGCCACTTAAAGGCGGCTTGAACTGAGTTGAACTGGATAGGATGCTATCCAGAAATATCCTACCCCCTTGATAGGATATTTGTGAGGCAGGGCCCGCACGAGCCCCGCCGTTTCTTTCGCTAAGTAACGCACCCGCGAAAACCCGTCAAAGTAACTGAAAAGTCAACCGATGCGTTTTCTTAAATTCTTAACAGACCATTTAATTGAGCGGTTTATTTCGTGAATTAAATGGGCTGTTTCGCTCGTTGAATTAATTCAACGAACTGATGGGTCGTTACTTATGCTTTTGCGTTTGTTGGCATGTTTATAAAATAAGACCAACCTAAAAATCCTTTGAAAGGATTTGAGAGGATCTTTGTTTCTTTATCTCCCCGCGAAGAACGCGAAGAACGCGAAGAACGTGAAGAACGCGAAGAACGCGAAGAACGCCGGCGACCGGAATTCGATGACGCACACCGTGATCTGCAACGTCGACGAGCTCTACCCGCGACGTTCTTCGGCGACACCTCTTCTTCCGCGGCCGATCCTCGTTCGGCAATTAAGGTGAGAAACGAATCGTTTATTTCTCCCTTTTTATTTTCAATGACAACGGATTTAATTAATTAAATCCGTTTGATCTTGATCCGGAGATTGGCGACGCGACACCGGATACCGCGACGACGCGACGATCTCCTTCTTCCGCGACGAGTGATTCCGCGACGACCTCACGTCCGACGGCGACATCGAGGTAGGGGTTTATTTTCTTGATGATTTTTTCCCGTGTTTATTCTTTTGAGATAAAGAACCCGATCTCAGAACAATTTTAATTTACTTAAAATTGATTGATCGGTTATTTCTTTTCCTCCCGTGGTTTATGACTAACGCGGAGGGTGCGGGTCTAACGAACAAGACCCGGCAACCCTCCGCCGATCTCTTTTGTTGTGCGGATTTGGCGGACGACGACGAACCGCGCGGCAGGGGCGATCTGTTGATTCCGCAGTGAAGATCGGCCCCCGGGAGGAGCAACGGCGCAGACGGGAGGCAAAACGGGCCACCGGAGCAACTCCGGCGGCCCGCGGAAGGCGGCGGCGGCGGCGGCGGCCGGAGGCGGCGGCGCCCGGCGCGCCGCCGTGGAGAAGATCCGCCGCGGCTGAAGCCGCGGCGGCGGCGGCTGGTTCCACGGCCGCGCGGAACCGGGGAGGGACGCGGCGGCCCGGCCGCGTCCGCGTGACAGGCGGCCCCCCGCGGGGCCGCGTTTCCACCAAGCCGCGGGTCAAACCCACGGCAGTTCCTTCGGCCGCCCGGCCGAAGCCGAGCCGGCCGGTCCGGTCGGCCGGGCCGCGCCCAGGCCGGACCGGACCCGGCCTAGCCGGGTCGGGCCGGGTCGGGCCGACCCGGTTCGGGCCGACCCGGTTCGGCCGACTCAGGGGTGGTTTGGGCCGGGTCGCCCCGGGCCCAGGACCCCCGTTTTCGGGCCTTCTTCGGTCTTTTGCCCATATCTTGGGCCTGGGACCTCCGATTGACGAACCGTCAGCGGCTACGCGATCCTTGGATCGATACGGTCGTTTCGGTATACTATACTCAAGGTTTCGGAAGACTTTGGGTTCGTCCGGGTTGGTTCGTACACGAAACCAACCGGGCCCTCGGAGCGGAAACACTCATAACTTGAGCTACGGACGTCCGATCGACGTACCGTCAGCTGTGGTAGATTCCTTTAAGTGAGACGGAACTTTTGGCATACTCCGCCCGAGGATCGGATACAGGCGGAGTACGGTCGGGTTGGTTTTGCCCTAAAAACCAACCGGGCCCCTGGGACGAAAATGCCAATAACTCTCAGACCGGGCGTCCGATTGACGCGCCGTCTGTTGCGTTGAGATCCTGTTGTCGATACGGAACTTTTGGATACATCAACTTCGGACTACGTGTCAGTTGATGTATCAGCCTCTCGGCTCGTGGAGCGGACCCTCCTAAACGAGCTCGCTATGTGCGGGAACCCTAGCGCTGGCTGTGACTTCGACGACAGAGCAGAGATCCTCCGTGGACTGCGACGACGGCAGAGCAGAGATCCTCCGTGGACTGCGACGACGGCAGAGTAGAGATCCTTCATGGACTGCGGCGACGACTGTGCAGAGATCCTCAGTGGACTGCGTCGACTACTGCACTCAGCGATCCTACGTGGATCAGTGCTACAGGTTCTGTGTGAGCCCGATCCTATGTGGGTCCTTACTACCGGTTCTGTGTGAGCCACTGCCTACAGGTTCTGTGTGAGCCCGATCCTATGTGGGTCTTTTGCGGGGGTTAGTACCTATCGATCCTTCGTGGGTCCGACGACTTAGATGGATCAGTGATCATCTTTGACGTCATCTGAAAAAGTATACCTGGTTGAGCTGAATCTTATGTTACTCTCCTTTGTGGATTGTGTTGAACTATCCTATGTGGATTTACTGTTTACTCTCCTTGTGGATTTGAGTCTTGCTTTCCTTTGTGGATTGAGTTGTTCTTGAGCTCGTGAGCAGAGCTAGAATTGGGGACTTAGGTATATGTATGGGCATATACCTAAGTCGAGTCAGATGTTATTTCGTGATTGCATCTTTCTTTGTGCTATATCCTTTGTGGATTTCGGGAGACCTTCGGGGGTCTCGGGGTCCTTACTGAGTAGCTTATACTCACCCCTGCACGGGCTATGCCCGCACCTTGTTGTGTTGGTTGCAGACGACGGACAGCGCTGATCTCGGTTGGGGCGTGGAGCAGGACGGTACCTGGAGGTGGACCACTGGACGGGACGTGCTCGGAGTGGACGTGGGACCCGAGGAGCCTGGAGACTATCTGTACCCACCCTTCAGGTGGGATTGCCAGTGGACGACACGAGGCCGCCGTCTTTTCTTCAGTTGCTGTTCTTTACTTTTTCAGTTGTACTTTCAGTTGGGCTTGTATTCCGGCCCCCTTTACTTTTCTGCACTTTGTAGTTACTTTCCGCTTGCTGACTCTGTGGTGGTTGTTACTTATAAAGGCAATGCCTTCCCTGTTTACTGGGATTTTACGCCTTGGTGCTAGTCGCCAGCCCCTGGCCTATGGAAGGCGGGCTTGGGGTAGTCACGGCACGGGCCCCGAGGACGGTTCGTGACAGCAGTAGTGAAAATAGGAAGCTCGCTATGAATAATAGGTTGATTCTTAAAGGAATCTTCCTTGGTTAAGGTAGTGGGAGGATCATCAAGTTCTAAGAATCTATCAAACTCATGGACAAAAATTTCATCATCCAAGTGGTCTAGAGAAGAAAAGGCATACCTGTTGTTCATATTTGATAAAAAGTCCAGAAACTCCTCTAACTTACTCTTAACAGATCTAGAAGACTCACCTTTAACTTCAAGCTGAACAGAACTGACTCCAGACTTATCCTCAGCTCCAACACGTTCACTTTTAGCAAACAAAGTACTAACAAAATTACTCCCCTCAGGTTTTATAGAACAGGAAGCAACATCAGGGTTGGGAATATTGGTGGGTTGCAAATTGAGCTCAATAGTTTGAGAGAAACCATCAGCAAGATTTCTTGGTCTGGGTAGGATCACATCATGGTTTTGAGCATTGTATTTCCTAATTTGACTCTCAATTCTCTCCAATTTTTTCAGCTCTTGTATAGACTCAGATTCAACAAAATTTGCTTCAAAATGTTCACAAACAGACTCAATGATAAAATCATCAAAGGGATGATGATTTTATTTTCTAATCTCAGCTCTAAACGCCTCATCCAGAACATCAATCAACTTACATCTCACCTAAAGTGGAGACTCCTTGTAAACTTGAAATTTCTCTTGGACCTCACCAGATTGAAGAGTCAACTTACCCTTTGAGACATCAATGAAAACCCCATCAGTGGTTAAGAATGGTCATTCTCAAATGATTGGAACAACGATATCACACTCCATGTGCAGTATAAGGAAGTCTGTGGGCAAAGATAGTTTCCCTACATCCACTAACAAATCATCCACCCTCCCATAGGGTAGGTAAGTGACCTTTCAACTAGCTATAGTGTCACCGAAGTTGGTTTTAGCTCCCTAAGACCCAAATTTTTGATCAGGGAGTAGGTAATAAGGTTGAGACTAGCTCCTAGATCATACACACACCTAATATCCTCAGTTCAACCAATTTTACAAGATATGAAAAAACTTACAGGGACTTTCAATTTTGGGGGGATGTTCTTTTGGACTATGGCACTACACTCATTCAAACTAACGACTGATCACTCACCCTAATCCCTCTTGTTATCTAAGAACCTCTTAAGAAATTTCAAGTATGAGGGGATTTTGTTCAAAGCTTCCACAAAGGGCATGTTAACATTGAAGCTCCTAAACATTTGAATAAACTTGAGGTGATCAGGTTCACTGGTCTTTTTTAGCCTTTGCAGAAAAGGGATGGCAGGGGGATACTTCTTCAAAATAGGTGGATTATTTTCCTCATCTTCAAACCTCACCTTATTCTTTCCCTCTTTTATCAGTTCCCATTTCATTTTACTTCGTTCATAGGCCTTTTTATATGAATTTTCAACCTTTTTTCCCAGATTCTTGAAATCTCACTAGATTTACAATTTTGGATTTTTTCAAATTTTTAGTTCGTGTTTTATCTTGAGCATCAATTTCTTCTTGACTATATTGTTCCCTAATCAGTTCTTGAATTTTAAAGAAAGATATAGTTATCACTACCATCACATTTTTTCTTGAGTTTGATTCAGTTGTGATGGGCAGGTTGCCCTTTTCTCTCCCTCCTAGATCCCTAGCCATTTTCCCATTTGAATTTCTAGACAATGAATTCTAGAATCTGTATCCTTTTTCAAAGAACTAATTTCACCTAACACTTTCTACAACATTTCCTTAAGTTCTCCTTGATAATTTGAAGATCCTGCCCCATATTGATTTGAATTATAAGTTCTGGGCTGTGACTGGTAATTTGGGGCAGTGAGCTGTTTGATTATACCTTGTTCTTTCCAAGTCATGTTGAGATGATTTTTTTATCCATGATTATACTAATTTGAGAAGGGATCTTAGACACCATGATTTCAAGATCTATAATCCACAAACTGGGAAGTCTCCACGAACCAATCAAGGATATCAAAATTGGGATAACATTTCTGAGTGTGACCAAACATCCCATACTAACAACACTGCTCCCTAAGAACTTGTTCATTAACAACAAAAACAACTTGAGTATTAGTTTCAGCCCTATGAATGGTTATTTTCCTAGTGCACTTGTGTTGGGACTTTTGGTCCAACTTATCAAACAATTGTTTAAGCTCATCAGCGGTGGAATCAAAGAAGTCACCAACATCAGATTGGCTAACTAAGTTTTGGTTATATGGGGTGAGAGTATTGTAAAATGTATCCATGAGAAGATGTGGAGCTAATTGATGGTTGATACTCTACCTAAGATGACTTCTAAACCTATCCCATGCTTCGTGAAACAATTCTCCATCATCTTGGATAAATCTATTGATCTTGTGCCTCACTTCTATGGTGGTGTTCCTGGGGTAGAATTTGGATACAAAGACATCGAACACCTCATCCCAGGTTTGAAAAATTTCTTCATTTAAATTTTGGAACCAAGTCCTAGAATTCTCCTTAAGGTAGAATGAGAACACCCTCAACCTCAACTCCTCCTCACTCAAATCCCATAGAGGTATCTATTAGAAAAAACCATAAAAGTATCTAAAAAACTCAAGTAAGTCCTCTATAGGTAGACCATTGAAAGAAGGAAGGAGAGAAAGATGAGACTGTTTAATATCATAGTTCCTAGACCTAGTGGACAATCTGATATAAGATATGTTGCTTGACACATTTGGAATTCCCAAAGTCCAGGTATCTCAAGGGAAGGAACTAAAGGACATGGAACATTTATATTTTGGTTTTCAACTTTACCTAAGTCTATGTTTTCCAGATTTTCCATTTCAATTTTCTTTTATTTTCTAAGAACAGAATATTGATTATTGATTTCATATAGTGTCGTTTCTTGTTCTAGCTTAGATGACCTAGTTTTCATATAGTTTCATTAGAATAGATTTGAGTTTTTTATACAGTTTTTATGTTTTGAAATTTTTTAAGATTTTCTGTTTTCTATTTTTTTGAAGTTTTTGTTATATAAGTTTTTTTTCTATATTTTTTGAGTTGGGAATAATTTTTATGTTTTGATTTTTTTTAGATTTTCTGTTTTCTGTTTTTTTGAAGTTTTTGTTTTATAAGTTTTTTTTTGTGTTTTTTTTTGAGTTGGGTGCACGTTCTTTCCCTGGAAATAGCACCAAAATTTGACTGCAATGTCGTCGAACTCACACAAATTTAAATTTATAAAACCCTACTTATTACTAGTTTAGTGATGAGCAGAGGTCGATCCATAAGGACTAATATGTGTTCCAGTAACCAAAACAAAGCTAGAAACATGAAAAAACAATAATAAAAACTAGAAAGGGAATAATAAAATGGTGTGTAGTGGCAGGGGGAACAAAAACAGAGCAACATACAACCACTGGATGAATTTAGGGTCCTTAAGTGTTTTGAACCGGTGAAGAGATGTTTTCCTAATATGCTCAAACTAATTCAATTATCCGATGGTTTAAGAAAAGGTGAAGATTCACTGAGTTGTCGCTTCAGTGAATCTCCACAACTCGATGGACCTTTTTTAGCCTTGATCTTTCGATCTTAACTTTTGAATTAATTCGTTTAATACGGAAAAAAGATTTATTGACCTTTCCCAATTTTCGGTACTTCGGTCAATGATCTAAGGTGAAAAGAAATCACCACCCTCACCTATCAGTTATTGGGTAGTGAAAAATGATGCTCATAATTAAACAGAAAAGAACATAGAGCTTAGAAATGCATTGAAAAATTAAACTAACAAAAGAATAATGGATAAAAAGATATCCAGTTCATCCCAACTCGACTCCCCTAAGCAATTTAGTTACTCATGTTTGGGAAAACAGAAATGCACAGAACAAGAAGAAATAGGCGAAAAAGCATCTCCACCAAGGTCGCTCCCCTCCTCCAGCTCTAATTCCATATCTAATCCCTACTTCCATCTCGGTTGTATGCTCCTGTCTATGTGCTTTGATGAGTGTCTAGTGAATGGTCGTCTGGTTCTGGAATGGATGGATGCCTCATGATTATTTTGGAATGGCCCTCGAACCCTTGCTGTGATGGTCTCCTCACTTAGCGAATCTTCTTCTTTTTAATAGTCAATTTCACACCCTCCCCCATGTACACTCACAGTCACAGCTTGAAAACTGGTGGCTGGCTACCACGTGTCACGTATGTCATCATGCATCTTCATCCTATGGTGACTCGAGCATCACCCCTCCAACAAACCGCGCTCCTCGCTAAACTTTGTGTCCACGAGCATCCTCCACTCCCCATGACCTACTTCTCCAAATCTACGGGACACGATAGAAAAATGTACTTAATATTATTATTATCTAGATATTATATTATTTTTAGTATTAATATAAATATACGTAAAAATATATAATAATAATAATAATTTTTATTAATATATAATTACAAATTTATACATATATATTTATTATTACATGTAAATATATTATATATATAGTTATTGTTATTATAATTATACATATATTAATATTATTATTATTTCAATTATATTTATTGTAAATATTATTATTATATTATTTTTTATTTTCCCTATTTTTTCTTAATCCATGGGTTGGCTTTCTTCTCCGGGGGGCTCGCTTGTGGATGGGTCTCCAGGCTCAGCGATGGAAGAACATCAGGCACGACTGCGGGACTCCAGCAGGTGCGTCTAGCTTGGCGGTTCGGGTTCCTTCAGTGGTGGTTCGGGCCTCGAGCGGTGGTGTTCTTCGGATAGGAGGAATGGGGCTCGCAGAGAGGGAGCTACAGTTAAAGTTCTTTTGTCGTCGAGTTTTTTTGAGTATGTGCTATCGTTGAGGTGGCCTGGCGGTGGATGGAAGAGGTTGCTTGTCGGTAGCTGAAGGTGATGGTGGATGATGGACAGGGGGGCTAGCGGAAGTAGGATGGGGGCCAATGTTGGCAAAGCAATGGGGTGTTGGCGGTAACTGCAGAAGGCCAACGGTAATAGAAGGGGGAATGACAAAGGGGGACCAAAAGTCCCCCTAATACCCAAAGAGGACCTATCGCAGTTCTGTGAACAATGTTTTTCACTATTCACAAAACTGACCAAGGTCCTCTTTGGGTATTAGGGGGAATTTTGGTCCCCCGTTGTCATTCCCCCTTTTATGCTACCGTTGTGGATTAGTGGTGGCAGGGGAGTTTGAAGGCTGGCAGTGACAGAGGCTGACAGCAACACCATTTGACTGAAATAAAATGAACTATATAAATTAATTCTAAAATTAAAAAATAAACAAAACAAATTAAAATTAAAACAAAAAAGTTAAAACTATTTATTTTCAAATATTAAAAAGAATTAAATAAATTAATTTGAAATAATAAAATATTATTTGAAATACAATTGAAATATAGATTTAAACAAAAGAATGAATTAATTTAAAGATTGAATTAAATTCAAATAATAAAAACTTAAGAATGAAAACTAATTACAGAAACAATGAAATATATAGAAATAAAAATTATTTATTATAATTAAAATGAAAAATAGAAAAATTGATTATTATATTTAAAATGAAAAATAAAAAAATTATTTATTTTCAAGTTAAAAGAATGAATTAATTTAATTTATGAATAAGTAGAAAGCAATAAAAAAATAAAATTAATTAATTACAAAAAACAAACAAATAAATAAAACAATTAAATAAAAAAGATTAATTAAACATATAAAGAATTATTAATTTGAAAAACAGTTGAATACCAAATTAAAAATAAACAGTGACATAAAATAAAAAAATGAATGAATTAAAAGAATGAAAAATTATAATTAAAATTTTAACAAGTACACTATAGTAAAAAATAATGGTTAAAAATAATAATATTTATTATTTAAATTATTCAAAATAACTAAAATAAACACTAAAATTCATGCTTTTAACAAACAAATCACATTTCTAACAATTTAATATAAAAATGACAACAATTGTTAGTTATTCAACAAAATAAACTATTTTAATAATAAAAAGTCAATTAATTATGAAAATTGATGTGGAAAAATAGGAGATAAAAAGACCACATCAAACTCCCCCACACTTAATCAATTGCACTCTTGAGTTATTCAATGTGTCTTGTTTATTTAAAAAGAAAGAGAAAAAGAAAAGAACATCCTACCTAAGTTCCTAAACACCCCAAAATCGAAAGGGATAAAAAATCCCTCAAGTGCTTGAAAGGTCATGCCCCCTATGTGAAGGTTACCCCCTGTCTTATTTCAATTGAAGATGGTTCTAGTTTCAAGAGTGAAACAAGTTAGATAAACGTGGAACTCAAATTTTAACAAGAGATGCCAGAATTAATCACTATCCCCTAGGTTCCAAAAATTGAAGATCCATTTTTAGGAGTTTTTACCATCAATTCATTGATTCAACTCAAATGATAATTAAATAAGTCAATTATCCCCTTCTTTATTTGAGTTCAAAATTCCTCTCACCTAAGTGAGCTCGTTTTTGACAAGACACTTTATTTTAATTTTTCCCAACCATATTTCTTGTGCATAGAACTGTGCAAAGCATTTATTGAATTTGAAAATGTCTTTTATTTATTTCCAGAAACACACCCAATGCCCTTGTCTCAAAACTCACCATGAGATCCAATTTTCCAATTTTACTCTAGTTACAAAGGAATTAAATGATTATCATTTGAGTTGGATCTGTGAAGTGATTGTCCAAAAAGAGTGTGTCACCTAGGTTCAAGTTTAAAATTCTAGTTTTCAAAAGTTATAATCTCAATTCCAAAAAAAATATCTACCATCAAACTCTCCTTTTTTCTCCTAAAGTGAACTTCCAAAAAAATAGTGGGGGCACAAACACTCAACAATCATCCAATTCTAGAAATTTCAAAGTCCTCCCCCTCACTTAAAACCCAACAATGTTCCCATTGTTGAATCTCAAGGTGTGAGAAACAATTAAACAATTTTATTTAAATAGATTTGAAAATCTGAACAGAAAAAATTCTGTTTTGAGGGGTGATAGTAAAGTTCAAACAAAAATTTCCACACAGTACTCAAACAAATCACATAATACATAAGGGAACCATACCAGCCACTTCTTGACAGTCAAGGAAAAAAATGAAATTCCAAAAGGTTGAATGCATCAGATGAGTTCATAAATGATTTTCAAAGGGGCACCAAAATGTAACATGCGATTTCATAGGGACCATCAAGAAAACAAAAAATGAAACATGTAAGAAAAATCATAAGTAATTAATTGAAAACAATGAATTAAATGAAACAACTAGAATCACAATAATAGATTGAAATAAGTGAAATATTCGCTCACTGGAAATTTAGAATTTATTCTCAATGTCGCACAACAAAATTGTAACCTTCCTTTGAACTAATGAAAAAGTCATCTGGTTGCAAATTTGAAGCTCCTACAAAATAAACAGATTGACATGAAAATATAGAATTGATAGTAGAATTTGAAATTGACTGGAGTATGATTTGGGGGAAGTTTTAACCTTTGTTTTCTAACTAAAATCTTCTTGTGGCAGTGAAATTCCAAATGAGTCTACCACTAGTAAGAAATTATCACAACCAACCGCACTTACTTCTCATAGAAACTACACCAATTGAACACTATCTGCACATCATAGTAACTCAATCGGGTCACTTTAAAACAAAAAGAAAACAAACATGATAAAAAACATGTTAATGAAAATTTCAGTAACACCAATCGAGGGAGACACATAATTGAGAAAATAGAATTTATTCAAACATAAATTTAAAGATAAAAACAATAAAAATCATGGGCTGCCTCCTATGTAGTGCTAGTTTTATAGTTCCCAGCCAGACTCAATCCACTAATGATTTTATCCATGGCCATTCAATGGGTAAGATGCATCAGTACTTGATCCCAGAATATCCCCTTTTGAAATTTCTTCAAGTTTACATAGAACCTCATGCAACTCAACAGCTTGAAGAAGTCTTATAAAAAATTCCAGCACTTGGGGACTAAGACTTTTTCCATCAAAAGTTTCAAAATCCAGATTATCTTTCAATGAGTCAAGAAAAGTGAAAAAAAACTCAGTACTAGCATTCGAATGACCAGCCTTACATTTCATTGGCTCACCTACACTCTCCCCCACGCTTGTGATGTTAACGGGCTTAGAAACTATAGCAGTAGTGAAAATAGGAAGCCCACAGTGAATAATAAGATGATTCTTAAGGTAAGATTCAATGGGTGATTCACTGGGAGAATCGTCAAGTTCTTCTAAGAATCTCTCAATCTCGTGCACAAAAGTTTCATCATCCAAGTGGTGAAAAGTAGTAAGGGTATACCTGCTTTCCATATTTGGTAAAAATTACAGATTCTACTTTAACTAACTTTTAACAGATCTTGAAGATTTACCTTCAACTTTAATCTAAACATAACTAATTCCAGACTTATCCTCAGCTCCAACAAGTTCACTTTCAATAGAAAAATCACCACCAGTAGAATTGCATCGCTCAGGTTTTACATAATAAGAAGCAACATTAAGGTTGGGAATATAGGAGGGTTGTAGATTGAGATCAATAGTTTGATAGAAACTATCAGCAAGATATCTTGGTCTAGGAAGGATCACATCATGGTTTTGAGCAATGTATTTCCTAATTTGACTCTCAATTCTCCCCAATTTTTCCAGCTCTTGTGTAGACTCAGATTCAATAAAATTTACTTCAAAATGATCACTAGAAGACTCATTGATAAAATCATTAAAGAGATGATGGTTTTATTTTCTAATCTTAGTTATAAACACCTCATCCAAAACATAAATCAATTTACATACCACCTCAAATGGAGACTCCTTGTAAACTTGAAATTCTTCTTGGTCCTCACATGCTTGAAGGGTCATCTTACCCTTTGATACATCAATTACAGCCTTAGCATTGTCTAAGAATGGTCATTATAAAATAATTAGAACAATGGTATCAGACTCCTTGTGCAGTATAAGGAAGTCTGTGGGCAATGATAGTTTCCCTATACCCATTAACAAATCATCCGCCCTCTCATAAGAGTAGGAAAGTGACATGTTATCTAGCTGTAGTGTCACTGAAGTTGGTTTAATCTCCATAAAACCCAAATTTTTGAATAAGGAGTAGGGAATAAGGTTTTTGATTGATCATATATCACACAATCACCTAATCTCTTCACTTAGACCCATTTCACTAGATATGAAAAAAACTTCCAGGGTCTTTCAATTTTGGGGGGATGTTCTTTTGGACTATGGAACTACACTCCTCATTCAAGATAATGGTTGATCTATCACCCCAATAACTCTTGTTTTGTAAGAACCACTTCATAAAATTAAAGTATGATGATATTTTGTACAAAGATTCCACAAAGGGCATGCTAATATTGAAGCTCAAAAACATTTGAAGAAACTTGAGGTAATCAAGTTCACTGGTCCTTTTCGGCCTTTGTGGAAAAGGGATGGTAAGGGGATACTTCTTCAAAACAGGTGGATTATTTTCCTCATGTTCAAGCCTCACATTCTTATTTCCCTATTTTATCAGTTCCCATTTCATTTTCCTTTGTTCTTGGGCCTTTTCATGCAAATTTTCAACATTTTTATCAGATTCTTGAAATCTATCTAGATTTTAAATTTTGGGATTTTCAAGATTTTTAGTTCCCATTTTAGTTTGAACATCATTTTCTTATTTCCTAGATTGTTCCCTAACTGGTTCATGAATTTTAAGGTTAGATCTGGTTGTTACTACGATCACATTTTCTCTTGGGTTTGACTTAGTTATGCCGGACAACTTTCCCTTGTCTCTTCCTCCTAGATCCCAAACCATTTTTTCCATTTGAATTTCTAGAATCTGTATCCCTTTTCAAAGAACCAATTTCATCTAACACCTTCTATATAATTCCCTTAATTTCTCCTTGAGAATTTTAAGATTCAGCTCCATATTTATTGAATTATAAGTTCTGGACTGTGACTGGTAATTTGGGGCAGTGGGCTGTTTGATTATACCTTGTTCTTTCTATGATATGTTGGGGTGATTTTTATATCCAAAATTATACTAATTTGAGATGGGATCTTGGACACCCTCATTTCAGGCTCTATAATCCAAAAATTGGGAACTCTCCTCAGACTGGATAGGGAGGTCAACTTTGGGACCACATTTCTGGGTGTGACCAAACATCCGACAACTACAATACTGCTCCCTAAGAACTTGTTCATGAACAAGAAAAGCTTGAGTATTATTTTCAGCCTCGTGAATGGTTATTTTTATAGTGCACTTGTGTTGGGACTTTTGGGAAAACTTATTAAATAGTTGTTTAATATCATTATTAGTGGAATAAGAGAAGTCACCCCCAAAAGATTGGTCAACTAAGTTATGGTTATATGGGGTGAGATCATTGTAAAATGTATCCATTAGAAGATGTGAAGCTAATTTATCGTTATGACTCTACCTAATAATACTTTTAAATATATCCCATGTTTCATGAAACAACTTTCCCTCATCCTGGATAAATCCAGTGATCCCATGCCTCACTTATATAGTGGTGTTCCTGGGGTATAATTTGGATAAAAATCCATTGAACACCTCATCCCAGGTTTGAAACTAAGTCCTAGACTTCCCCTTAAGGAAGAATGGGAACACCCTCAACCTCAACCCCTTCTCACTTTGATCTTAAAGAGGCAGTTGATAAAAAAAACTATAAAATCTCTAAAAAAACTCAAGTGTGTCCTCTACAGGTAGACCATTGAAAGAAGGAAGCTGAGAAAGATGATACTGTTTGATATCATAGTTAATAGACCTAGTGAACAACATGATATAAGATGGGTTGTTTGACACAACTGGAATTTA
The DNA here is from genome assembly GCA_963277665.1 of Viscum album. Lineage (NCBI taxonomy): Eukaryota > Viridiplantae > Streptophyta > Magnoliopsida > Santalales > Viscaceae > Viscum > Viscum album. The sequence goes on from OY728157.1 coordinate 950,909,396, forward strand.
GAATTTCCTAAGTCTAGGTCTCTTAGGGTCGGGAACTAAAGGTTGTGGAACATTAATATTTTGGTTTTCAAATTTACCTAAATCTTTGTTTTTTAGATTTTCCATTTCAATTTTCTTTTGTTTTCTAAGAATAAAAGTATTTTTATTGATTTCATATAGTGGAGTTTCAAGTTCTGGCTTAGATGACCTAGTGTGAATACAATTTTAGTCGAATAAATTTTAGTTTTTTTTGTAAATTTTTTATGTTTTTATTTTTTTTAGATTTTATGTTTTCTAGTTTTGTGAAGTTTTTTTTATATATGTTTTTTTTGTTTTGTTTGATCTGGTTTCAAGTGCCTTCCTCGGCAATAATTCCAAAAATTGAACATAATGTCATTGAACTTGTGAAAAATTAAATTTATAAAACCCTACTTACTATTAGTCTCGTGATTAGTAGAGGTCGATCCACAGGGAAGGACTAATATGTGTTCTAGTGATCAAAACAAAGCTAAAAACAAGAAAAAACTACAAGAAAAACTAGAAAGGGAATAGTGAAATGGTGTCCAGTGGTAGGGAGAACAAAAAAAGAGCAAGAGACAACCAATGGATGACTTTAGGGTCCTTGAGATGTTTTGATTTGGTGAAGACATATTTTTCTAATATGCTCAAACTAATTCAATTATCCAGTGCTTTGAGAAAAGGTGAAGATTCACTGAGTTGTCGCTTTAATGAATCTCCACAGCTCGACGAACCTTATTTAGCCTTGATCTTTTGATCTTAACTTTTGAATTAATCTGTTTAATATAGAAAATAGATGCATTGACCATTTCTAATTTTTGGTACTTTGATCAATGATACAAGGTGAAAAGAAATCACTACCCTCACCAGTCGGTTATTGGGTAGTGAAAAACGATGCTCATAATTAAATGGAAAAGAACATTGATGTTAGAAATGAATTGAACAATTAAACTAATAAAATCATAATGGATAAAAAAGATATCCAGTTCATCTCAGCCTAACTCCCCTAAGTAGTTTAGTTACTCATGTTTGGGAAAATAGAAATGCAGAGAATAAGAAGAAAGAGGCAAAGAAGCATCTCTGTCGAGGATGCTCCCCTCCTTTAGTCTAATTTTGGATCTGATCCCCACTCCTAGCTTGGCTGTATACTCTTGTATGTATGCTCTGGTGATTATCTGGTAAATTATTTTCTGGTTTTGGAATGGATGGATGCCTCATGATGGTTCTGGAATGACCCCCAAACCCCTGTTGTGATGGTTCCCCCATTTCTTCTTGACTCTTCTTCTTTTTAACTGTCAATTTTGCACCCTCCTCCATGAACATTCATGGTAACAACTTCAAAAACTGTGTTTGACTACCATGTGTCGCATATGTCATTGTGCATATTCATCCTTTAGTGATTCGAGCATCGCTATTCAAACAAACTGCGCTCCTTGCTAAACTCTGTATCTATGAGAATCCTTCACTCCCCATGATCTCCTTCTCCAAATCTGCCAAACGCAACCGAAAAATGTACTTAATATTATTATTATCTAGATATTATATTATTTTTAGTAGTAATATAAATATATTTAAAAATATATTATTATTATTATTATTAATATATAATTACAAATTTATGCATATGTATTTATTGTTATATATATATTATATATATATATAGTTATTGTTATTATAATTATACATACACTAATATTATTATTATTTCAATTATATTTATTGTTACATATAAATATTATATATATATATTTATTGTTACATATAAATATTATATTATTATTATTATTATTATTATTATTTTCTCTATTTTTTCCTTAAGCCACAGGTTGGATTTCTTCTCCAGGGGGCTTGCTCGTGGATGGGTCTCCAGGCGCGGCAGTGGAAGAACAATAGGTATGGTGGTGGGACTTCAGCAAGTGTGGCTTCGGGAGGGTGGCTCGGCGGTTCGGGTTCCTTCAGCGGCGGTTCCGGCCTTGAACGGTGGTTCTTCGAATAACAGAAATGGGGCTCATGGGTATTCGACTTCTTCAGCAAGCAACCGTAGTGGCACCAGATCACCTGCAAGATCTTCATGCAGTAGTGAGCGATGCTCATTCTTCTTCAACATGCTTGGGGAGCTCAATGCGTTTGACTTATTCTAGGCGCGGCGGTGGCCAGTGGTGAGTTTGGTTCGCATTCAAAATCAGATCTGGTTCCCTGAATCTAGATTTCTCAATTTCAGTTTTGTTCTGAAGGCTCGATAGACTTCACACGGTGGGGCACCGATTAGGTGTTGTTAAAGTTCTGCTGCCATTGAGTTTTTTTTGAGTTTGTGCTACCTTTGAGATGGCCTGGAAATGGATGGAAGATGTTGGCTGACAGTACAAAAAGGTGACGGTGGATGATAGATAGTGGGGCTGGCAAATACAGGAACGAGGCCATGGTGATAAAGTAGTGGAGTGCTGGCTGTGGTAGCAGAAGATGGGGCCCAATAGTGGCAGTGGTGAAACTGTAACAACGGTGACACTGTAGAAATGAAGGTATTGTAGCAATCTAGGTTGTAGCATTACTATTCACCGGAGGGTCCTTTGGGCTAAAAAGTTAGGCTTTCAAGCCTTGTATTAGGGTTTCATGCCCTTAGGCCTTCAGACCACTCAAATTGGGCCTATGGGTCATTGGCCTTAGGGCTATGTAATGAGTTCCCCTATACCAAAAAATAAAGAGTTTCCTTTGTTTAATAATAGAAAAGAGGCTTCGACCCCAACTTTAAATAGATAAAGAATTATTAATTTGAAAAACAATTGAATACCAAATTAAAGAAAAAATAATAATGACATAAAATAAAAAAATGAATGAATTAAAAGAATGAAAAATTATAATTAAAATCTAAACAAGTACAAAGTAATAAAAAATGGTGGTTAAAAAAAAGTTAATTATTTAATCTTTAAATTATTCAAAATAACTAAAATAAACACTAAAATACACAATTTTAACAAAAAATCACATTTCTAACAATTTAATATAAAAAAGACAATAATTGTCAGTTATTAAACAAAATACACTATTTTAATAATGAAAGGCCATTAATTATAAAAATTGATGTGAAAAAATAAGAGATAAAAATACCACATCATCATGTCAGGAATATCATGAATATTATCTCCCTTTGTTAGTTTTCTCATATTCCTTTGACACATATGTCCGAGCCTTTTTTGTCACATCTAATTTTCTTCTATCATGCTCAGATACATGAAATTTATGCAATACCAACTTAAAACAAGTTTGCCTTGGTTTTTTGGCATTTTGTAACAACTTTTCAATCTTTTACTCTTTTAATAACAAAACCATATTTTTCTAAAAGCAACTTTATTACCTCAATCAAAAAGTTGTGAAATGCATAATAAGTTGTGTTTCATCCCATCAACAAACAAGGATCTTTTGGATTTCAACTTTTCTTTTTCAATGATAACAGATCCAACACCTTTGATTCTAAGTGAATCATCATTGTCAAAAGTCATTGTACCTTCTTTAAAATCTTTCATGTTCTTTAATAGCTTCAAATCTCTTATCATATGTGAATATCACCCACTATACAAAATCTAGGGTCGTTCTCCTTTTGTAGCTTTGAGAAGAAATTCAACAACAAGAGCCTTTTCCCCGCCTTTATCTTTCTTCACATCCAGATTTTGAGAATTGTTATAAAAACTTTGTTGTGTTGGTAACATAACAAGACATCCTTTTGAAAGGTTCCCAAGTTGTTCACATCTTTCACAAATAGTTTTCAATGGTTGGAATCTATTTTAAACTTTCACACCAACTTTATCAAGCTGTCTCCTTTAAGTGGATCGACTCCCACTCAAACTCTACTTCCTATTTCTCTTGGGATTATTGTAATGTTATTGATTAAACCAATATATATTAGTTCTATGGACAAATCCACCATAATACCAGCAATAACCATAGAAATATTATTTTCCTCTGAATCTTCTATACTTTTTGGAGTTGTGTACCTAATCTTCATCAACTTTCTTACTTTCAACTTTTGAATTTTTTTGCACCGCAAAGTTTTTTTATCTTTTGAGATTTTCTTCTTCAGCTCAAACTTATTTTCAACCTCAAAAGAATCATCGGTAGTAGTAATTTTGGGTTTAGACATTGAAATGTTAGAAACTTTATATTTTTTTAACTTTATTGATTTGGTTACATATGTGATTTTATTAACTTTCTTACTCTTATGAACAACTTCATATTTCTTATCTACCTTTTAGAATAACTTTTGTTGATCTTCCTTAGGTTTTCACATGTTATAAATTTCACCAACTTCTATAACTGAGTTTTGAAAATATGAAATTCCTGCTTAGTTTTAGCAAGTTTTTTTGAGTAAGTTCTAACTCTTCCTCTTTTACTTCAATTTTTCTTCAAGTTAAAAATTGAGGTTTTTCTTCTCTTCAACCAACTTCTTCATATTATCAATCTATCTTAGCAACTTGGATCTTTCTTAAAGAAAATATTTTTGATTATTTACTATAGGATTTTCTATTTTCAAATTTTTGATCTCTCTTTAAAATATTACAATCTTTCTAGGACACACTTTTAACTCTATTTTCAACGTAAATTCCAACCGATTTTCTTCTTCTTCAAAAATAATGTTTTTTTCACTAGTGAAATTTTCATCATTCATTATAGCAATAAGAGTTTTTTCAATAGCATTTAAACTAAAATTTTCAATTTACTTTTCATTATTATCATCTTCACAACCTTTAGACAAAATATCGTCCTTTTGGATTTAGAGAACTTTATATCCTTTACCTTGAAATATGATTTGTTTTTTTTTGCATTCTTCTTAAAGAATCTTCCTGATTGTCTATCATCTCTATTAATGTAATTTTTCCTTTTTCAAGGGAAATTTTTAGCAAAGTTCCCAATAGATCCACAAACAAAGCATTTCAGGGGTAACTCCCCTTTATACTTTCCCATGCCCCTTTTTACACTTTTTAAAAACAAGGACATAAATTCATCAATTTTTTTTATTATCCATTTTTTGTGTCTGAATCACTAACTTCTTTATCTTCCAGAACATTCTTAGATTTTTTTTTCTTAGTAGATTTGAAGGAAATTTCCTGACTGGACTTCTCTTTTCTCTTCATAACTTTCTATCTTCACATTTCATATGTGATGAGAGTGCTATGTAGATCATCCAAAGATAGAGTTTCAGGATCTCTATCTTCCAACAATGAAGATTTTTCATCAAACTTATCAGGAATAATTCATAATATATTTTAAAAAATATTTGTATCTTCCAACTTCTCACAAAGAAATCTTATAGTTCTTAGAATTTCATTCACCCTTGTAAATAATTCACCAACAGATTCATAATCACCCATTTTGAGATCTTCATACATCATCCTCTAGATTTGTAACACAACTTTATTAACTTTAATATTTCCTTTATATATGTTCTTTAACTTCTCCCAAACACATTTAGTAGTTCCAACTCCTTTAACTCTAAGAAACTCACTTTCATAGAGTGAGGAAATTATATCATTACTAGCTCACCCATCATTCTCAAAATTTTTATTATCAGTAGCTGTTAGAGGAACATTCTTACCATGAGAAAGAAAATCATCTATCACAACTTTAAAAAATTTATAACCAAGAGACATAAGATATAGAAATATGTTATATTTCTAGATATGATAGTTCTTTCCATAAAAAACTATAATCCTCTTACCATTCACTGAATTTTAAACATCCATAGCAGCTTCTTTGTTCTTCCAACTTTAGTAAAGAGTCAACGAAAAGAACCTTGCCTTTGATACTAATTGAAAAGACCGATGTGATCATTGATAGGAGTAAAGGGTGAATCAATGATCCTTTTTTTTATAATTTCTTCTTTCTTATGAAACAACCTTCGCTTCCTGTTAAAGAGTTATAACTTTGCTGAAAAACAATCATCCAAACAAAACCACAAGAACACAAGTATTTTCAAGGTTCACTACTCAACAAGAGCATCTAGTCCTTGGCATAGTTTAAAATAATACAGTACCACACAATCCACTAAAAAAATTCCTTTTATGTGGTTATAGAAAGAATGGAATATCCATACACTTTCATTTCACTATGATAACAAATAACAGTGCATGTGCTTTCCACATAGATAAAGATGTAACAAATATTTCACAACTTTTATAAACCTTCACCAACATGCTCATAATGTTGTCACTGTTCTACTTGTACAAACTTCACTTTTTCTATTCTTTCAAAACACTTCTTCACTTTATTACCCAACAATAGGTAAGAACTTCTTCAACCGGTTTTCCATATGTTTGATGGTTTTGTCTGGAAAGTCCATTCATAAACTTCTTCCAGTTTCTTATGAAAAACTTATACAACTTCCTTACGACCACTTTGCCCAATTATACTTGATTAAAATATTTTTCGGTGAGTTTTTTTATGGTTCTTGATCATAAATTTTCTATTCTCTGAACACTTCTTCTTCTTCATCTTCTTCAACCAAGAGATTCCTTAGTTGGAAATATCCTTGCTCAAAACATTGACTGACAAAAGTTCATCTGATTTCTCTATATAAAACCAATTCTACAACACTTCAGCTTATGCACATGCATGAAGATCACACCCTGTACTTTTACTTTTACCCCTTTATATAGGTTCACACAAAATAGAAAAGGTGGTAAGTCCAATTTGATTTATTACTCAAAAAAAACTTGAAAATCAAAACCCCCGCTCAAAACAATTCACCAAATTCTTCTCAATAATTCTTGAATATTATTTAATGTTAACAAGAAACTTAAGTGACTTCATTCTTCTTAAAATTTACTTAAAACTTTGTGCGTATCACATTTTTCATTCATGATATATGGAATATTAAAATACTAGATCAACATTGTCAGCTTTAATTGTCTTTTTTAAAACTTAATAAAGAACTTTGAACCAGAAAAAACATAATTTCATTGAAAGTTAATCTGGTAAGAATGATGCATAAAATTTTACATCCAGAAAAACTCTATCATATTCTTCCATAATATACTTTATATAAAATTATCAAAAGATTTTCCAAATTTCCTTCATCTAATGAACTACATCAGAAATCACTATACACTATATTCCTTTATCAACTTATGTCTGATGAACTTTATACAAAACATTTGTCTAATCATCCAGAATCAACATTTATCTTCACTTGAAACTTTATACCACAAGTTCGTCCAAAAATATTATGGGAACTTCAAATTCATAACTTTTTACATGTCTGCAAGATACACATTGTACAAAATTTTTTCTAATGGAATTCTTCTTGAGACTTTGTTTGATGGACTTTTTTTGCAAACTTTTTCTATTTCACCATTCCTTAACATTTTTCCTTTTTAACTTTGACAACATTTACTCTATTCTCTAGAATTCATAAAACTTCAATACAAAATTCATAGTTATGAAAACTTCATAAACTCATCCAAATACTCTATCAGATGAACTTCCATAGATATTTATATAAGGAAATTTATACATCTGATGGAATTTGTCCGATGAGACTATGTACGAGATGAAAAATCTTCAGTAACACCACTTTTGGATTTCAACAATATTCCTCTGTTCAACAAAATTTTCAAAATACAACAAAAACTTTATTCGATTACTTCCTTAGAACTTTTTATTATAAATGTTTTATATAAAAATTATTTTTTCCCTCTTTTCAACTCATTGAATTTATCTTTTTTCACACAAAAATTTTTCTATACCCTTTCTACTCAAGAAAATTCTCCCACTTTTCATCTCAAGATAAATTCTCCTTCTTTTACTCAATCTAGTAACATGATATTTTCAGAACTCATGAAAGTAGGAACTTAAGATTAGAAAATCATTTTTAAATTTTGTTTTTCCAAACATTGTTTGTCTGATGAAGCTTTGTAAAATTTTGAAGATGAACATCCAATAGAAAAACTTTTACCGATGAAATTTGTAATAAAAACTTCATATGATCCTTTTTTACATTTGATCACCTTTTTTGAAAGACTTAATAAAGTAATGTGATTTTTTTATTGAAAAAGTTTAAGTTTATAAACATTAGTCAACAAAATAAAATTCTTCCAACAAACTTCTTAGGATCAAAAACCTTAAAAATTATTTAAAACAACTTCCAACACCCACAAAAACTCCTTCAACCAACTTGTTCCTAACTGGTGCTTTCAATCCTTCAGTTTCTTAAGAATCCTCATGATATGATCATGGATCCATTGGCCGGTGTATCACCTCAGAGACATGGTGCTTTCATTCATTTATTTTTTGATATCCTTTAATCATTCTCCTTCATCAATGAAGATGATGACTGCTGCTATACACTGTTTAAAAGTACTCCATTTTTCAGGTTATTTATATTTTAATTTCTTGAAAATTGATCTCCCATGTTTTGGTTTGTCTTTCACTTCAAATGGTTATTAGATGATCATAAGAAACCCATCATTGGAATCAAATCTTGGTTCATTAAGATTTAGATGTATTTTAATCACTGGTGATAATCCACTAAATGAGGATAATATTAATTGTTAATATATATTATATTCACGTGATTCATTATTCATAAACACCATTTTAGTGCATTTTACACTTTGAATATCATTTCACATTATGATTGTAAATTCTTCTTAAAATGCACTATTACATAATATATTTTCCAACACCATATAAAATAACCAATGATCTTGATTTTATTTTAATATTTAATTTTCAGGTTTTTCATTTCATTGGAAAAAATTCATACTTTTGGAGTACTTAAAGATTCACATTGGAAGAACACAAAAGTGGGCCTTGAACTGACAACATTATGGGCAATGTGAACTGGACAACAGCCCAATAAAAATATTATATCGAACAATATACAAGCCCAATAAATCTGAAAATTAAACTTAAGATAGATTACATCAAGGGTAACATTTCATTAAATAGTGAAAAGAGTTAATTCAAATGTTTTAATGGAGTTCTAGGCAGCCCAAGTTGAAGATGAAATTCTGAACCAGATTCTGCGACCCAGAAAAACATCCCACCATTTCGATCATATCTCAAAAAAATTCTATTTTGGATGAAATTTTACAAAAGTTAGGAGACATCCGGATATCCTTTTTCTTCTTCTATGGACCACTATAATTCAGAGATCTAGAAGGTCATTTCGATGCCTTTTTTTGGTGGATGCAAGCTGGATGCCACTTCGAGTCAAGGATAAAAAAAGTCCACTCTTCCTTACTTTCCATCACCCTAGGCCTACTATAATCAAGTGGGATGCTTTGTACTATTGTGATCTTGACCCATTCCTCTTGAAATGTATTTTTAAGGTAGTGGTGGTGAAGGAGCTGATCATCTTTGGTGCTTTGTTTAATTGTAATGTTATGAGGTGATTTTTTTCCTTGAGTTTGTCTTTCTCATATAAGTTATTCAATTCACCTTAATTTCTTAATAAAAGTTCTTATTATCCTTTTATTATATTCTTATTCATATTAAGTTTATATCATTGGATTAAGGTGTGGTTTTATTCACATAAAACCTTGTGAAAGTATCACATAATAGTGGAGTGATCGTTATTTCATTGTCTTTTTTTACTTCTTCAATTCCCCCCTCATGAGTCTACTTCCCACTTCCATTGAAACCATAGCATCAATAGAGGGATAACCAACTTATGGGTTGATCCAAGGGAGTAAAAAGGGGATGGATTGGATGTTATTTCTCACTCCATTAAAGTCTAATCACTTATTTTAATTTAGAATTTTTTTTGATGGTATTTAAACTCCTTCGTCCTTATTGAATTTAAGGTCACACACTTCAAGTGAAAATACAGACTTTTACCTTGGATTTCTCAAAACTTTGATCATTCAAGTGTATAGGTGATTAGTATTACAATGTTTAGGTATTAAATTAGTAAGTGATGATGTTGTTTGATCTTCTTAAATGGATCCATCTAAAATATAAGAAATTGAAATAGTTGAAAAATGAATGCATCCAATCCACCCCAAGTGATAACCTAGGATCAACCCATTCTTTTAAATTGAATTCACTTAATTATATTTTCTTTCACTTATACCCATCTAAAATAAACCCAAGATGGCCACTTAATATCCAAAAAAATCCATAGAATGTATGTGTATTTAGGTCACTTCTTAGGTCTCTGAGGATTCGACAACCCAAGCTAAACTACAAGCAACCGCTTAACCCTAAAATATTGGGTAAATTTGGGTGAGAAAAAATTTTGATGCCATTTATTGGGACCTAAGTAAGTTATATTAGACACTAGAATCTTTTTCTCACCCCACGTTCTCTATTATCACCCCTATCTCTCATATCTTTACCCCTTTCTGTCTGTATGTGTCCTGAGAATCTAGAATCCAACTTTCAGTCTTCTCCAATGGAGTATCTTCTAAATTACCATGTCAAAAATCCATGCTGGAATCAAATGGAAAATAAATATTGGGAATCCATTAAATTATTAAATTTTTTTGATTAACCCTTGATTAATTACCACACACCTGGTGACATGTAAAATCATTGGGATGATGAATATTTAAAGGATAAATTTCTATCCCTCTCAAGTATGGTTGAAGAGATCAATATTATGGAATTCCATGATGTACAAGATTCTATCCAGCCTAGGGGACTTGAACCTGGGACCGAATGGAGATAGGGGAACACACTTACCACTGACCTATGGTTTATAGTGCTTCCTTATTCTATATTTTTTGTATATATACTTATATTTTATTTATATATATATAATGTTTTTTTTGTGTTTTTACTTGTTCTTCTATGGACCTCTGCGAGTGACATGGATATAGAAAGATTAAATGGGAGCAGCATGAATGTCAACTTCAACCACCAGGTGACTTCAGTCCATGATTCTAATTTTTAATATCCTCTTTGAACTCCTCACCTCTACCCCCTTCTAAGTTTTATTTTCTTTAAACACTGGGGACTGTGTTATTCTAAGTTGGGGGTGAAAAGAAAGAAAAAAAAATCCTTGTGAAATAAAAAATGTGTGTGAATGGAAGGAAAAATTCATTTAGCTTTGAACAAGATAATACACATTGGAAATTTTGAAACTGAATATCAAATAATTTAGCATGCCCTGATTCTGATTTTAATCCATATATAATTTCATAAGAATATATTTTGGAAAGTGTAGTTGTCTAATGTGATATTTCATTATTTATATTTTCATCCAAACAAAAAAAAGATCACAACGCATGTCTTTTGGATAGTGGGGTATTAGTTTGAGTTCATGGGGTCCCCCAAATAAATAGAATATGTTTGGTGATCATTTTAGTTTTAATATGAGTATTCAAAAAAATCAAAAAATAAAAGCAAAAAAGAAAACAAAAAATTTGCATGTAGAGCAATGAAATGACCTAATGCGTGGCTTTCAACACTTGGGGATCGTGACTCCATAGTTGTATAGTCGGGATTTGGTAATTTTATCACTATTTGTGGTAATTTGATTTTGTTTTTGACTGATTTAACTCGAGATAATGCCCAAGTATGTGGGCTTCACTTGGTGACCTAAGGTCTTTAAGCTTGGTAGTCATCGGAAAAGTCTCGCTACATGGGTTGACTTTATTGAGTGAAATTTCAATTACCATGGAAAAATTTCAAAAAAAAAAAATATAAAATAATTTTTTTCTTGAAAAATAATCTTAATATTGAAATGTTATTTCACTTATAGCTTCTATCATTTCTCCCTTGAATAAAGATGAACCCCCATGTCTATTGTGATGCATAACACATCATCATGCTTAATTGATATTGGATAAAATATGATGATGAATTTTAACAAAGGAATGAGCTTGGGATTGAGATATTCTTATGAAACTATCTTATATTAAAATATTTTGATGGGTTTCATGATTGTTTGGTATAAGGGTTTTTGGTGATCATTGTGTATTAAAATGTTTTTGGAAAAAGGAATTTGAATTTCACATTTCTAAGATATATTTTGCTCGGGACTAGAAAAAATTAAGTTGGGGGTGTGATTATCCACTGAATGAGGATAATATTAATTGTTAATATATATAATATTCATGTTCTTCAATATTCATAAACACCATTTTAGTGCATTTTACACTTTGAACATCATTTCACATTATGATTGTAAATGCTTCTTAAAATTCACTATTACATGGTATATTTCTGAACACCATATAAAATACCCAATAATATTGATTTTATTTTAATATTCAATTTTCATGCTTTTCATCACATTGTGAACAATTCATACTTTTGGAGTACTTGAAGATTCACATTGGAAGACCACCAAAGTGGTCCTTGAACTAACAACATTCTGGGCGAAGTGAACTTGACATCAGCTCAATAAAACTATTTTATCATCCAATATAAAAGCCCAATAAATATGAAAATTGAACTGAATATAGAGTAAATAAATGGGAACATTTTCATATGTTTTAATAGAGTTCTAGGTGGACCAAGTTGAAGATGAAATTCTGGGCCAGATTCTACGGCCTAGAAAAATACCCCACCATTTCGATCATATCTAGAAAAAATATATTTAGTATTAAATTTTATAGGAAGTAAAGATAAATCAGTGAATCCATTTTATTCTTCTATGTCCCACTCTAATTTGGCCATCTAGAAGGTTATTTTGGTGTCTCTGTTTGGTGGATGCAAGTTGGCTGCCGCCTCGGGTCAAGGATAAAAAAAGTCCACTCTCCCTTACTTTCTACCACCCTAGGCCTACCATACTCAAGTGTGATGCTTTTTACTGTTGGGAGCTCGACCCATGACTCTTAAAATTCCTATTTAAGGTATTTTTGGTGAAGTATTTGATCATATTTAGTGCTTTGTTTAATTGTAATGTTATACTTCAATTTAATTGCCTTGAGTTTGTCTTTCTCATGTAAGTTGTTCAATTCAACTTAGTTTCTTAATAAAAGCTCTTATTCTCCTTTTATTATGTTTTTATTTATATCAAGCTGATACCGTTTACTCAAGTTGTGAATTTATTCACACCAAACCTTGTGAAAGTATCACACAATGGTGGAGTGATCGTTATTTCATTGTCTTTTTTTACTTCTTCAATTCCTCCCTCATGAGTCTACTTTCCGATTCCATTGAAACCATAGCATTAATAGAGGTATAAACCACTTATGGGTTGATCCAAGGGAGTATAAAAGGGATGTATTGGATGTTATTTCTCACTCTATTAATTTCTAATCACTTCTTTTAATTGATAATTTTGTTTGACAATATTTAAACTCCTTCATCCTTGTTGAATTTAAGGTCACACACTTAAAGTGCTAATACGAACTTTTACCTTGGAGTGATCAAAACTTTGATCCTTCAAGTGTATAGGTGATTAGTATTAGGGTGTGTAGGTATTAAACCAGTAAGTGGTGATGTTGTTTGATCTTCTTAAATAAACTCGTCTCAAATATAATAAATTGAAATAGTTGAACAAGGAATGCATCCAATCCACCCTAAGTGATAACCAACCCATTCTTTTAAACTAGATTCACTTAAGTCTATTATAATTCACTTATATCCATCTAAAATCAACCCAAGTTGGTCACTTAATAGCCAAAAAAATCCATAGAATGTAGTGTATTTAGGTCACTTCTTATGTCTCTGAGGATTCGACAACCCAAGCTAAACTACAAGTGACTGCTTAACCCTAAAATCTTGGGTAAATTTGGGAGAGACCAACTAGTTTTAAAATAAAAATGAAAAAATATCCTTTTGTAAAACTGTAGGAGGATTACATACCCTTACGTAAGCTGTATAAAGGTAAATTTAATTTACCCCTATATAGGTCAACTATGTAAAGGTATTACCCTTACACAAAAGGTCTACGTAAGGGTAACCTATGTATTATCTTTATGAAAATAGGTTTCATAAAGGTAATACCCTTACATAACAGTGTTGTGTAAAGGTAAATTGAGACCTAACCTTATATGAAGTGTTCATGTAAAATTGTAATATTCTCTATACTCTTATAAAGAATGATATGTGTAAAGGTAATCTTCATATTACCTTTACACAATACTTTAAATCTAAGTTGTGTAAAGGTAAGGAGTGGATTACCTTTACAAAAAGTCTTTCAGATGACCTGCATAAGGGTAAAGGGAGGATTCCCTTACGTAGAATAGGGATTCTACATAAGGGTAACCAGAAACTATATTTAAAAATTGTTTTTAAATATTAAATGGTTTTTCTGATTTATAAAATGTTTATAAATTATAATAAAAGGTATATTGGGATATTTTAATTTATAAGGATTTAATATATTAATTAATTAATTGTAAATTGTTTATAATTAATTAGATAAATTTTTAGGAAACATTTTTCCCAAATTTGAAAGGTTAATATTTTAAAATGAATTTTGAAAAATTAAATGACATGACTTATGATCAAGAAATAAAAGGTTTATTTATAAATCATAATATATGATGTATAAAGTTTTTATAAGTTACAATTTATATCATATTTATATTTTATAAAATGTTCATATAATAGATATTGAATTATAACATGTTTATAATTTATGAAATATCATATAAATTCCATTTAATATAAAATATGAAGGGGTTCATATTGAAATGAATGTAAAATGTTTATATTCTTTATAATTTATAAAATGTTTATAATTAGTATTTATTTATTAATATTTCATAAATGTATCATGTTTTGGAAAATAAATAAATTGTTTATTTATTTGTTAAATTTCCTTAATATCCATGTTTAGTAAATTGTTTGTGAAATATGAATATTGTGTATTCCCATTTATATGATAAATTGATTCTAGGATAAAGCATTGCATATCATTATAGGTTTGATATCACAAAATTTATTTTTCATCTACCTTGACCTCAGTTTGTTTTTTTAAGAATAGTTGCTGGGCATAATTTGTGCATATTAGGTGTTAGGGTTTTCATAAATTGAATCATATCTTGAGTAAAGTCTCCCTGGGTAGAGGGACTTGGGGTCAGACCACCTACTTTTCTGGAGTCTTTCCTTGGATTGGAAAGTAAATGGGGCCAACTATCTGTCACTCCGGGCTTACTCATGTGGAGTTTATCAATCTCACATAACTCCATGCATATATATGAAATGTTCAAGTAACTTATGCATATATTCATTTTTACGTGTATGAATATACCTAGAATATGTTTTTTGGGTGATTAACACAGACTTGTGGGTTGTGTAAAGAGTTACACATTAATTTGGAGGCTGGAATAAGGATTTCGAAAACTAAATTGTTAGAAGTATTCATACACAAAAGAAAATAAAACATGAAAAGACAATGATTCATATGATGTAATAATTATGAATTTAATATACATATGAGGTATATTAAATTGATGAGACTAAAAATACCTCAAATACTAAATATTTTATTCCTTCCAAAACAACATTTTTCAAGATCTTGATCATATAATCAGATTAGACATGCTAAATCTTGGTTCCCCTAGATTGTATTTTTTAAGGTAAGAAAGTAATGAGTGACTGTATTATTTTTTTGGGTAGGTCATGCTAAATATGGGTGACCATTTATCACCATTTGTTAGATGTTTTGGCATATTATTTGGGTTAAAATAGTTGAGAGACCATAATAGGATTAAGTTACCAGAGAAACAGAGTTTAGTGAATTTATATGATGGATTTTGATAAGTGGTTATCCACTCAACTATCTAAAAATCATAACTGTAATGATTGGGATGATATCCTACCTAAATAACTAAGTAATGGTAAAAACACCAAAGTGACCCATAAATTAGTGAAATATGGATCTTGTCTCACTAAATTAATACAATGTCTGAGGTTATCATTTATTGGGTTCACTTTCATTAAAACACCTTAACAAAAAGATATAATACATGATATTCCTTTGATAAAAAGTTCAGTTCTATATGAATGAATAATCATCATCAAACTAAACTTTATATTAATCATTGAAATGATAATATTAAGGTAATAAAATACTAATACTAGTAGATTAAGAAAATTTCTTGAGTAAGAGAAAAATTTTATGTGTTAGAACAATTCCTTCCTGATTAGCCAAGTGTTGAAGTTGTTCAACAAGAAAATAAATATGCTTATGGAAGCATGTAATGATTAATTTAAGGTTTAAAAGGCACTAGATGATAATTTACCTAAGTAATTATTGTCTCATATACTTTATATTATCGGGTATATAGAGACCTGATCCTTTTAAACATTTTATTACATAATTTAAAAACATATATATCCAATAGGAACAACCCCAAATATTGAGATACCTAGTGTCTTTGGAAGAAACATGACATCCTTATTTATTATCCATAATGATCTCCTAAAATCCATTTGAGATCCTAAAAATACATGGGATAATCTAGGGAATACATAAAGAAAGGGGTGAGCTAAAAAGACTAGTAAGAGAATAAATATGATTAGAAAACATAACATGTGAGTCAAAGGTATAACATGATATCAATGGAGAGAAGGCTCATGAGTAATCACATGAAATCATAACATAAAGAACATGGTATCATAATATCATGACATCATAGGAAATGTGGAATAAATATATAACATGACATAAACATGAGTCAAGGCTAACTGCCTAGACAATATCATGCGGTGGACAAAGTTCCATAATGGATTAGATTTACTCCCTAATCCCATACATGACGCCTCGTGAGAATAAAGTTTTACCCATTGCATTGGAGTGAAATCTGAGAACACCCATAATAACATGTTCATTATCTATGTGTTCCACATAAAGGAATAAATTATAAGTCATAACATTATAATTACCCATGGAAAGAAAATGGGTCGCATAATCTTGCTTCATATCATAATCAAAACAAATTTCATAATGAATATATTTGAGAATTAACCATAAGGCATGTATTAAACCATTAAAGGAAGGTATAATAAGCTACATATATATATGAGAGACATATATACAAAAATTTAAAAGTATTCCATAACATTAAAGAGAGAGATAAAGTGAGTTAGAGAGATAAAGTTTATAACCAGAAGGAAAGGGTGGTTTAGAGAGACCCCTTACCTCAAGCCCAATTTGTCACGAGCATTATTTATATTCATAAATAATATAATTATGTTAATTATTTTATTTATTAATAACCTTTTTTATTTTTATTATTGTGTTTATTTTATTTTTTACCATGTCACATTCAATTACTTAACCAATTAATTTCACGTTGGATGTTTTAACAATAAACAACTCATATGTCCAAAATCACTTTGGTAATTTAACTAAGGTCAAATAGAGTATTATTTAATCATATATAGAATGGTAATAATGAAATAATTATCATTTTTATACATAAATTATACTTTTTAAACCAACCATAAAATATGGTTATGAAAAATGAACTACGTTACAATCATGGAGATGGTAGGTCGTACGTACGCATGAGTAACATTTCCATTTTTCTAAGATTGTGATAGAAAAAATCAGGTGTTATTTTATCTTTATAGGATTATAATTATATCATAAATATCATATTATTTCTTTAAATACCCTTACACATACCATCTATGTGATGCAGTAATAAAAATGAATCACATCGCTTCGTGAGACGGTAGTCCGTCGTACACACGAACGATGTTATCATTTATTCAATGGATGAATCAGTAAGAAAGTATATGATATATTTATTTTATATAATTATTAATATTTTATGAATTTAATATATCAACATAAAATTAACCCTTATTACCTTCCATGTAAAGAGTAAGTGAAAAACGAATCACATCGCTTTGTGAGGTGGTAGTCCACCATACACATGAGCAACATTATCGTATTCTCTACAGAATGTAAAGTAAGAAGGTATATGTGATATTATAATTCCATAAGTATAATTATATCATAAATATAATAAATAAATATTATATACA
The DNA here is from genome assembly GCA_963277665.1 of Viscum album. Classification (NCBI taxonomy): domain Eukaryota; kingdom Viridiplantae; phylum Streptophyta; class Magnoliopsida; order Santalales; family Viscaceae; genus Viscum; species Viscum album. The sequence continues at coordinate 950,927,285 of OY728157.1, forward strand.
TCATTATATCCATTCATAAGAAATGGTGATGGATAACGAATTACATCGGTTCGTGAGGCAGTAGTCCGTTGTACACGATCAATGATTTCATTTCCTATTTGAGGGAGAAGAATATGGTTGTAGGTCATGAACTTAACATAAAAACATATAAATATATGTAATATTTTGAAGTTATTATATTATCATGGTTTAATAATATTTGAAGGAGGTGGAATAAGAAATAAAATAAAATTCTTGGTTAAGGACGTTATCACTTCTTCAGACAACTTCTTTAGGTTTGCACCAAAAGCCTTTATAAGTTGAATTTATAATAAAAAATGATTCTAAGATGAGGGGAGGGAATTAAGGAAGTGATTTGGGTATGTATTGTCCAAACCAATGGGTTTTGGAAGAGTTACGTGGAGAGGATAGGGGGTGACCTTTTATAAGTGGGGGAGAGACACACTTGAAATTTTTGAAAAGAAAGAATCACACCAACATTTTTATCATGCTAAAAGGATCTAAAATGGACCATTATAGAACTTTATAAGTTTTAAGGTATAAATATGACTATAAAATAGTAATAAGATAAGTTTTGGGTCATTTTTAAACCTTATCTTTTCAGTTTAACCCCCACAATAAACTCGTTTTTACTTAATCACGGTAAATAGTTTTTACTGTTTTCACTATTCATTATGGTAAAAAATTATGTTAACCTTATTAGATAATATAAATCATGATGGTAATTTCCACAGATTATTTTTTATATCAAAGGTTTATATTAGTTCCCAATCTATAATGAGAACCTCGAGATACTATGAAATTAATCTTAAACATATGCCATATAGTCTAAATATATCATACTAACTGGACATAATTGATGTCTAACTATTAGATGATGGGTGCTCATAACCATTGAGAGTTATTCCCATGAAGTTTTCACTTGGTGATCTCTAGTAGTCGATATCATGAGGAAAGACCCTCCAATAGGAACACCACATGTTTCAGGTGTCATTGGTTTTTTCTATCTACATACATGCACTAGTACAGAAAACGTTTTTTACAGTGGTTATTTTTTATTTTTTACGTCGGATTTTGGCCGAAATTATTATAAGAGATTTTATAAACATTTTTTTACACGGGTTATTTTAAAACTGACGTAAAAAACACAAATCTAAAGAATTTTTCACGTCGGTTGAAAAAAACCCGACATGGAAAACGCTTCAGAGTTGTGGTTTATTACGTTAGTTATTTAATAACTGATGTGGTATATACTCTTTCACATCGGTTATTATATAACCAACGTCATAAATCACTCCTCCGAAGCATTTATCACATTGGTTATTTTCATAACCGACGTGATAAACCTGTCTGCCAAGCGGTTTCCAATGTTGGTTAAATAATAACCGACGTGAAAACATATCTACCATGTCGGTTATTTTATAACCGACGTAAAAAGCTATTTATTTCCATTTATTACGTTGGTTATGAAATAACCGACGTAAAAACCATTTCCCACTCATTTATTACATTGGTTTCCAAATAACCGACATTAAAACTAATCCCAATGCATTTTTTACATCGGTTATAAAATAACTGGTGTAAAAAACAAAATTTTTTTAAATAAAACCAATCAACCACTGCTATACGCCCTACCAAAAGACCTGAAACAGACCAAAAACTTACCAAAAATAGACCAAAAACAAACCAGAACCCCCCCTAGACAGCCCCCACCACCGATAAACCATTGTTATGCCCTTCCAAAAGACCTGAAACATACCAAAAACATACCAAAAACAGACCAAAACCTGACCAAAAAAAGAATAGAACCCCCCATCCCACTGTACAGCCCCCACCACACCCGTGGACACCCCCACCCCATTGGACACCCCCAGACCAAAAACAGACCAAAACTCGACCAGAACTCCCCCACCCCACTAGATATCCTCCACCACACCCCTAGACACCCCCCACACCCCTAGACTACCCCCACCCCCTGGATAGCCCCCCACACCCCTGGACAACCCCCACCCTCCTGGACACCCCCACCCCCTGGAAAACACTCCCACACCCCTGGATAGCCCTTCCACACCCCTAGAACCCCCACCCCACTGGACAGCCCCCGCCACACCCCAGGACACCCCCACACCCCTGGACTGCCCCCGCCCCCACCCCTAGACGCCCCCCACACCCCTGGACAACCCCCCCTCCTGGACACCCCCACCCCCTCGACAACACTCCCACACCCCTGGACAGCCCTCCCACACCCCTATACCCCCCCCACTGAACAGACCCCACCACACCCATGGACACCCCCACACCCCTGGACTGCCCCCACCCCCTAGACATCCCCCCACACCCCTGGACAACCCCCACCCTCCTGGACACCCCCACCCCTTGGATAGCACTCCCACAACCTTGTAAATCCCTCTCACACACCTAGAACCCCACCCTCCTAGACACCCCCACCCCACTGGACAACACTCCCCTGGACAGCCCTCCCACAATCCTAGAACCCCCCCACCCCACTGGACTACCCCCCACACACACACTGTAACACCCCGAGATTTTATGAAAAATATTCTTTTAATTTCATTGATGTCTTGTGTTGTAAGCTACAATAATATTTCCTTGCACTATACGCAACACCGTATGAGCTTTCAGTATACACAACACTATTCTTGGATCATGTTACACACAATTTTGATAGTAGTTATTCTACGAAACATTGAGTGTATATATATATATTCAATGTATAAATGAAATATGGTTGGATTATGTTATACGAAACAAAGGAGGAGTCTTGCACAACACCCAACCCTGACATGGCTTGCATTACACGCAATCACGACCTTCCTCGATAGCGTGTGTTGTACGCAATACCAGGTTTCACTAAATGACGATATATTGTTATAACATTATTATGGACTAACCATTATGAATATTATTAACTACATTTTTAATTTTATAACATTATTATTCATCTTATAAATTTTCGAAAACATTTTATTTGAACAAAATATTTTTTTCGGGTAAAATAAGTATTTTTCAAAAATTGCAGTTTTCCCGCCTTTTGATGACGCACCCACCTTAAATATTGTTTTTGACATGTCTATAAGTTAAATTTGACAAAATATAATTCTTCTTTGTAATCAGGATATAAAAATTTACTTTGGATAAAATTTTCATATTATTCTGATAACTTTCATATTTTAATGAATAGTAAAAACACGCTATATTTTAATTAAAAACAACTTTTTTCATTGCAATAATTTATATGGTTAGATTATATTTTTAATTGGGTTTAAAGTGTAATTAGAATATATTTTTACCATTTAATCCAATTTTGGTCATTGGAATTAATTTCACTTTGAAATTTTATATAAACAAGTATCAATGTTTTGATAGTTATTGTTTCTTAAAAACACGCTATTTGTTTTGATAACGAGAATTAATTTTAAAATTAATTAATTCCACTTCTATGTTTTTAATTTGTAAAAATAGACATCAATTTTGAATTCGGAATATAAAATAATTCTTAGGCTGAATTTTTGGTATTTTTCTGAAAAACTTCAATTTTTGATGAATAGTGAAACCACTTAGTGGTACTTAAAAAAACTGACTTTCATTTAAATGAAATTTTACCACTTCTGTGAATTGAATTTCGAAAATACTAGAGACACGGTTAATATCAAGGAATAAAATGTAGTTCAATTATATGAAAATAATTTTTGGTGAATAGTAACTTTTTACTTTTTTTTACCACGGTTAAAAGTAAATAGGGTAATTAAGGGTAAAAATGATATTATTATTACCCTAACACATGTACTAATTCTATTAGATAAGTTTAATTTGACCAAAAACAACCTTAGGAATAAAATATTACCATTTATGCCCACTTGGATTAGATTAGGACATTTATTATTAATTTATTTAAAGAAGGGTTAAAATAGTTAAAATCAAAGTTTAATAACTAAATCATTTTTAATATAAGGTTATACATAATATAAATTCGACTATAAATATTAATTAGAAAGATAAAAATATTTCCTACATAATTTTATTTTATTTATAATTTTTAGACATTGAATAATTTAATTTATTTATGACACAAAGATGATGCAGTAATTATCTTATTAATGAAATATTGACATAATTGATGTTATAAATACCCAAATAAATGTAATTTGAGACTTTTTATAAATTTCACTAATTTTATAGGTTAATATGAAATGTTAGTTTTTATTTAATTAACTTTTTTCGAACTAATCATTCTGTTATGAGTTCCACAAAAATCAATTACCAAATAGTGTCAAAATTGACATAAAATAGTTTTTAAAACAAATATTATATTATTAATTGTTATTTTATTCCTAAAAATCTAAGGTTAGGAAAAATGAATTATATAATATTATATATATTAATAATAAACAACTTGGGGTTCGTTTGTCTTGTTATAGTAATTTTATTAACCTTATAGTGTAAGAAAACAAGAAGACACAGTAAAAGTAAAATTATTTAACTTAAGGTTAAATCTAAATGATAAGGTTAAAATAGAAACTTAAACTTGTCTAAATTCTATTGGAGGAGATTATTTCAACCCATACCCACATTAGATTCTAAATAAATCAATTTGGAGCTATTAAAAACCGAATATGACTTTATAATAAAATAATATTTTTAGTTTTTCCAAAGGTGCCCCTGTCCTCCCTTATAAAAGGGCACCTCCTCCCTCTATTCCTCACACCACTTTGAGACTTCAATATCGGCCAAACCCTGCCAAATTATCTTCTACACTTAAATAGAAACATCCTAGAGGTTCTGGTCTTCTTCAAAGACCAATTTTAGTGCCCTAAGAGGAGGTCTCAAAGAGGCGCTTCAAAGAAGAGGTAATGTCCTTACCGATTCTTTCAACTTTATTTCTTCTTCCACTTATTATTCTTTAGTTTTTTCATTATGAAGTAATAACATCAGTATAAATCATATAATGATATGTTATTATAAGTATGAAACAACCCTATTTCACCATCTATCCATCCTACGGAAAACGAAATCACCACGCGTGCGTACGTACGGAATACCGTCTCCACGCCGTGGTGAAATCTTTTTTTCCACCAAAACCTTACATGGATGGGTATAATGGTGTAAATAATAACTATATATGGTTATTATAACATCATAATGATTCTGATATATTATACCATCCACTCCAATTCTATTCAATAATTATGGGAATGATATCATCGCTCGTGCGTACGTATGGACTACCGTCTCCACGACGCGATGCGATTCATTCTCCATGTTAACCATACATGAATGATCATAAAGTTTATATAATGAATAATAATTAAATATATGAAATAATAATTCTACTTTATTTATGTATATATATATATGTATGTCATCTATTTAGTTTCATTCAATTCAATAAGGAATCGAAAACAGCGTTCATGCGTACGTACGGCCTACCGTCTCCGTGAACGGTGTATTTCATTCCTTTTATCGATCTATAATATATATATGTATATGATGAATATATATTATATATAAATCATGTTTTAAATTCTTAAATTATGTAAATCAGGATATAAGTAATAATATCAATAATGACAAGTCGAAACACATACGATAAATGAAATGATTTTACCCAAAACACTGCTTTAACATGGAATTTACAAAAGAACGGGTAATATAAAGTCATAAGTGAAAAATATATGATATCATAGAAATGAATATGATTCCTTAATAAGTCAATGAAATTATTTAAATCATTATACATGAGGTTTGGATACGTACGAAGCATATCAGACCTAAGGTAAGGGATAATTTTGTAAATCTCATTTTTATCCGAGATTTCTTATTCGTAAGTATTTACTGGAGTTATTGCTATCATCCATGTCCATGTTTTATAAAAGTGTATTCATGTATGTTTAAAGTCCTTTTTACCCATTTTTACTTTTACCCCATGGTATGGAAGGAATCTTTCTTTTATTTACCATACAAGGTACTTTTTGACTTTTCTGACAAAAGTACGAGAAGAATGTTTTTTTAACGTATACGGCATGAAAGGATTTTCACGGTTTTATAAAGCCTTATTTTCATGAAGCTTCCTCCAAAATATTTCATGACAATTTTCAACAAAATCCTTTTCTTTTAAAATTGCATGACATTTTGTGAAAAGAAAATGATTTTGAAGAAACAAGATATTTTCCTCAAGAATTCATTTCAAGTGTTTTATCAAAACCATTTTCATCTAATATGACATTATTTCACATGTGTATGTTTCAAGTATCATGTCTCTATGATTTACATGGTTTAAATTTTCTAATGATGAAATGATATCCAATTTTTTTGTATGGATTACGTCATGATGGAATGATGTTTATGAAACCCATTTTATTCTTGGGTTATGGTGAATGATTTATGTTTATATTGTGGCACACAAAATAATGATTTAAATATGAGATGGGTGGATCCTATATCTCCATATAATGCATTGAGTAAAGATTTATATCTCATGAGATAAACATGGATGGAATAACAAGTTAAACCGGTTCAGTAATACAGGACTAGAACGAGGAGTGAACTCGATTCAGAAAGGGAATTTGTCCACTAAGATGGTATTGGAAGCAATGCCTTGGATACTATGGAAATAATATCATGTACTTAATGGTTGACACAATTACATGTTTTATTCCCATTATATTTTATCATGGTTGATGTTCCATTATGATATATGCCTTATGTACTTCCACGATTTATGTCTTTGCTCAAGATTTTGATGTTTAAATTTCATGTTCAAGTTTTTTCTTTCAAATGTTTATAGATTGTTTTATGTTCTCTATGCTTACCCTTACTGAGCATTTGAGATCACCCTTTTTATGTTTTCTTTTCCCCAGGATATAAAGAAAGGTTTTAGGTAAGAAAAAAAAGGGGAAGATCTTTATGGGAGATGTTGAAGATCTTTCACCACGATTAGAAGATTACGTTCCAAGTTTCCAAAGACACTAAACTATTACGGTCCTTGTGTGTCTGTTTTTGTTATGTAATAAGTATTCCGAAAAAGTAATGTAATGTCCATGTACGTAAAGCTTCGGGTCTCTACTGTTGGTATCAGAAGAAAGGTTTAGTTAACCTTTGGAAACTTGGATGCGAAAACTTTAGTGAGATCCCTAGAGATATTTCTAAGGTATGTATAGGGATGTCCCTAAGGTTAAGTATAAGTATAGGTTATAGTCCTAGAATTACAGTAATGATATTAGAATTAAACCTAAGATGTTAGATGTCGAAGGTAATCCCCCTTGATTATGTTATTTTCCTTGTATGATTTTTTCCTCTCACAGAATTCTTTTTGTGTTTTAGTCAATGGAGGGAACCAGAAGGAATTCGGTTAACATTGAATCCAATGGACAAATTGGTGACTATGAGAAACAAAATTGCGTAATGCCTGGAGAGAAAGATATTGTGATTATGCCGAATCAGTCATCACGATATATGATTAACAAGGTGAAATTTAGTGGTATGCCTAATTCATCAAATAAGAGGAAGATAAACTTTAATGCATGTTCTCATGTTGAGGAGCATAAAGAAAGGAAGATTGATATTTCTAAAGAAGGGAAGAAGAACCTTGAGGAATACTTCAAATGGAGGGACATATGTTATCTGTGTGGAGAAAAGGGTCATAGAGTGACAGACTGTTACGGAGTTCAATGTTTTATTTGTGGAGAACATGGGCATTACCCAACTCAATGCCCTGACCTAAAAAGTTACTTCTAAATCAAGGAAGGACTTATTCCAGGATAATCATTGAAGAGGATGGGTTGAAGTGTTTATGTATTGGTATTCAAGAATAATGTTGTTGAGGTACTTTTATGGTTTATTAGAATATTTTTGTATTAGTCTATTGTGGTTTTCAATAATTTTATGGTACTGGTAACCATGAAAAGTGATTCAAATATTTTGGAAAGCAAATGATATGCGCATAATTAAGGGATAAGGAGAAAATGAAATGTTTGACAGTATTCATGAGCTCATGATTGATATAAGGACTAAGTGATATCATGGTTTGAGTATATAGAATTTTGAGGATTTTGGTATGTGGAAAGTGTTAACTTTTAACTGCATTCATGTTTTCACTAAGGTTCAATGGGTATTCATTTTTTTCAAGAGAATACATGATTAAAGTATTCACATGTTTAGAATGTGACCAACAAGTTTTATCTTATGATATATGGAGGATAAATGATGGTATTCACATGATTGGAAGATGAAATTTATAGTAATTGTTTTCTTTATACTATAATCTTAGACAAAAGTATTTTGGATAATCCTAAAGATTGGAATGGATTATATTGGACATAAGTTAGTATTGTTTAAGGCTAGAACTTTTTCGATATTATTAATGGAAAGTTATAATAATGTATTTTTAGAAAAAAGGACAACCTGTAGGACGGGTGACATACCATCGCGTCGGACAAGGCTATGGGAATCCAACCGACAACCGAAGTGCGACTGGCCTTTATCACCTACCACTGGCCTACAGGAAGTCCCTGTTTAGTAGAAACTAGTTTTATTATATTAATCAGTATGATATATGAAGTATAAGTCCATTTTAGGAACCATATATGGTTAATCTCACTATAGATGGACTTATGTATTTTTCATAAATTTTATAACCTTTTGTTTGAGACAGATGGAATGACCCATCATTCTATTACATGATCTTCTAAAACTTCACAAATGACAAATTCAACTTCATTTCTTTAAGAGATTAAGTGGAAATTGTCCAAAGAACGACCAACGGTGAGACTGTACCAAAATCACGAAAGTATTTTTTATAATTCCAATTTCATCAACTTTAGGGAAATGATCTTGAAAACCAAAAATGTTGTCCTAGTGCCCTTATATCCGATGAATCAGATGGTACCTTAGATCATCACAAATCTATGGCTTTGTGATTGATGGCTTTTTCATAGCCATGTTCTCTACCACTCTCCATCAGAACTTGATGGTTAGATTTTTCTTCCATATCCATATTTTCACCTATGTTCTCCTATATGGAAACCCAGTGACGAGTTTCTTTGGGTAATCATTACATTTCATACTTTAGTTTTTAAAATTAAGTTTTAGTATTCCTTTTTACGATGTGGGTTTCTATAAATAGTAAATGATTTATAACCCCGACGAATTTCGAGGGTGAAATTTATTTTAAGGGGGGTAGAATGTAACACCCCAAGATTTTATGAAAAATATTCTTTTAATTTCATTGATGTCTTGTGTTGTAAGCTACAACAAGATTTCCTTGTACTATACGCAACACCGTATGAGCTTGCAGTATACACAACACTATTCTTGGATCATGTTACACACAATTTTGATAGTAGTTATTCTACAAAACATTGAGTATATATATATATATATTCAATGTATAAATGAAATATGGTTGGATTATGTTATACGAAACAACGGAGGAGTCTTGCACAACACGCAACCCTGACTTGGCTTGCATTACACGCAATCACGACCTTCCTCAATAGCGTGTGTTGTACGCAATACCAGGTTTCACTAAACGACAATATATTGTTATAATATTATTATGGACTAACCGTTATGAATATTATTAACTAAATTTTGAATTTTATAACATTATTATTCATCTTATAAATTTTATAAAACATTTTATGTGAACAAAATAATTTTTTTGGGTAAAATAAGTATTTTTCAAAAATTACAGTTTTCCCACCTTTTGATGACGCACCCACCTTAAATATTGTTTTTGACATGTCTATAAGTTCAATTTGAAAAAATATAATTCTTCTTTGGAATCAGGATATAAAAATTTACTTTGGATAAAATTTTCATATTATTCTGATAACTTTCATATTTTAATGAATAGTAAAAACACGCTATATTTTAATTAAAAAAAACTTTTTTCATCGCAATAATTTATATGGTTAGATTATCTTTTTAATTGGGTTTAAAGTTTAATTATAATATATTTTTACCATTTAATCCAATGTTGGTCATTGGAATTAATTTCACTTTGAAATTTTATATAAACAAGTATCAATCTTTTGATAGTTATTGTTTTTTAAAAACACGCTATTTGTTTTGATAACGTGAATTAATTTTAAAATTAATTAATGCCACTTCTATGTTTTGAATTTGGAAAAATAGACATAAATTTTTAATTCGTAATATCAAATAATTCTTAGGCTGAATTTTTGGTATTTTTCTGAAAAACTTCAATTTTTGATGAATAGTGAAACCACTTAATGGTAGTTAAAAAAACTGAATTTTTCATTTAAATGAAAATTTACCACTTCTGTGAATTGAATTTCGAAAATATGAGAGACATGGTTAATATCAAGGACTAAAATCTGGTTCAATGAGATGAAAATAATTTTTGGTGAATAATAACTTTTTACTTTTTTTTACCACGGTTAAAAGTAAATAGGGTAATTAAGGGTAAAAATGATATTATTATTACCCTAAAACATGTCCTAATTCTATTTTATAAGTGTAATTAGACCAAAAACAACCTTAAGAATAAAATATGACCATTTAGGACCACTTGGATTAGATTAGGACATTTATTATTAATTTATTTAAAGAAGGGTTAAAATAGTTAAAATCAAAGTTTAATAACTAAATCATTTTTAATATAAGGTTATACATAATATAAATTCGACTATAAATATTAATTATAAAGATAAAAATATTTCATACATAATGGTATTTTATTTATAATTTTTAGACATTAAATAATTTAATTTATTTTTGACACAAAGATAATGCAGTAATTATCTTATTAATGAAATATTGACATAATTGATGTTATAAATACCCAAATAAATGTAATTTGAGACTTTTTATGAATTTCACTAATTTTATAGGTCAATATGACATGTTAGTTTTTATTTAATTAACTTTTTTCGAAATAATCATTCTTTTATGATTTTCACAAAAATCAATTACCAAATAGTGTCAAAATTGACATAAAATAGTTTTTAAAACAAATATTATACTATTAATTGTTATTTTATTCATAAAAATATAAGGTTTGGCAAAATGACTTATATAAGGTTATATATATTAATAATAAACAACTTGGAGTTCTTTTGGCTTGTTATAGTAATTTTATTAACCTTATAGTGTAAGAAAACAAGAAGACACGATAAAAGTAAAATTATTTAACTTAAGGTTAAATCTAAATGATAAGGTTAAAATAGAGACCTAAACTTGTCTAAATTATATTTTATGAGATTATTTCTACCCATACCTACATTATATTCGAAATAAATCAATTTGGAGCTATGAAAAACCGAATATGACTTTATAATAAAATAATATTTTTAGTTTTTCCAAAGGTACCCCTCTCCTCCCTTATAAAAGGGAACCTCCTCCCTCTCTTCCTCACACCACTTTGAGCCTTCATACTCGGAAAAACCCTGCAAAATTCTGTTATACACTTTAATAGAAACATCCTAGAGGTTCTGGTCTTCTTCAAAGACCAATTTTAGTGCCCTAAGAGGAGGTCTCAAAGAGGCGCTTCAAAGAAGAGGTAATGTCCTTACCGATTCTTTCAACTTTATTTATTCTTCCACTTCTTCTTCCTTATTTGTTTCATTATGAAGTAATAACATAAGTATAAATCATATAATTATATGTTATTATAAGTATTAAAAAACCCTATTTCACCATCTATCCATCCTATGGAAAACGAAATCACCACGCGTGCGTACGTACGGAATACCGTCTCCACGCCGTGGTGAAATCTGTTTTTCGACCAACACCTTACATGTATGGGTATAATGGTGTAAAGAATAACTATATATGGTTATTATAACATCATACTGATTCTGATATATTATACCATCCACTACAATTCTATTCAATAATTATGGGAAAGATATCATCGCTCGTGTGTACGTACGGACTACCGTCTCCATGACGCGATGAGATTCATTCTCCATGTTAACCATACATGAATGATCATAAAGTTTTTATAATGAATAATAATTAAATATATTAAATAATAATTCTACTTGATTTATGTATATATATATGTATGTCATCTATTTAGTTTCATTCAATTCAATAAGGAAATGAAAACAACTTTCATGCGTACGTACGACCTACCGTCTCCATGAACGGTGTATTTCATTCCTTTTATCGATCTATAATATATATATGTATATGATGAATATATATTATATATAAATCATGTTTTACATTCTGGAATTATGTAAATCAGGATATAAGTAATAATATGAAGAATGACAAGTCAAAACACATACGATAAATGAAATGATTTTACCCAAAACACTGCTTTAACATGGAATTTACAAAAAAAACGGGTAATATAAAGTCATAAGTGAAACATATATGATATCATAACAATGAATATGATTCTTTAATAAGTCAATTACATTATTTAAATAATTATAAAGGAGGTTCAGATACGTACAAAGCATATCAGACCTAAGGTAAGGGATAATTTTGCAAATCTCATTTTTATCCGAGATTTCTTATTCGTAAGTATTTACTGGGGTTATTTATATCATCCACGTCCATGTTTTATAAACTTTTATTCATGTATTTTTAAAGTCCTTTTTACCCATTTTGACTTTTACCCCATGTTATGGAAGGAATCTTTCTTTTATTTACCCTACAAGGTACTTTTTTACTTTTTCGACAAAAGTACGAGAAGAATGTTTTTTTAACGTATACAGCATGAAAGGATTTTCACGGTTTTATAAAGCCTTATTTTCATGAAGCTTCATCCAAAATATTTCATGACTATTTTCAACAAAATACTTTTCTTTTAAAATTTCATGACATTTTGTGAAAAGAAAATGATTTTGAAGAAAAAGGATATTTTCCTCAAGAATTCATTTCAAGTGTTTTATAAAAACCATTTTCATCTAAGATGACATTATTTCACATGTGTATGTTTTATGTATCATGTATCTATGATTTACATGGTTTCACTTTTCTAATGATGAAATGATATCCAATTGTTTTGTATGGATTACGTTATGATGGAATGATGTTTATGAAACCCATTTTATTCTTGGGTTATGATGAATGATTTATGTTTATATTGTGGCACACGAAAGAATGATTTCAATATGAGATGGGTGGGACCTATATCTCCCTCCAATGCATTGGGTAAAGATTTATATCTCATGAGATAGACATGGCTGGAACGGCAAGTTAAAAAGGTTCAGTAATACAGGATTGGAACGAGGAGTGAACTCGATTCAGAAAGGGACTTTGTCCACTAAGATGGTCTTGGAAGAAATGCCTTGGCTACTATGGAAATCATATCATGTGCTTAATGGTTTCCAAAATTACATGTTTTATTCCCATTATATTTTATCATGGTTTATGTTCCATTATGATATATGCCTTACGTACTTCCACGATTTATATCTCTACTCAAGATTTTGATGTTTAAATTTCATGTTCAAGTTTTTTATTTCAAATGTTTATGGATTGTTTTATGTTCTCTATGCTTACCCTTAATGAGCATTTGAGCTCACCTTTTTTATGTTTTCTTTTCCCCAGGATATAAAGAAAGGTTTTAGGTAATAAAAAAAGGGGAAGATCTTTATGGGAGATGTTGAAGATCTTTCACCAGGATTAGAAGATTACGTTCCAAGTTTCCAAAGACAATAAACTATTACGGTCCTTGTGTGTCTGTTTTTGTTATGTACTAAGTATTTTGAAAAAGTAATGTAATTTCCATGTACTTCAAGCTTCGGGTCTCTACAGTTGGTATCAGAGGAAAGGTTTAGTTAACCTTTGGAAACTAGGATGCGAAAACTTTAGTGATATCTCTAGAGATATTTCTAAGGTATGTTTAGGGATGTCCCTAAGGTTAAGTATAAGTATAGGTTATAGTCCTAGAATTACAATAACGATATTAGAATTAAACCTAAGATGTTAGATTTCGAAGGTACTCCCCCTTGATTATTTTATTTTCCTTGTATGATTTTTGCCTCTCACAAAATTCTTTTTGTGTTTTAGTCAATGGAGGGAACCAGAAGGAATTCGGTTAACATTTAATCCAATGAAAAAATTGGTGACTATGAGAAACAAAATTGCGTAATGACTGGAGAGAAAGATATTGTGATTCGGCTGAATCAGTCATCGCGATATATTATTAACAAGGTGAAATTTAGTGGTATCCCTAATTCATCAAATAAGAGGAAGATAGACTTTTATGCATGTTCGAATGTTGAGGAGCATAAAGAAAAAAAGATTGAGATTTCTAAAGAAGGGAAGAAGAACCTTGAGGAATACCTCAAATGGAGGTACAAATGTTATCTGTGTGGAGAAAAGGGTCATAGAGTGACAGACTATTATGGAGTTCAATGTCTTATTTGTGGAGAACATGGGCATTACCCAACTCAATGTCCTGACCTAAAAAGTTACTTTTAAATCAAGGAAGGACTTATTCCAGGATAATCATTGAAGAGGATAGATTGAAGTGTTTATGTATTGGTATTCAAGAATAATGTTGTTGAGGTACTTTTATGGTGTATTAGAATATTTTTGTATTAGTCTATTGTGGTTTTCAATAATTTTATGGTACCGGTAACCGTGAAAAGTGATTAAAATATTTTGGAAATCAAATGATATGTGCACAATGAAGGGATAAGGAGAAAATGAAATGTTTGACAGTATTCATGAGCTCATGATTGATATAAGGACTAAGTGATATCATGGTTTGAGTATATAGAATTTTGAGGATTTTGGTATGTGGAAAGTGTTAACTTTTAACTGCATTCATGTTTTCACTAAGGTTCAATGGGTATTCATTTTTTTCAAGAGAATACATGATTAAGGTATTCACATGTTTGGAATGTGACCAAAAAGTTTTATCTTATGATATATGGGGGATAAATGATGGTATTCACATGATTGGCAGATGAAATTTCTAGTAATTGTTTTCTTTATACTATAATCTTGGACAGAAGTATTTTGGATAATCCTAAAGATTGGAATGGATTATGTTGGACATAAGTTATTATTGTTTAAGGCTACAACTTTTTAGATATTATTGATGTAAAGTTATAATAATGTATTTTTAGAAAAAAAAGGACAACCTGTAGGACGTGCGACATCCCATCGCGTCGGACAAGGCTGTGGGAATCGAACCCACCTCACTGGACACCCCAGACCAAAAACAGACCAAAACCCAACCAGAACCCCCCCACCCCACCCCCCCTGGAAATCCCCCACCACACCCCTGGACAGCCCCCACACCCCTAGACAACCCCCAACCTCCTGGACACCCCCACCCCCTGGAAATCACTCCCACACCCCTGGACAACCCTCTTACACCCCTAGAAACCCCCCACCCTCCTGAACACCCCCCACCCCACTGGACAACACTCCCCTGGACAGCCCTCCCACAACCCTAGACCCCCCCACCCCAGTGGACTACCCCCCACATGCCTGGACACCCCTGGACATACCCCCACTC
This sequence comes from Viscum album, assembly GCA_963277665.1. Lineage (NCBI taxonomy): Eukaryota > Viridiplantae > Streptophyta > Magnoliopsida > Santalales > Viscaceae > Viscum > Viscum album. Next base: position 950,942,760 of record OY728157.1, read on the forward strand.
ACCTGGACATACCTACCACCCTCCTAGACACCCTCCCACCATCCCACCCCACTAGACAACCCCCACCACACCCCTAGAAACCCCCACCTTACTGGACATCCCCAGACCAAAAACAAACCAAAACCCAACCAGAACCCCCACCCCCACCCCACTAGAAATCCCCCACCACACCCCTGGACACCCCCACACCCCTAGACTGCCCCCACCCCCTGGACAGCCCCTAGACAGGTGGTGTTGGGAGAGGAGGTGCCGCTATCCCTCGGGGGGCTGAACGCCACTAGAAGGTACTCATCAATCTCACATGTGAAGCTTGATCTCTCAAAATGTTTCACCAATGATTTATTCCCCTGTAAACATCATTCATTCTATCACTTTGATGCCAGTATAACCAAGGGGGAAACACCGTCATGTGTGACTAAAATACCTGGATCTTGGTAGTGGAAATCTCTCGGATCTTTCGGGACTGGAAATGATTCTCCCAAGGCTGCCCATGAGACGCCTGAAACAATGTTAACAAAATGCCCAGTGGTGGGAAGAGGGTTTCAGTTCAGTTGTTGGAGAGGGACGCGGAGAAGACGACTGCGATGATCGAAATATACCCAACAAGTACATGTAAGTGATTGTTTAGTTTCCCAAATTAGATGATTGAAAAAATATAGGGTTTTTTGTGTGTTTTTTTATTCAATAATATAATTTGGGAAACTAAAAAGTCACTTACATGTACCTGTTGGGTATATTTCAGATCATCGCAGTCGTCTTCTCTGCGTCCCTCTCCACCAACTGAACCGGAACCCTCTTCCCACCACTGGGCTTTTTGTTAACGTCATTTCAGGCATCTCATGGGCAGCCTTGGGAGCATCATTTCCAGTCCCACAAGATCCGAGTGATTTCCACCACCAAGATCTAGGTATTTTAGTCACACATGATGGTGTTTCCCCCTTGGTTATATTGGCATCAAAGTGATATAATGAATGATTTTTAAAGAGGAAGAAAGCATTAGTGAAACATTTTGAGAGCTCAAGCTTCACATGTGAGAGTGATGAGTACCTTCCAGTGGCATTCATCCCCCCGAGGGATGGCGGCGCCTCCTCTCCCACCCCCTGGACTGCCCCCCCCATCCCCATGGACACCCTGGACACCCCCACCCAATTGGACAACCCTCCAACACCCATGGAACCCCCCTCACCCCATAGGACACCCCCAAACCCCTAAACACCCCCTGGACACCCCCACTCCCCTGGATAGCCATCCCACCCTCTTGAAAATGCTCCCACACCCCTGGACTACCCCCACTCTCATGGACACCCATGACACCCCCACCCCACCAGAAAGCCCTCCCACACCCCTGGATACCCCCCAACCCCACTGGACACACCCCCACACCCCTGGACACCCCACTGGACAGCCCTCCCACACCCCTAGAAACCCCCCTCACCCCACAGGACACCCCTGGACACCCCCTGGATAGCACCCCACTTCCCTGGACATCCCTTCCACCCTCCTGGAAATGCTCCCACACCCATGGATTCCCCCCCCACTCTCATGGACACCCAGGACACCCCCACCCCACCAGACATCCCTCCCACACCCATGGATACCCCCACCCCACTGGACACACCCCCACACCCCTGGACACCCCACTGGACAGCCCTCCCACACCCCTGGAAACCCCCATCACCCCACAGAACACCCCCACACCCCTGGACACCCCCTGGACAACCCCACACTCCCCTGGACAGCCCTCCCACCCTCCCGGAAATGCTCCCACCCCCTGGACTGCCCCCCACTCTCATGGACACCCAAGACACCCCCACCCCACCGGACAACCCTCCCACACCCCTGGATACCTCCCACCCCACTGGACACTCCCCCCCCACACCCTTGAAACCCCTCCCCCCAGACTAGAATCCATACCAGAAAAACCATCATAAGTAGACCAAAACAAGAAGTAGAGGAAAATTAAACATTCACATATATAAAATTCAAAACTTACAATGTCAACTTAAAAAAACTAAATCCAACCTAAAATACTACCAAATACACAATTACAATGAAAATGTTAAAAATTACATTTTACAGTACAAACAACTAAAATTCAATCAAACTCGTAAAATAATTTGACCATTCCACTTGTAAGTGTTTGACGTATTGAGCACTATATGGTTGAGGGTCATCAAATAGCTACAAATTAAAAGGATAGTAGTTAACGTGTATAATGAATAAATCAAATGAAATATTATGGCAAAGTTTAAAAGGAAATATTACCAGGTCAGAGTTCACAACTGTTCTAGTTGTTATTATTTCATACATAAATCTTAACATATAATATCTGTATTCAATGACATCTTGTTTTTCATGACAATTCTGTTTGTATGAGTGTAAATTCAATATATTATTTTTATGTAATAAATCAAAAAGTAAAAATTATATGTAAAGACCCAGAATTTCCATGTAATTTTTTTTAATTAAATGGGAATTTTACAAGTCTGAGAAAATTTACGGCGCATGATTCTGAGGTCTGGTGTGCCCGGAATCAGTTTCTAAAGTTTTTTTTGGGTACGTTTAGTAAACGTACGAGTGGGTTTTTATAAATTTTGAACCGGTGCTCAGAATTGAAATATGAGGGCAACATTGAACTCACAGCGCTGGTATTCGCTTAAGGAGACTTTCACCTCGACGGTAGTGGGTCGAGAATGAAAGTTAGTTTTTGGGTTTTTCATGGAAAATAATAAAATAAAATGTTCTTCACTTTATTTTATTTTGAGATTCCATGTGGATATTTCAGGTGGATTCCACCGAAACTAAACCTCCACATGAAAGTTGGAAGTGGGGACCACCACACCTTAACCTACCATGAGAGGTTATGGTGGTGGGGAACACCCAGGTTTTTAAACCCCTTGAAACCTCCCATTAATTAGGAGAAACCTCTCAAGTCCCTATTAAATGTGGGGGGAGCCTCTTGGTATCCTCCCAATAATTATAGGCAACGCACCTCTTAAATTGCGCCAGCATAATTTAATTAGCTTACTCCTTTTAAATTTAAATAACCATGTCATTGGAATTTAGGAAGGTTCCTAATAAATGAACCATCATAAATTCCAATGATCGTTACCTACCTCCCTCCCTCTTATATATATAGGAATCTTGGGAGGAGGTTTTGGTATGGCTTCACCAAGCGATGAAGCGCTGGTAAAGTGACGCAACGCCCAACACTTGGAGGATTACACTTCCTCCATGAAGAACGCATTCTTCCAACGAAGAACACCGGTGAGGAGCGACTTCGACTTCCTTCCTCGGAACCTACTCCGACGTAGGACGTCTTCGACTACAACGAGCCGATGCACAAACCGACGATCAAGGAAAACACCAATGACACCGACGTCCATATTTTTCCAACGATCCGTCTTCTTCCCCACACCAACGTTGAAAAACATCGAACAAAGGTAGGAGTTTTATTTGCATGTTAATGCTTTCCTTGATTTTCTTTGCGAATTGGAAAAGAATCGTTGCGGAGGCTGTAGAATTTGAACTTCACCATTCTCTTTTCTTGATGGACCGATTGATATAATCCTAAACGCGGAGGTTGCAAGCCAAAATAACATGGCCCAACTCCCTTCGCCAATCTCTTTGTGATGTTCTTCGGCATGGTGATGAAATGACAAGGCGATAGAGGTGACATGCAATGATCGCGCTACCCGCGGACTCCGCAACCCGCGTCGCCCTCACGGCGCTTCGGTCGAACCGGCTCTCGGAAGCCGGTAGCCTCCGACCTCCTGTGCGCCCTCCATCCTCTTGGCCTCCCAGCTTCCAGCCTCCTCCGGCCTCCCGTGTGCCCGCTGGCCCACCGACCATCTGTTGGCCTCCCGTATCCCGGCCGCCGCCGGCCTCCCGTACGCCCGCCGGACTCGCGGCCGCCCGCCAGACTCACGGCCACCCACCGGCCACCCGGTTGGAGGCCAGGGCCGAGCCATGACCCACATGCACCTGGCCGATCCAGCCTTCTGCTCCCCTTGCGGCGCCTCCGGGATGAACCGTCCTTACACCAACGTGTGTCCGGTTCACGTCCTCACGACCGGTCCGCGCCCTCGCGATCGGTCCGCGCCCTCGTGACCAGTTCGTGCCCTCGCCATACTCGCAGCCTTCGAGGACTATTGGTCCGAGCCCAGTGGACCGGGCTAGAGCCACCGGGTCAGGCCGGGTCGGTCCAATAGGGTCGGACCAAACCTAGGCCCACTTCGACCCATTTACGCTCCTTCGGCCATATCTTTGGCACCGGACATCCGTTTGAAGAACCGTCTGCGGTGCTATAAATCGTGGAGCATGATGGTCCCTTAAAGTATACCCCACTGGATTTTGAGGTATAGTTGAGATATGGTCAGGTTGGATCGTGCACGAATCCAACCGGGGCCCCGGGACTAAAAGGATAGTAACTCTAAGACCGGGTGTCCGATTGACACGACGTCTGTTGCGTTGAGGCTCCTATGACGAGGAGGAACTTTGGGATATTTCTTCGTGGTAATTTTTTGAATTTGATGTATCGACACTTGGATTGAGGAGTGGACCCTCCCAGAATCAAGCGTGCTTGTGCAGAAACCATGTGGTTGGATACTCTCTGACTACTGTTCCTGGATCCTGTGTGGGTTCGATAGCTCTGAATACTCTTCCTGGATCTTATGTGGGTTCGATAGCTCTGACTGCTGTTCTTGGATCCTGTGTGGGTTCGACAGCTCTGACTACTGTTCCTGGATCCTCTGTGGGTTTGATAGCTCTGACTACTCTTCCTGAATCCTGTGTGGGTTCGACAGCTCTGAATACTATTCCTGGATCCTGTGGGGGTTCGATAGCTTTGAATAATGTTTCGAGATCCTGTGTGGGTTCGACAGCTCTGACTAATGTTCCCGGATCCTGTGTGGGTTTGACAGCTCTGACTACTATTCCTTGATCCTGTGTGGGTTAGAAAGCTCTAACTACTATTCCTAGATCCTGTGTGGGTTTGACATCTCTGACTACTATTCTTGGATCCTGTGTGGGTTCGAAAGCTCTGACTACTGTTCCTAGATCCTATGTGGGTTCGACAGATCTGACTACTGTTCCTGGATCTTGTGTGGGTTCGATAGCTCTGAATACTATTCCTGGATCCTGTGTGGGTTCAACAGTTCTGATTTCTGTACTAGGATCCTACGTGGGTTCGACAGAATAGATGATTTAGTGGATATATCTAATCATCTCTAACTCTTAACAAAAGTTGTATACATATGTGAGATGAGTCAGTAACTTATGTGTTTTCCTCATGATTGAGATGGATTACTTGATAACTTAGGTATATATATGGCCATATACCTAAGTGGGGTTATCTGTTGATTTCATACTTTGTGATTTATCCTTGTTAGATTTTGTAAGACCTTGAGGGTCTTGGGGTCCCTACTGAGTATCGTTATACTCACCCCTTCACGGGCTATGCCCGCACCTTGTTGTGTTGGATGCAGACGATGGACATCGCTGACTGAGGCTGAGAGCACCAGGACCGGACGGTACCCGGAGGTGGACCACATGGCGTGACAATACACGGAGGAGACGGACGGACCTGGAGTGATGAGGAGGTGATCTATACCTACCCTTCAGGTAGGAACCTTGGAGGACGACCCAGTAGCAGTTTTTCTTTTCTTCAGTTGTACTTTATGTTTCCTTTTACTTTACAGTTGGGCTTGTATTTCCATCCCGTTTTACTTTTCAGCACTCTTTTTTTATACAGTTTTACTTAGTGTTTTCTTCCAGCTTGTACTTTTTTGTGTGTGTTTTCAGGTTTTAAGGCAATGCATTCCCAGTTTTAGGGATTTACACCTTTGGTGCTAGTCTCCAGCCCCTGTCCTATGGAAGGTGGTCTTGGGGTAGTCACGGCACAGGCCCCGGGGGACGGGTCATGACAAATTGGTATCAAAGGAGTCAGTTCTACCTCAGAACTTAGGACTCTGATATTTTCTGTGAAGAAATAGTGTTAAGGGTACTAAGTGTGGTTTTTAGTTCTGGGAGTCTAGTGTTGGTGCGACGACCGACGTATCCACACACCAGAACCCTGACTTCTGATTTCTGACTCAGTGCATGAAATCACTGATTGCGTGTGTATTTTCAAGATTTTTATTTATGATATCTTGAGTCAGCTCACCAGGTATAACTTATTAACCGTGGTGCACCTATTTCTTTTCAGGATGCCTCCACACAGACAACCAGCTAGGGTTCCGAGAGTTATATGCACAGATATCCCACCAAGCGATGAGACCTCGTTGCATGACCCTTTTTCAGCGGAGGCACCAATGGTACCATTCCCCATTGAGCCACCGATGCCACCAGCCCCAGAATTATAGAGTGCACGCCACCTGAGCGCATTGCACGAGTTCCAGAGCTAGAGGCCGCCCAGGTTCAGGGGCGAGACGGACCCGTAGGCAGCTGAGGATTGGCTGGAGGCTGTAGTGATATTCTTCAGAATGGTAGGGACACCAGCCGACCTTATGGTGATCCTTGTCATGAGTCTCCTTCAAGAAGAATCAGATAGATGGTGGATCCTGATTCTCCAGGTGCATGACGAGGCGACTCTACACTGGGCAGACTTCAAGAGCCTATTTCAGATGGAGTTTGTCCCAGCCACCCTTCGTGCAGTGCAGATACCAGAGTTACTTCACCTGCAGCAGGGCAGTATGACGGTGGCACAGTACTCAGCGAGGTTCATCGATCTCTCATGCTAATCCACATATATGGTACAAAACCCATTCTTTAGGGCCCATACCTTTGAGTAGAGGCTCATGTGAGAGATTAGGGCTTCAATGATCTCCCTCTGCATCCCAATGTAGGCAGGGGTGTTGGAGCGAGCCCTCTTAGTGGAGAGTTTACCTGCTGAGCAGTCCCCAACAGCGAGACCCACCACCGGACGTCACGTAGCGGAGTCTTCTATAGTTGGTAGCAGACAGATGCCGTAGAGATCCAAGCGGACTAGGCCTTTCGGTGGCTGACCTCAGGACACGTGTTCGGTTGTGCGAGACACACGAGACAAAGCCAGTCATACGAGGAACAAGAAGTGTTTCTCATGTGGAGGGTAGGGTCACATGGCTCGTGACTGTCTGACCCACCGTTCAAATGATCAGCATACGGTCGAAGGACCGCCCATGTAAAGATAGAGATTCAATCGAGGCGGTCTGTAGGGAGCAGGAGGACGTGGCAGAGGAGTTGTCCGTTCAACTATCAGTGGATGACGTTACGAGGTGTTACCACCACCACCACTAGGAGGTCCACCCCGGATGTAGGGAGCAAGTGGACATGTGATAGCTCAGCTCCAAGTAGCTGAGGCTTATGATAATGGAGCTCTGGAGATGATTCGAGGTACGGTCTGTGTCTACTACACCTTAGCTATAGTTCTTATAGACACAGGTGCCAGTCACTCTTTCATTGCCACTGCCCTCATTTAGATCTCAGAGATTCCGACGGAGCCTTTGGCTCAATCCTTATGGCTAGAGACTCCTACGGGAGCAGACTCGATGATTACACACTAGTGCCGGTAGTGTGAGATTACTCTAGGAGGTGAGAGCTTTGGCTGGAATCTCCTCGTAGCGGTGTCGAGGCCTTACCACGTCATCTTGGGTATAGATTGGTTATCTATAGTCCATGCTCAAATTGACTATATTAGGTGCAAAGTGCGGTGTGTCCGCACGGATGGGACCAGGTTTACCTTCACCGGTGAGAAGGGAGCCTTTGCAGCACAGTACGGAGTTACCTGGAGGAGGGTGAAGCCGATCACTCATTAGTTGGCTTGCCTTACCCTCAGAGCAGTAGATGTGGGGAGTTTGATCTATCCTGTAGTGGTGGAACAGTACATGGATGTTTTCCTTGATGATGTCCCAGGTCTACCTCCTTACAGAGAGGTGGACTTTTAAATTGACTTATACCCCAGGATGACACTGATATCTACTCCAGCATATCGGATGACTCCCGCGGAGCTTCGCGAGTTGCGGGCACAGCTCGAGGACTTTCAGGGGAAGGGATTCATCTGGCCCAGTGTTTCTCCCTGGGCAACCCCAATTCTATTTTCCAAGAAGGTGGATGAGAGCTTGAGGCTTTGTGTCGACTACTGTCGCCTGAACCAGGTCACCGTGAAGAACAAGTACCAACTCCCGAGGATTGACGACCTCTTTGATCAGCTGAAGGGAGCACATTGGTTCTTGAAGATAGACCTCAGATCAAGCTATCACCAACTTAGAGTTCGAGATGAGGATGTACAGAAGACGACCTTCAGATGTCGGTATGACCACTATGAGTTCTTGGTTATGCCATTCGGCGTAACCAACGCTCTAGCAGTGTTCATGGGACTCATGAACAAGATCTTTCAGCCATACCTCGATCACTTTGTCATAGTCTTCATCGAAAAAATTCTTATCTACTCAACTACTGAGGAGGAGCATGCCTAGCATTTTTGGGTAGTACAGGACACACTCCGAGAGCACCATCTTTATGGTAAGCTCTCGAAGTGCCAATTCTGGATCTGAGAGGTTCACTTTTTGAGACATGTCATCTTGGAGGCTGGAGTTGTAGTGGATACAACGAAGATTGAGGTGGTACTTTCTTGGGAGCCACCCAGGATTTTGATGGAGGTATGAAGTTTCCTGGGTTTGGCTGGATACTACTGGAGATTTGTACTAGAATTTTCCAGAATTGCAGCACCACTATCATCCTTGACGAAGAAGGGGAAACCCTTTGTGTGGTCAGAGAGATGCCAGAAGAGCTTTCAGGAGCTAAGGCAGAGGCTGAATAGTACCTCCATCTTGAGGCTTCCAGAGGAAGGTGTTGGGTATGTAGTCTACTGCGACACATCAGGGACTGGACTCGGATGTTTCTTGATGTAGGAGCGAGCAGTGATTGCTTATGGTTCACGATAGCACTGGTGGCTGGGAATGAAGAAAGAAGTTGCAGAGTTTGTTTCTCGGTGACTCACTTGTCAGCAAGTGAAGGTGAAGCATCAGGTACCAGTAGGCTTGGTTCAGCCATTAGAGGTCCCATAGTGGAAGTGGGATGAGATATCCATGGATTTCGTGACAAGACTTCCACGTACATCTAGAGGTCATGACTCTATTTGGGTGATCATTGACCGACTCACCAAGTCGGTCCACTTCCTACCAATCAGAGAGAAGGGTTCAGTAGAGAGCTTGGGACGCCTCTATGTGCAGGAGATTGTGCGGCTACATGGAGTACCTTCTTCTATTGTCTCTAATAGTGATGCATGATTTACTTCCCGGCTATGGAAGGGGTTGCAGGAGGCTTTCGGGATGCAGCTTCATCTGAGCACCACCTTCCATCCTCAGATGGATAGATAGACTGAGTGGACCATTCATACCCTTGAGGACATGATGCGTACTTGTGTCCTTGACTTCAGTCACAGATGGGAGGATCACTTACCTTTGGTGGAGTTTTCATACAACAACAACTATCACTCTACCATTGGGATGGCACCTTTAAAGGTGTTGTACGGGAGACCTTGCAGATCACCTTTGTGCTAGACTGACCCAGGGGAGTCAAAACTCGTGGGACTAGAGATGGTACGAGCTACCACAGATAAGGTGAAGATCATCCAGGAGCGGATGAAGACTACATAGAGTAGGTAGAAGTCGTATGCTGATAGGAGATGGAGACCTCAGAAGTTCGAGGATGGTGACCACGTCTTTCTACGGGTCTCACCCGGATGAGGTTTACTGAGATTTGGCCGAGGCGGAAAGTTATCTCTGAGATTCATCGGATCTTTTCAGGTCCTCAACAGAGTTGGCGAGGTGGCTTACCGCTTAGCTCTTCCACCTCAGTTGCACCGGGTGCACGACGTCTTCCATCTATCCCAGCTGAGGAGATAGGTGCACGACCCTTCTCACATCATCGACCATGGAGAGCTGGATGTCGACGATGGGGAGAATTTTACGGAGGTCCCAATGGAGATTGAGGATCGATAAGAGTGGGTTATTTGTGGATGGTCGATACCTCTAGTGCACATTTTCTGGCAAAATGAGAACCTCCAGGAGAGAACATGGGAGCGGGAGGATCAGATGCGTGCTCAGTACCCCGACTTGTTCCCTTAGTTATTAGTTGTGGATTACAAGGACGTAGAGCCCTGAGGTGGGGAGAATGTAAAGACCTGAAATTTCCATGTAATTTTTTTAATTAAATGGGAATTTTACAAGTCCGTGAAAATTTATGGCGCATGATTCTGAGGTCCGGTGTGCCCGGAATCAATTTCTGAAGTTTTGTTTGGGTACGTTCAGTAAACGTATGAGAGGGTTTTTATAACTTTTGAACTGGTGCTTGGAATTGAAATATGAGGGCACCGTTGAACTCACAGCGCTGATATTCAATTAAGGAGACTTTCACCTCGATGAAAGTGGGTCGAGAATGAAAGTTAGTTTGTAGGTTTTTCATGGAAAATAATAAAATAAAATGATCTTCACTTTATTTTTTTTAGCTTCCATGTGGATATTTCAAGTGGGGTACACCAGAACTAAACCTCCACATAGAAGTTGGAAGTGAGGACCACCACACCTTAACCTCCCATGAGACGTTATGGTGGTGGGGACCACCTGAACCATAACCTCCCATGAGAGGTTATGGTGGTGGGGAACACCCAGGGTTTTAAACCCCCTTGAAACTTCCCATTAATTGTGAGAAACCTCTCAAGTCCCTATTAAATGTGGGGGGGGGGGATCTTGGTATCCTCCCAATAATTATAGCCAACACACCTCTTAAATTGGGCTAGCATAATTTAATTTGCCTGCTCCTTTTAAATTTAAATAACCGCATCGTTGGAATTTAGGAAGGTTCCTAATAAATGAACCGTCATAAATTCCAATGATCATTACCTACCTCCCCCCCTCTCCTATATATAGGAAGCTTGGGAGGAGGTTTTGGGACGGCTTCACCAAGAGACAAAGCACTGGTAAAGTGAAGCGACGCCCAACACTTGGAGAATTATGCTTCCTCCATGAAGAACGCATTCTTCCAATGAAGAACGCCAGCGAGGAGCGACTTCGACTTCCTTCCTCGGAACCTACTCCGACGTAGGACGTCTTAGACTACGACGAGACGACGCACAAACTGACGATCGAGGAAAATGCCGAAGACACAGATGTTCGTCTTTTCCCAACAATCCGTCTTATTCCCCGCACAAATGTTGACAAACATCGAACAAAGGTAGGAGGTTTATTTGCATGTTAATGCTTTACTTGATTTTTCTTTGACGATTGGAAAAGAATCGTTGCAGAGGCTGTAGAATTTGAAGTTCACCATTCTATTTTCTTGATGGACCGACTGTTATCATCCTAAACGTGGAGGGTGAGGCCAAACTAACATGACCTGACTCCCTCTGCCGATTTCTTTGTAATGTTCTTCGACATGGCGATGAAATGATGAGGTGACGGAGGCGACAGGCAACGACCGCACTACCCGTGGACTCCACAACCCGCGCCGCCCTCGTGGTGCTTCGACCGAACCAGCTCCCGGCCGTCGTCGGCCTCCCGTGAACCCGCCGACCTCCCGGATTCTGGCTGTCACCGGCCTCCCGTGCACCCGTCGGCCACCCGGCCGTCCGCCGACCTCCCGGCTCCCGGCCATCGCCGACCTCCCGTACGCCCGCCGGCCTCCCGGGCCGAGCCTCCTAAGCTGCGCCCCTCGTGGCGTTGGACGAAACGACCTCGTCCATCTGGGATGAATCATCAAGCCACACCCCACGCACGCCTGGCCAAGCCGGCATTCCGTGCCCCTCATGGCACCTCTAGGCCGAACCGCCCTTACACCGACGCACGGCCGGTCCGCGCCCTCGCGACCGGTCTGCGCCCTCGCACTACTCACAGCCTTCGCGGCCTACTGGACCTAGCCAGACCCATCGGGTCAGGCCGGGTTGGACCATAATGGGTCGGTCTGGGTCGGTCCAACCGGGTTGGATCAGACTCGGGCCCACTTCGACCCATTTACGCTCCTTCGGCCATATCTTTGGCACCAGACGTTCGTTTGACGAACCGTCAGTGGCACTGGAAATCTTGGAGCATGACGGTCTCTTAGAGTATACTCCATTGGAGTTTGGAGTATAGTTTAGATACGGTCAGGTTGGATCCTGCACGAATCTAACCGGGCCCCCAGGACTAAAAGGCTAATAACTCTCAGACCAGGCGTCTGATTGACGCGTCTTCTATTGCGTTGAGACTTCTATAACGAGGCGGACCTTTGGGATATTTGTTCGTGGGACTTCGTGGAAGTTGATGTATCAAAACTTGGCTTGAGGAGTGGACCCTCCCAGAATCAAGCGTGCTTGTGCGGAAACCCTGTGGTTGGCTGCTCTCTGACTACTGTTCCTAGATCCTGTGTGGGTTCGACAGCTCTGACTACTATTCTTGGATCCTGTGTGGGTTAGAAAGCTCTGACTACTATTCCTTGATCCTTTGTGGGTTCGACAGCTCTGAATACTATTCTTGGATCTTGTGTGGATTTGATAGCTCTGACTACTATTCATGGATCCTATGTGGGTTTGACTTCTCTGACTACTGTTCCTGGATCCTATGTGGGTTTGACAGATCTGACTACTGTTCCTGGATCCTGTGTGGGTTCGACAGCTCTAAATACTGTTCCTGGATCCTGTGTGGGTTTGACAGTTATGATTTTTGTACCAGGATCCTACGTGGGTTCGACAAAATAGATGATTTAGTGGCTACATCTAATCATCTCTAACTCTCAAAAAAAGTTGTATACCTGTGTGAGATGAGTCAGTAACTTATGTTTTTTCCTCATGATTGAGATGGATTACTTAATAACTTAGGTATATGTATGGGCATATACCTAATTTGGGTTATCTATTGATTTCATACTTTTTGATTTATCCTTGTTGGATTTTGTGAGACCTTGAGGGTCTCGGGGTCCTTACTAAGTATCGTTATACTCACCCATGCACGGGCTATGCCCGCACCTCGTTGTGTTGGATGCAGACAACTGAAAACGCTGACTGAGGCTGAGAGCACCATGATCGGATGGTACCCGGAGGTGGACCATACGACGTGACAATACACGGAGGAGACGGACGGACCTGGAGTGCTGAAGAGGCGATCTGTACCTACCCTTTAGGTAGGAACCTCGGAGGACGACCCAACTACATTTTTTCTTTTCTTCAGTTGTACTTTCCATTTCATTGTACTTTACAGTTGGGCTTGTATTTCCAGCCCCTTTTACTTTTCAGCACTCTTTTGTTATACAGTTTTACTTAGTGTTTTGCTTCCAACTTGTACTCTAATGTGTGTATTTTGAGGTTTTAAGGCAATGCCTTCCTAGTTTTAGGGATTTACTCCTTTGGTACTAGTCGCCAGCCCCTGACCTATGGAAGGCGGGCTTGGAGTAGTCACGACACAGGCCCCAGGGGACAGGTCGTGACATTATAAATGGATATTTACCTTTACATTTACATATTTGATCTTCGCACTCCTTTTCTTTGTGTTTTTTCAAAAGTAGACCCATCCCCTATCAGAAAATAATACGAATGGGATAAATTTAAAATTCATTATAATATATAAAACTATTGAGAAATTGAAAATTAATTTTCCAACATTTTATTAAAACTTTCCCACACATCACCATGGACAGAGCATATCCAATAAAGTGTTTTCTCCCTTGGGTAAAAAACACCTAACATCCAATGATCACTGATAAAAGAAAATTTAAGGTTAGTGGTTTTTTATATTAAAAGATAATGATCTCTTTGAGAGAGATGTGTTTCATACCTCTCACAAAAAGGCATCATCCAACATTTTGTGACTATATTCTACTCAAATATTTCAGCAATATAAAGCATTATTTGTTCCTCATCCAATGCTCGTGCTTCAGGGGAAATCAAATGCGGGTCCATGAATCCATATACATCTGTCCGCTCATTCTTCTCACAAATGTTATAAATATACCTAATACAAAACATACATAAGTATACATTTTTAATAAATATAATTTAGGGAAAAGGTGTTAAGACTTACATGGAAAAAATTTGCACCACATTGATGCCCAACTTATCTCCAGTAACAAGCTCCATGATATCAGTTTTCACAATCCCCACAGTTATCGCATGTCCACAAACATGAGCTTCCATTGGAAACTCATAATGATCCGCCAACAAATTTGAATATCTTGACAATCTGTCAAGACTACTAGAATATGTATCTGATGTCATAGCCATTTGTCTTTGTTATTGTCTATACAGTATTTCTTCACATCAATCACCTTATTACAAATTGAATTGAAAAAATAACACAACTTCATTATAGTCTTTCTGACACGGATGGGTAATATTCCACGAAATGTAACTGGTATAAGTTGTTGCATCATGACGTGACAATCATGAGATTTCATACCTATCAACTTCAAGTCCTTCAATGAGACAAAAAATTTTACATTTGAAGAATAAAATTGAGACACTTTGATATCATGGAGACACTGACAAAAGATAATTTTCTCACTCTTGGATAATGCATGAAAAGCTGGGGGAAGAAATGTTCATCTTCCATTAAGAGTGGGAGATAACTCCAAATGTATTCCCATTGATAGTAAGTCTAATCTTGCATTCAACCCATCTTTTTTATTTCCTTTAATATCTAACAATGTTCCAATCAAAATATCACATATATTCTTCTCCACATGCATGACATCAATATTATGTTTAACTTCATGATATCTCTAATATGGTAGCTCAAAAAATATTGACATTTTCTTCCAAATATGTCTATCATTACTAGATTTCAGTGTCTTTCCCAATGTCACATCAAGGTTTTCCACCCTCTCAAAATAAAAATCAGGGGATAAAGGTTTTGAAGAAATATAAAATTCTTGTGAGCCATTGAATGACTTTTTTAGTCTTCTATAAGAGTGATCCATAGGAAAAAACTTTTGATGACCCATGTACACTATTTTCCTCCCATGATGCAATTGACAATATGAAGTCTATTTTTCGCAAATTGGACATGCTTTATGCCCTTTAACACTATATCCAGACAAATTTTCATATGCTGGGAAGTCATTTATAGTGAACATAAGCACTGCATGCAGTTGAAAATATTCCATTTTATAAGAATCATACACCCTAATACCATCCTCCCATAAAAGTTTCAAATCATCAATCAATGGTGAAAAGAAAATGTAAAGACCCGTAAAATTCAAGGGAAATTTTTTCTTAATTTTATTTGGGATTTTATAAGAACGCAGTTTCTGACGGTGCCTGATTCCGAGGCCCGGTGTGCCCAGAATCAATTTCTGAAGTTAGGTTCAGGTACGTTCAATGAACGAATGAGTGGGATTTTCTAACTTTTGAACCGGTTCTCGGAATTGAAATCCGAGGGCACCGATGAACTCGCAGCGCCGATAATTTCTTAAGAAGACCCATTTTTGGAGTTGCGTTTTCTCGGGATGTGTTGTTTAAATAAGTGAGGGATAATAATATAATTGTTTTACAATTATATTTTTCTTTTCTTGTTAAGTGGATTAAGTGTTGTGTCACAACACTTTTCCGCTCTCTTATGTGGTTATAACCTAAGTAAGGGAGTTGGGGGTGGGGCCCACTTGTAGTTAACTACCTGTGTGAGGATTAAGGTGGGGTGGGTCCTACATGAGCCCAACCCCTCACCTTCTTCTAACATTCATAACCTTTTTCCCTCTTATTTTTGTAACTCTCAAAGAAAAACCCCCTCTTTTAATTAGGTAACACACCCGCACCCCCCTTTAATTGAAATGTCAACTCTTTAATTGTATAGGTTTTTCAAGTAATTAATTCTTGGATTCGTTTGAATTTCAAATGAATTCCTTTGGCTTGTGTGTTAATTAAATAAGACTAAGTCTTATTTTGTGGGAGGATAGTTGATGGTGCGAAAGGATTTGGGGAGGAAAGCTCTAAGATCCGAAGGACGTTCTTCCTCCTTGAAGAACGCAAAGAACGCACCTTCACCGACGAAGAACACCAACCTCCGATGAAGGACGACGGTGAGAGACGTCTTCCTCGGAGATCGATGACGTGACGCCGTGTACCGCAATGCTAACAACCCTCTCCTTCCGCGACGCCTTCTTCCGCGACGAACCTTCGTTCAACGATTACATCAGGTAGGGGGATTATTTTGATAATGGTATTATTCCCTTGGTTGTTCCTTCTAAAACAAAGAACCCGGATCAACTCATCATTAAGTTGATCCGCGAATGTTTTATTTTGCAGGTTGGAATATTGGTATGATTCTTTTTATTTAAGAGGTTGTAGGGGTTTATTTATTTCATTTGTTCCTGATTACTTCATCGTTGGTTTATCGTCTATTTTGAACCACCTGTTATCGCAATAACGGGAGGAGGTCGGACCACAAAAACACGGCCGACTCTCCTCCCCCTTATTGGTTGATTTTTGTTGCGGCTCGTGTAAGGCGGCGCGGTGCCGAAGCACCGCGTGGAAAATGTTAAAGAAAGGGCGGAGAAATGTGGTGTCGTTGGAAACAAACTAATCTGCAGCGCCGTCACACCGTGCCAAAGAACCTTGAAGGAACCTCAAAGCACCATGGCCGGAGCGGGGCCACAGCGGAGGGGCGTGACGCCGTCGCGTCGCGCCAGACGGACCAAGGCCGCGGCTGGTTCCGGGCCGCCGGCGTCGGAGCAGGGGGACC
This sequence comes from Viscum album, assembly GCA_963277665.1. NCBI lineage: Eukaryota > Viridiplantae > Streptophyta > Magnoliopsida > Santalales > Viscaceae > Viscum > Viscum album. The sequence continues at coordinate 950,959,442 of OY728157.1, forward strand.
AGCCTTGCCGGTCCCATGTCGGCAGAAGCCAGCCAGTCGGTGCGGGCCGGCCAGTCAGGGGAAGAACCGGGGGTTACAAACCCCCGACGACCAGCTCGAGTGGCCCCCCATTATGGGGGTCGCGGTTACGAAAACAGGGGGGCAGGCGCCCCCCCCCCCCCTCATCGGCTCGGCCGTTCGGCCGTGCCACCTGGCCAGCGCGCCGGGCTGCCTGCGCGCCGGGCCGGGCCGGACCCAGACCCGGGTCGGGTCGACCCGGTTCGGGCCGACCCAGGGGGGTTGGGCCGGGCCGGGCCCAGACCCCCCCATTTCAGATTGTTTCTGTTCGAACACCCATAACTTGGGTTACGGACCTCCGATCGATGCACCGTCAGTTGCGATGCGATCCTTGGATCGAGATGGCCGTTTCGGTATATTAAAATCAAGGTTTAGGAGAACTTTGAGTTCGGACGGGTTGGTTTGGATACGAAACTAACCGGGCCCTCAGAGCGGAAATGCTTATATCTTGAGCTCCGGACGTCCGATTGATGTGCCGTCGACTTTGTTGGATTCCTCTTGTTGAGACGGAACTTTTGGAATACTCCGATCGAGTTTTGGATGCATTTGGATAGTGTCCGGGTTGGATTGTACCTGAAATCCAACCGGGCCCCTCGAACGGAAAAGCTGATAACTTTCAGACTGGACGTCCGTTTGACGAACCGTCAGTGTTGTTGGTGATCACATGGAGAAATGATCCCTATGAGTATACCCTATGAGAGTTCGGGGTACATTTGAGATACGTCCGGGTTGGTTCGCACACGAAACCAACTGGGCCCCGGGGATGAAAAGGCTAATAACTCACAGACCGGACGTCCGATTGACGCGCCGTATGTTGCGTTGAGACCCCTATGACGAGGCGGTACTTTGAGATACTTCTTCGTGGGACTTTGAGATACTTGGAGTATTGACCTGTAGCTCGTGGAGCGGACCCTCCCAGAGACGAGCGTAGGGAGTACGGAGACCTTGTAGCCGACTGAGACCTGACGACTACTTGACCGACTCGACTTGGAGTGAGTCGACTAGCCTAGTGGACGGAGCACTACTTGTTTGGGTGCAGACCCATGGAGGATGGAGCACTACCTGTGTGACAGTGCAGACCCACGGTACTCGTCCGGAGAGTACCTCTGTAGGCTATTAGGGGGTGTGCACTACTGTGTTTGGGTGGCATACCCCGGCGGGAAGCACTACTATGTTTGGGTGGCTGGCCCGCGGTACTTGACAGAAGGAGTACCTCAACAGTCTTAGGTTAGTGAGCGGTACCTCAGAGTCATGACAAGACCACTGTACACTCCAGAGACGGGGCTCTTCAGCAGTTACGGTTTCAATAATGAAAATCCTGGTTTGAGCTGAGTCTATGACCTTTGTGTTTACCTCATGATTGATATGGGTCACTTGATAACTTAGGTATATGTATGGGCATATACCTGAGTAGTGGTTATCCGTTGATTTCATAATCTTTGTGTTTCCTCATGATTGAGATGGGTTACTTGATAACCTAGGTATATGTATGGGCATGTACCTAAGTAGAGGTTATCTGTTGAGATCTTATTTGTGGTTATCCTTGTTGGTTTTAGTGAGACCTTGAGGGTCTTGGGGTCCCTACTGAGTATCGTATACTCACCCCTGCACGGGCTATGCCCGCACCTCGTTGTGTTGGTTGAAGACGACGGGCAGCGCTGATAGAGGTCGAGTATTCGAGGACTGAACGGTACCTGGAGGTGGACCACATGACGAGTCAATATCCGGAGGTGGACTTCACAGCGAGACGACACTCAGAGGAGGTTTACGGGAGAGAGAATTGTGGAGGCTATCTGTACCTACCCTTCAGGTAGGATCCGTGGTGGACGATCCAGGAGCTGCGCTATCTGTACCTACCCTTCAGGTAGGATCCATGGTGGACAATCCAGGAGCTGTGCTATCTGTACCTACCCTTCATGTAGGATCTGATTCCTTTATTCCTGCTATTTGTCTTTTTCTGTTTTACTTTCGTTCAGTTGTAGCTGTACTTTCAGTTGGGTTTGTATTCTGGCCCATTTACTTTTCAACACTTTATTTTGTAATTAGTGTTTTACTTCCGCTTATACTCTGTGGTGTTTTGTTTACTTTTATGAAGGCAATGCCTTCCCAGTTATCAGGATTTATGCCTTTGGTGCTAGTCTCCAGCCCCTGGCCTATGGAAGGTGGGCTTGGGGTAGTCACGACATGGGCCCCGAGGACGGGTCGTGATAAATTGGTATCAGAGGAGTTCGGTTCTACCACAGAACTCATGACTCTGATCTTTTTTTTATGTGAAGCAATAGTATTAAGGGTACCAAGTGTGGTCTTCAGTTCAGGGATTCCAGTGTTGGTGCGGGCGACCGACGTATCCATACACCAGGACATTGACAACTGATTTCCGACTTTGTGCACGAAAAACACTGATTGTGAGTGTGTTTTCAAAGGTTTTCCCTTAAAACATCTCAAACCAGGTATAAACATTTTACCGTGTCACGTTGTTTCTTTCAGGATGCCTTTTCACGAACGACCAGCTAGAGCCTAGAGGGATGTGCGTACTGACATCCTAACGAGTGAAGAGGCTTCGGTACAGGGCCATCTTGCAGTTGAGGCACCAGCGGAGGCACCAGTGGTACTACCATACATTAGGCCACCGATGCCACCAGCCCCAGCAGTAGGCGATGCACGCCACTTGAGCGCGCCGCACGAGTTCCAGCACCAGAGGCCACCCAGGTTCCGGGGAGAGACGGACCCGCAGGCGGCTGAGGATTGGATGGAGGCTGTGGTGAGAGTCTTCAGGCTAGTGGGGACGCCATCAGACTTCATGGTGATCTTTGCTACCAGCCTTCTTCAGGCAGTAGCAGGAAGGTGGTGGAGCCACTTGTTCCAGTTTTTCAATGGGATTACCTTCACATGGGGAGACTTCGAGACCTTCTTCAGCGTGGAGTTTGTACCAGTAGCTCTGCAACCTGAGCGTGTTCATGATCAGATGCCTTTTACACATGTTTTTTGATCATTAGCCGAGTCATCTGTAGGTAGTAGACAGATGATGTAGAGGTCCAAGGGGACTAGACTAGTAGTTGGGCGATCTTGGGTTTTAGGATCGGTGGTGTGGGGAACCCGGGGTGGGGTCAGAGCCAGGCATGCCAGAAACGGACAGTGTTTCTCCTACGGAAGGAAGGGTCACCTGGAACGTGACTGTCTGACTCCTCGCATAGTTGATCTGCAGGCGTTGGAGGAGCCACGGAGATAGAAGCAGTGGCGGGTGATTGAGAAATAGACAAATAGTGGACAAGGCAGTAGAGCTCTGGGAGTAGGTGGACAGGAGCGGAACTAGTGGATATGTCCCTTGTACTTCTAGTTCCATGTTTCTTTTGTATTCGTGTCTTTGTACTATGAGCTGTAATAATAAAAAGACACTTATCTTTGTGATGTTTGCTTTACTGTCCTTTTGTTTGGTTGATACTGAGTGGTACCGGTTAAGAATGTTGACTTGACCCTCAATTTTGAGATTTCTACTGGAGGAGACCCAGTGACCTCACACTGATGCCGATAGTGTGACTCGACCCTTGGAGGTGAGAGTGAAAGTTGGATCTCTTGGTAGTAACTTTGAGGCCTTACGATGTCATCCATGGCATGAATACATAATTCATGTCAGGATTGACTATATTAGGCAATGGGCGTGGTTCATCGAGGGGATGAGACTGAGTTTTTCTTTTAGGAAAAGGAGAAATCTTAGCATCTCTTACAGATCGTAGGCAAAGAAGGTGCAGATCATCCAAGAGAGGATGAAGACTGCACAATGCAGTAAGAAACAGTAAACCGGCGCTAGTCTTAGAGACTCGGGCGTGTTAAATGTTTCAATAAGAGGAATCTTTAAAGAGAGATGAGTCTGTGAAGAAGTAGACGTGGAGGCAGAGCTAGGAGAGAAGAATGAGGTGGTGTACGTTTTAACATGCTACAACCACCCGCCTTAGTTGTCCCCGCCGGACTTAGGGAGCTGGAGGGCAGGGGAAGAGAGTAGCTACATGTGTTCAGGGAGAGTGACCCAATGGCTCTAAGAATGATTCAAGGGACAGTCTGTGTCCACTACTAGCTGCCGTAGTAACAGACATTGATATGAATCATTCCTTCCTTCCACGAATCTTGTCCCAGACCTAGAGTTTCCGGTAAGCCGTGGACTTGACCCTCACGTCTGGAGATACCTTGGGATGAGACTCTATAATCACACTTACGCCAATGGTGTGGTCAGACCCTCGAGGCAAGAGTTTCGGTTGTAATATCTTGGTGGCAGTGTCAAGGCCTTACGACGTTGGTTTGAGTATGGACTGGGCAATCACAATTCATACACAAATTGACGGTATTAGGCAAAAAGGGTGTGGTTTAACTATGACGTCGGGATGGGTTTCCCTTGGTCGGCAAAAAGGAAACCCCAGGCAGCACAGGATAAACTCATGCACAGGAGGGTGCGACCGATCACTCTTGAGTCGGTCAACCTTATCCTCGTGGCAGCAGTCGTTTTGAGTTTCAGTTCTAATAGGAATTGGAGACCTCTCGAGTTCAAGGATGACGATCACGTCCTTATACGGGTCTCACCTCGACGAGGTTTACGAAGATGTGGCCAAGGCGGCAAGTTATCTCCGAGGTTCAGCGGACCTTCTTAGGTCCTCACCTGGGTAGGCATGGTGGTTTACCGCTTGACCCATCCACCTCAGTTGCACCTGGTGCACGACGATTTCCACGTATCTCAACTGAGGAGATACGTGCTCGACCCTTCGCATATCATCGACCATGAGGAGCTGGACGATGGCGATGGGGTGACTTTCACGGAGGTTCTAGTGGGGATCGAGGATCGATAGGAGCGGATCCTACGAGGACGATTGATTCCTCGGGTGTGCTTTCATTGGCAGTATGTGAACCTCCAGGTAAGCACATGGGAGCGGGAGGCTCAGATGCATGCTCAATACCGATTTTGTATCCCTAGTTTATGTTAAAGCTTTATGAGGACGTAAAGCCCTGAGGTGGTAGTAATGTAAAGACCTGTAAAATTCAAGGGAAATCTTTTATTAATTTTCTTTGGGATTTTACAAGAATGCAGTTTCTAACGGCACCTGATTCCGAGGCCCGGTGTGCCCAGAATCAATTTCCAAATTTAGGCTCGGGTACGTTCAGTGAACAAACGAGCGGGATTTTCTAACTTTTGAATCGGTGCTCGGAATTGAAATCTGAGGGCACCGATGAACTCGCAGCGCCGGTAATTGCTTAAGAAGACCCATTTCTGGAGTTGCATTTTCTCGGGATGTGTTGTTTAAATAAGTGAGGGATAATAATATAATTGTTTTAAAATTATATTTTTCTTTTCTTGTTAAGTGGATTAAGTGTTGTGTCACAACACTTTTCCCCTCTCTTATGTGGTTATAACCTAAGTAAGGGAGTTGGGGGTGGGACCCACTTGTAGTTAACTACCTGTGTGAGGATTAAGGTGGGGTGGGGCCGACACGATCCCAACCCCTCACCTTCTTCTAACGTTCATAACCTTTTTCCCTCTTATTTTTGTAACTCTCAAAGAAAAACCCCCTCTTTTAATTAGGTAACGCACCCGCACCCCCCTTTAATTGAAAAGTCAACTCTTTAATTGTGTAGGTTTTTCAAGTAATTAATTCTTGGATTTGTTTGAATTTCAAATGAATTCCTTTGGCTAGTGTGTTAATTAAATAAGACTAAGTCTTATTTTGTGGGAGGATAGTTTATGGTGCGAAAGGATTTGGGGAGGAAATCTCTAAGTTCCGAAGGACGTTCTTCCTCCTTGAAGAATGCGAAGAACACACCGTCACCGATGAAGAACACCGACCTCCGACGAAGGACAATGGTGAGAGACGTCTTCCTCGGAGATCGACGACGCGACGCCGTGTACCGCGACGCCAATGACCCTCTCCTTCCGCGACGTCTTCTTCTATGACGAACCTTCGTTCAATGATTACATCAGGTAGGGGGGTTATTTTGAGAATGGTATTATTCCCTTGGTTGTTCCTTCTAAAACAAATAACCCGGATCAACTCATCATTAAGTTGATCCGCGAATGTTTTATTTTGCGGGTTGGAATATTGGTATGATTCTTTTTATTTAAGAGGTCATAGGGGTTTATTTATTTCGTTTGTTCCTGATTACTTCATCGTTGGTTTATCGTCTATTTTGAACCGCCTGTTATCGCAATAACGGGAGGAGGTCAGACCGCACAAACACGGCCGACCCTCCTCCCCCTTGTTGGTTTATTTTTGTTGCGGCTCGTATAAGGCGGCGCGGTGCCGAAGCACCGCGCGGAAAATGTTAAAGAAAGGGCGGAGAAACGCGGCGCCGTCGCGTCGTGCCGTTGGAAACAAACTAATCCGCGGTGCCGTCGCGCCGTGCCAAAGAACGTTGAAGGAACCTCTAAGCATCGCGACCGGAGCGGAGGGGCGCGACGCCGTCGTGCCGTGCCGGAAGGACCAAGGCCACGGTCGGTTCCAGGCCGCGGCAGAGCAGGGTAACCGGCGGATGGTTCTGGGCCGCCGGCATCGGAGCAGGGGGACCGGGCTTGCCGGTCCCGTGTCGGCAGCAGCCGGCCGGCTGGTGCGGGCCGGCCGGTCAGGGGAAGATCCGGGGGTTACAAACCCCCGTCGGACAGCTCGAGCGGCCCCCCATTATGGGGGCCGCGGTTATGAAAACAGGGGGGCATGTGTCCCCCCCTCATCGGCTCGGCCGTTCGGCCGAGCCACCTGGCAAATGCGCCGGGCCGGGCCGGGCCGAGACCCCCCTCATTTCGGATTGTTTCCGTTCGAATGACCATAACTTGGGCTATGGACCTCCGATCGACGCACTGTCAGTTGAGATGCGATCCTTGGATCGATACGGTCGTTTCGGTATATTACACTCAAGGTTTAGAAGAAGGTTGGGTTCGGCCGAGTTGGTTTGGATACGAAACCAACCGGGCCCTCGGAGCGGAAACACTTATATCTTGAGGTCTGGATGTCCGATTGACATTCCGTCAACTTTATTGGATTCCTCTTGTTGAGAAGAAACTTTTTTCATACTCCGATCGAGTTTTGGATGAAGTTGGATAGTGGCCGGGTTGGATTGTACCTGAAATCCAACCGGGCCCCTAGAACGGAAAAGCTGATAACTTTCAGACTGGACGTCCGTTTGACGAACCGTCAGCGGAGTTGGCGATCACGTGGAGAAACAATCCCTATGATTATACCCTATGAGAGTTCGGGGTACAGTTGAGATACGGACGGGTTGGTTCGTACACGAAACCAACCGGGCCCCGGGGACGAAAAGGATAATAACTCACAGACCGGGCATCCGATTGACGCGCCGTCTGTTGCATTGAGACCCCTATGACGAGGCAGTCCTTTGAGATACTTATTCGTGGGACTTTGAGATACTTGGAGTATCAAACTATAGCTCATGGAGCGGACCCTCCCAGAGACGAGCGTGCGGAGTACGGAGACCGTGTAGCCGACTGAGACCTGACGACTGCTTGACCGACTCGACTTGGAGTGAGTCGACTAGCCCAGTGGACGGAGCACTACTTGTTTGGGTGCAGACCCATGGCGGATGGAGCACTACCTGTGTGGCAGTGCAGACCCGCAGTACTCGTCCGGAGTGTACCTCTGCAGGCTATTAGGGGGTGTGCACTACTGTGTTTGGGTGGCTTACCCCGGTGGGAAGCACTACTGTGTTTGGGTGGCTGGCCCACGGTACTCGACAGGAGGAGTACCTCAACAGTCTTAGGTTAGTGAACAGTACCTCAGAGTCGTGATAGGACCACTGTACACTCCAGAGACGGGGCTCTTCAGCAGTTACGGTTTCAATAATGAAAATCCTGGTTTGAGCTGAGTCTATGACCTTTGTGTTTACCTCATGATTGATATGGGTCACTTGATAACTTAGGTATATGTATGGGCATATACCTGGGTAGTGGTTATCCGTTGATTTCATAATCTTTGTGTTTCCTCATGATTGAGATGGGTTACTTGATAACTTAGGTATATGTATGGGCATGTACCTAAGTAGAGGTTATCTGTTGAGATCTTCTTTGTGGTTATCCTTGTTGGTTTTAGTGAGACCTTGAGGATATCTGGGTCCCTACTGAGTATTGTATACTCACCCCTGCACGGGCTATGCCCGCACCTCGTTGTTTTGGTTACAGACGATGGGTAGCGCTGATAGAGGCCGAGTATTTGAGGACTGGACGGTACCTGGAGGTGGACCACACGACGAGTCAGTATCCGGAGGTGGACTTCACGGCGAGACGACACTCGTAGGAGGTTGACGGGCGAGAGCATTGTGGAGGCTATCTGTACCTACCCTTCAGGTAGGATCCGAGGAGGATGACCCAGGAGCTGCTTCCTTTCTTCCAGATGTTTGTATTTTTCTGTTGTACTTTCGTTCAGTTGTAGCTGTACTTTCAGCTGGGTTTGTATTCTGGCCCATTTAATTTTCAGCACTTTCTTTTGTACTTAGTGTTTTACTTCCTCTTGTACTCTGTGGTGTTTTGTTTACTTTTATAAAGGAAATGCCTTCCCAGTTATTGGGATTTACGCCTTTGGTGCTAGTCGCCAACCCCTGGTCTATGGAAGGCGGGCTTGGGGTAGTCACGGCACGGGCCCCGAGGATGGGTCATGACAGAAAACATCAATATCATTGCTGGGTTGCTTCAGACCAGAGATCATTATATTCAACATGACATATTTTCTGTTCATACAAACTTCAAGAGAGAGGTTGTAAATTACCAATAAAACAAGCCATGAACTATGTGTGCTATTGAGTGTTCGGTATGGATTCATTCCATATGTGCTCAACCCTAGTTTGATATTTCTAATTTCATTTCCAAATATAGGATACTTCTCATCAATTTTCTTCCATTTTGGAAAATCAGGTGGATGAATTATTTTTCCATCACATATCTACTCATTAGCATGCCATCTTAACCTTTTTTCATCATGTTAATTAACAAATAAATGTTTGAAACGATGAATTATAGGAAGATACCAAAATACCTTGGAAGGGATCTTTGTAATCTCTACATCAGCCTGTGATTTTTCTTTCACCTTATACCATGATGTCCCACATTTAGGACACTCTGACAGAAATTCATATTCCTTCCTATATATCATACAGTCATTCAGACATGCATGCATTTTCTTGTATCCCAATGCCATCGGGCATTGTATTTTCTTGGCCTTATAATGTAAATATGAAAAATCATTATCTTTTGGAAGAATGTCTTTCATCAATTTTATAAGCTCTATAAAACTTCTGTCACTCCATCCATGTTTTGCCTTCAGGTTAATCAATCTTAACACCATCGTAAAAATCGTAAAATCTGTACAACCATGATACAATGGTTTTTCAGAATCACCATATAGATGTGCAACTGTTGGTTCTATCTCAGTTTGTTCTGCTACAATATCATGAATCATTTCTTCAATTCCATCAGAATTACCATCTTGCGAATCATCATCATCAGTAGATCTGACATTCCATCCATTTTCACCATACCAAATCCAAGGGCTATAACTCGGATTAAAACCATGAAAAATCAGATGATATTTTATCTCTCTACTTTTCAACTTCTTCATATTCAAACATTTCAGGCATGGACAGAAAAAATGTCACTTCTTGGAACATTTCGTTTATCAAATTCCAAAAAGGCATCAACACCTTCCTCATATTCATTACTCATTCGATGTGCCGTAATCCAACTTCAACTCATTATTACCTATAACAAATATCAAAATTATACATCTTTTTAAGATAAGACAAATATATATTTATATGAAAAATATCATAATTTGAATGTAAAAAAATTTTGAAATATAAAAAAAATCTATGCGTATTTAAAAAAAATATGCTTGAAAATGATTTTAAAAAGAAAATATAGTTAGATATAACAGTTCTAAATTCATCTTGGATCCTTTCTTCTTAAGGTTCACAAAGAATACATCCTGGTGCAACTGGATACCAAATTCACCCTTCCATAAAAAATAAATATGAATTATAAATATTAAAATATGTATACATTCACTACTGAAAATTACATAGATCCTAACGATTTGAAACCTCTGGACAGCCCCCCCCACCCCCTGGACACCACCCCCACCCCCTTGGACACCACCCCCACCTCCTGGACACCCATACCCCCTTGGAAAACACCCCCACCCCCTTGGACACCACCCCCACCCCCTTGGACACCACCCCCACTCCTTGGACACCACCCCACCCCCTGGACAACCCCAACCCTCTAGACAGCCCCCACCCCCTGGACACCCCTACCCCCTTGGATATCCCACTCACCTCCCTGGACACCACCCCCACCCCCTGGACACCCTTATCCCCTTGGACAACCCCCTCACCCCTTGACACCCCCCCACACACCCCCTTGGACACCCCCAACCCCCTTGGATAGCCCCCCCACCCCCCCGAACACCACCCCCTACCCCCTTTGACATTCCCTACACCCCCTTGGACACCCCCAACCCACTTGGATAGCCCCTGCACCCCCTGGACAACACCCCCACCCCCTTTGACACCCCCTAGACACCCCCACCCCCTTGGACACCACCCCCACCCCCTTGGACAGCCACCCCCCCACCACCCCTGGACACCACCCCCACCCCCTTGGACACCCCCTGGACACCACCACCCCCTTGGACAACCCCCCACCCCTCTAGACAACCCCCCACCCCTGGACATCCCCAACCACTATAGACACCCCCACCCACCCCCTTGGACACCCCACCCCTCCTGGACACCACCCCCACCCCCTACTCCCTTAGAAACCCCCTGGACACCCCCCAACACTCTGGACACCCCCCGGACATCCCCTAAACCCTCTGGATAGGCCCCACCCCCTTGTACACCTCCACCCCTCCTAGACACCACCCCCACCCCTACCCCCTTGGACAACCCCCTGGACACCCCCAACCCTCTGGATAGCCCCCCCCCCCTAACAACCCCCAAACCCTCTGGACAGGCCCCCACCCCCTTGGACAGCCCCTCCCCCCACCCCCTTAGACACCCCCACCCCCTTGGACCCCCCACACCTCCATGGACACCCTGGACACCCCCAACCCTCTAGACAGCCCCCTGAACCCTCTAGACAGCCCCACCCCTCTGGACAGCCCCCACCCCCTGGACAACCCCCCACCCCTCTAGACACCCCCACCCCCTGGACACCCCTACCCCCTTGGACAACCCACTCACCTCCCTGGACACCACCCCACCCCCTGGACACCCCTATCCCCTTGGACAACCCCCTCACCCCCAGGACACCCCCACCCCCTTGGACACCCCAAACCCCCTTGGACAACCCCCACACCCCCCAGACACCACCCCCCACCCCCTTTGACACCCCCTGGATACCCCCACCCCACTGGACAACCCACCAACCCCCCCTGGACACCCCCACCCACTTGCACAGCCCCCACCCCCTTGGAAACCCCCTGTACGTGCACACACACATGATATAACACACACAAATCGTAAACTTGCATGATATCACTTCCATAGGTTTATTTTACCAAAAAAGAATTTAGCATGGTATAAATGAACACTATGAAACTTACCATGATAGCAAGAACAAAGAAAAATAACATCTCAAAAAATTAGTTTAGGGCACACTACTACAAATACACCTTTTATCAGCGCTAAAAATGGCATTTAACAGCGCTATAAAATCACTATTAAAGCCGGCGAAGATAAAGGGGGGGGGTCCCCTTTATCAGCGCTCTTTTATCAGAGCTAAAAAAAGCGCTGATAAAAGGGTCCTTTATCAGCGCTTTATTTTTAGCGCTGATAAAAGACCCCTTTTATCAGTGCTTTTTTTAGCGCAGATAAAACTAAAAAAAATTAAAAAAATTAAAAAAAAATCCTGCCAATCTCGGGGGGGGGGGGCTTTTTACAGCACTTGAGAACCCCCATTTATTAGTGCTTTCCCGCACCTCCAGCGCCCGCACACACCGCCTATGCCCTTTATCAGCGTTATACACCACCTTTATCAGTGCTATCCCCTTAAATTCACCCTTGCGCGCGCACCCCTGCCTTTACCCGGATTTGATCTCGAGACCTCCACCCTGCGCGCCTGAATCCTTTGACACTCCCCTATATTGACTTGTTCTCTTATTTATGATATATCTATTTATTTATATATATATATAGTTATATTTATTCATATAGTAATGTATATTTATATTAATATATATATAGTTATATTAATATATATATATAGAGTTATATTAATATATATATATATAGTTATATTAATATATATATTTATAGTTATATTAATATATATATTTATAGTTATATTAATATATATTTATAGTTATATTAATATATATATATATAGTTATATTAATATATATATAGTTATATTAATATATAGTTATATAAATATTCATATATTGGTATTTTAAATAAAATGGATATTAGTTATTATTTAGATAAAGCTAATATATTGGAAACAAAAATTTCATCTAATCCATCATGACATAGGTATGGTATACTGGGAGTTGGAGGAAAATTAAAACAAAAATGGTGTTCTCGATGCACCATGATTCGTGGAACCTGATGACCCTCTATTGAGTAAGGGGAACCAATCCTATAGTACCCATTGAATATAATAGTACCATGTATCTGTAAATATATATATATATATAGTTATATTAATATATATATATATAGTTATATTAATATATAGTTATATAAATATTTATATATTGTTATTTTAAATAAAATGGATATTAGTTATTATTTAGATAAAGCTAATATATTTTATATGTAAATATCTTTTATTATTTATATTTATAATTAAATTTTTATGTGTGAATATATAAAAAATATGTATATATTGTTATATATTTGATTATAAATAGTAGTGAATTATAAAAAACGATAAAATTTCAAAAACATAATATCAATATTAATGTAATAACTTGGAATAAATTCAGTCCCCACCAAAAAAATCCAATAATACCCCCTTAAACGAGGCTGAAAATCCACAAAATGTTAAAAAATCGGGGTACCCCGACTAAAAACTCAGTTTTAGAGGCCTTCTGGGCCTATTTTGGCCTCGAAAAAACCTTTATTGGGGATTCCTTAATTATAAGGGTGTAGAGCTCGTCGCAGGCTTCGATTTGATATGCGGTAGAGCTCAAACAGACACCCAAATCAAAAGTTATGGCCGTTTGAAGTTCGAGTTTCGTTTTCAACATATTTTGGGTCTTTTTTTGATTTTTTGATTTTCTGGGTCTTCAAATTGTTATGAAATGACTATTCCTCCATAATAATTAGTAAATTATTAATTAAAAATATTTTATTAATTTTTTATAAGCCATTTTCACTAAATATCTTATATATTAAGTATATTAAGTGTAAATGTATATTTATACTTATCTAAAATTTATTTAAAAATTATATATTATATTTATATCAATATAACTATATAACTATATTTATATATTAATATATTATTTTTAATTAATTTTTTTTGAAGTCTACCCTTTATCAGTGCTTTTTTTAGCGCTGATAAAGGTTGGCGCCGGGAAAAACTATTTTTGTGGTAGTGGCATCGCGGAAAATAAAAACTAAAAATGAGTCGTGTGAGGCTTAATTGAGTGTTGTGAGTCGATTTGATAGATCTGATGATAATAAATATGAATAATGATGTTGAAAAAATGAGGTTGGAGGGCACGACTTTGAAGAATCGTTTCTAGGTTTTCCGCGCGAGAGAGACGAGTCGCAGGTTGCGCGATCGAAGAAAATAGAATGACTGAATACGAGGTGTGATAAATCATTTAAAAGATTTACCATGTTGTTTATTTAATAACTGACGTGATAAACTAGTTTTTTAATGTTTATAACGTCGGTTATTTAATAACCGATGTAGAAAACAATTTATCACGTTGTTTATAAAATAACCGACGTGATATATGTTGCTTTATCACGTCGGTTCTTTTGATAACCAACGTGAGAAATTATTAAGATTAGCTTTATCATGTCGGTTTTTTTATAACCGACATGATAAAGCACCGAGCTTTCATTTATCACGTCATTTATTTTATAACCGACGTGATAAAGCGCACCCGATTCGATTTTCACGTCGGTTATACAATAACCGACATAAAAAAGCTAATTTCCGTATATTTTACATCAGTTATAAAATAACCGACGTAAAAAATGGATCCTGATAGATATATCACATCGGTTATAAAATAATCGACGTGATATATCGATTATTAAAGCTTTGCATGTCAGTTATATAGAACCGACGTGAAAAATGCCGATGTGTTAAACGTTTTTTCCACTAGTGATGTATATTGGTCTCCTGACTTGATATCATTATCAATGTGTACCATTTGATCGCATACTTTGATGTAAGGAAAAAAATCATGACAGTGAAGTCATGACGAGCTAGCTTGTGTTGAGTGCGTTATTAGGGACATGACATTGGTTGAATGGTCAAGATATATTTTTTTACTTCTGAGTTGAGGAAGTGATATCTCAGACTTAGTTGATCAGGATGGTAGTACCTTTGTAAATACTTGTCCAAGATAATCAGAGGTAAGTCCATCTAGTTAGATCAACAAATAGTAAATCAATAAAGGATGATGATACAAGTGTGTGTCCTGCTTTATGATATATCTAAAGACAAAGATATTATATCACACAATGCATGTTCGTAGGATGGTTGTCATTGTTATGAACATTCCTTATATCTTTAAGGGCCTTGATGGGTTTCTAGACTGCGTTGTTGGTCTTTAAATAATATTCACTGCTATCGAGATAAGAGGATATATGGTCACAAACAATAGCGTATTCAAGAATCTACCATATTCTGATGAATAGGAATATTGGACATGGTGGGACCCACCACGAGGTTTGAGAGTTGTCCAAGTATTAACGATCATTGACAAATAAATAAATTCATTATTATTTGATTATAAAATAATTGAGTTGAATTTATTCATTAAAATTTATTCATAAGTTATTTAAGAAAATACATGGAAATATATTATACAAACAATTATTATTTTAATATTCAATATTCATTTAATATTGCGGTGATTTTGAGTCGAGTTAACAACTCTAGTTTTATTATGTAATATATTTAATACATTACAAGGAGGTGATAAAATATAAATAATATTTATGACACAGTTAGTTTGTTATAACTATTCATTTATTTCTTATTTAGTAGGTGTTTTATTTTTTGGGGTCAGGAACCCTTTTTTGGGTATTTAAGATTCCTAGTGTATAAGCAGGAGAGAGTCATTCTTTTGTTGCATTGTTCATTCCAACAAAATGAGAGTCAATCTCTCATAATTATTTTTAGAGAGAGAAATTCTCTCTTTGAGCAATCGATCCAAGAATGCATTTGACGAATCGAAGACACATGATTGAGGTGATCGTCGTGATACCGAAGGATTCTTCAGAGTTTTGTGATAGCACCTAGAATTAGAATAATAACAAGCGTATATATTCTTAGAGTGTGTGTGGATAATCTAGAGGGGTTCAAATTCAGATCCATTGAGCAATGGTCGTCAGCGGCGAACTGCGGTGGAGCATGCTTTGATTCGAATGAGGTAACCATTTGGTTTAATGTAATTATTAAATTCACATGAGATCCTTATACCTCTACTGGGGCTCGGATCACTGGAAACAACAAGTTCTGTTGTTCCAGCGATGCAAATTTCAAATCCCCCGCCCAACGGCTTGTTGAGATTCATCACATTTATTGATGAGAGAAGAGAATTATTAATGGATGGATTCATCACATTTATTAATGAGTGAGGAAAATTATTAATGGGGATATTTATATCACCATTAATTGAGGAATTTCTCCCAACATTAATGGATATTTAATTCTCAATATTAATGGATGAAATAATGGATGTTGACTGCATTAATTGATGATTATGGACTTGGTGTCTATATAATGAGGATGCAGAAACATATTTTGAAAGAGAAAGGGTGTGCCAGCAAGATGTAGTCGGCAAGGGAGACCCAGGAAGGGGTCACTGTGTTTGCGGTGGCCCGTGTGACACGACGATGACGACAAAATTATCTTGGATGTGTGGCGATATTCTTGGCAGGGTGTTCAAGATGCGGTGCACCGAGAGCAAGAAGGGGGCTGCCGCGTCGGTGGTAGAATGTGCGGTGCGTTGGCGCGGATCAACGATGACACAATTGATGATAGAGTCCACGTATTGAAAGTCTTTATGATAGTGGTGATCAAGTGGCGTGTCCCGATTGGAGATCGGTGGTACATCATTATGGTGAGATCATCCGGGTGTCGCAAGCTGATGCAAGGCGGACGCATGTTCGGGTGAAGATTTCTGAGGTAGTGACGTTTCGTCGACATAAGGGTGATGTTTTGTCATAGATTGATCTTCCGATTCATGGTGTTAGCGGGATGTTTATCAGAGACATGACGGAGGCATATCGGGGTGTGGTTTTCACACTGGTTTTCTACGCTCTCTTATTTGTAATTCAATTTCGGGCATTACTTGAATTCTTGTACTCTCTGATTCATAGTGGATATTTGGGAATTGCCCCGTGGTTTTTTAATCCTCTGCATTAGAGGGTTTTCCACATTAAAAAAAAACTTGCGTGCTGATTTATTTATTCTGCTCATATCGCTTCTATATTTCGTTGGGTTTCTCATGATATCTTTTGACAAGCAATTTTTCGGCCCGAAATCGGGATTCTCCCCAACACGGCTTCTCTTGCATGTCCTGATACCATCAATTGGTATCAGAGGGAGTGCGTGAATTTTCTAAGCCAAGGAAAAATTAATTTACCTTAAAACTAACTAGAGGGATTTATTTTTCCCCTAACATATCTAACTAAGATTTGATCCAATTTTTGAGGCCATCCCTCAAATCCGGCTAGGATTCAGCTAAAATCCGATCGGCAAAAAAAATACCAGCACGTGGTATAATTTCCACTCAATTGTGGCATTCAATTTTTTTAATATTACATTTTTCTTAACCCTATTATTCAGGATTTAGAATAATTTAGGTAGAAACAATTTCTGTGCGGCGGCTTGACCCAGAAGTGGGACAACATCACTTTGTGCAAAAAAACAAAGGTTTGAGTTATTTAAAAAAAGGAGTTGTTAAGACTTTGGTTGATAATTTTAAAAAACAATTAAATTGAATATGGGAGCTTCTGCGTCAAGCCACCACCCTCTCAAGCCTGGCTCAATCACCGGTTCTCCCGGTCGGCTCGATCGCCGCCACCACCACCTTCATCCCGAGCCATCGCCATTTGATCCCACTGCCATGGTCAGATCTCGGCCCCCTCCATGGTTCGCACATCCTACCGGTCTCGCACCACCACCGCTCAGACCCCGAGCCACGTTCCTGTTGGGGCGCCTCCTCATCTGTCCCAGATAAATATTTTCTTTATATCCGATATCTTTAAAAAAGATATTTTATATCTTTGACAAGATATATCTGATATCTTTGAGAAGATATATTTTATATCTTTGATGAGATATATTTAATATCTTTAATCAGATATGATATATCTTTTAGGAGATACATGAGATTTCATCTTCTATTTATATGAGATGTGCGGCTCCTCTCTCGACAGTTGTTGAAGGCAGTGCAGTTGTGTTTTCAAGGAGGGATTTTCAGATCTACAACCGGTGGAACTACTCTGATTTGATCGGCTTTCATCTGCGGTGGTTTTTGATCCAATCCTGGTGTTTTTCATCTGCACTTTTGTTCGGACATCAATCTTCTTCTTTCACGGTCAGATCTATTTGGGTTTCTTTAGTAGGTTGTTTTGTTCATTTCATGCTTCATTCAGACTGCATCTATACTCTGACTTTGATCCACTATTTTTCTAAGTATTACTTTTGAGATCCCTTTCAATTTTGTGGAGTCTCTACCATGTACTTATCTATTTTAGTGGATCCCTCTTTCTGGACTAGGTCCCGTGGTTTTTCCCTTTTTGGGTTTTCCATGTAAAAATTTATGGTGTCAATTTTATTTTCTGCACCTATTTTTTGTCGCTACGCATCCGCTGTTTGAGGGAAAGATTTCTCCGCTGCGCGTTCATGTTTTTTGTTGTTTTCGCGTTCATTGCTTGCCATCTTTCCCAACATCTGGTATCATAGGGTTTGGTTTTTATTTCATATTCATTATGGAAGCCAATTATAGCCCGATGATTTTATTGAATGGTACCAATTATCATATGTGGCGAATTAAAATGAAGGATCTGTTTTTTTTTCAAGAGAATGCATCTTCCAGTGTTTAGTACCCAGAAGCCAGAAAGGATGTCAGATGAAGAATGGGAGTTCGAGCATGATATGGTTTGTGGCTTCATTCGCCAATGGGTCTAAGACAATGTGATGAATCACATTTTCCACATCTCTCACACCAGAACATTGTGGGAGAAGCTCGAAAGTACCTATGCTTCCAAAACAGGAAACAATAAATTGTTTCTTCTCAAAAAAATAATGAATTTGAGGTACAGAGAAGGTATGTCTATTTCTGATTATTTAAGTGAATATCAGGGATGTTTTGATCAGTTGTCTGACATGGGTATTAATTTTGAAGATGAGGTTTTATCAATTTTATTGCTTAACACGTTACCTGATTCTTGGGAGAATTTACGTGTTACTCTAACCGGTTCTGCTCCTAATGGTGATGTGACATTCAGTTTTGTTAAGTCTGCTATTTTGAATGAAGAAGTCAGGAGACGTACTCAAGAGAAATCTTCAGAGCTTTTAGTCACAGAGAATAGGGGGAGAAGCCAGGAAAAGAATCAAGGACACAACAGTCGAGGAAAGAGTAAAAGCAGAAGCAAATCCAGATCAAAGTAGAGAGATTTTGAATGTCATCATTGTGGTAGGAAGGGGAATGTTAAGAAGTTTTGTTATCATCTTAAAAGAGAAAACAAAATGAAGGAAAATCAGCCAAAGAAGAATTTCTATGGAGATGATCATGTCGCTGCCGCTACAGGGGGTGATCTTGTTATTGTTTATGACTCCATTAATATTCCTTCTGATCATTCTTATTGGGTTGTTGACAGTGGTGCCTGTTTTCACGTGACATCAAAGAAGGAGTTCTTTACATCTTACAACCTAGGTAATTTTGGGATTTTGAAGATGGGTAATGATGGTCATGTTGATGTCGTAGGTATCAGGACTGTTTGTTTAGAGACCAGTACTGGAAGTAAGATGATTTTGAAGAATGTTCGACATGCACCAGAGGTTCGCTTGAATCTTATTTATACCAGTGTTCTTGATGATGAAGGGTTTATCAGCACATTTGGTGATTGCCAATGGAATATTTCCAAGGTATCTTTGATTATGGCTCGAGGGAAGAAGCAGTTAGGTTTGTACTGGACTAGAGCGTCTATTTCATGTGATACTGCTTGCGTTGTTGAGTGCAGTGGTTTGTCCAAGTTGTGGCATAAGAGGCTCAGTCACATCAGTGAGAAAGGGCTTGGTTGTTTGGCAAAGAAAAATCTTCTTCCATATTTGAAGAGTGTCAAATTGGACACATGTGACCATTGCATGGCTGGGAAACATAGCAGAGTGAGTTTCAACAGTCATACTCCACACAGGAATTCACAGGTACTTGAATTAGTACATTCAGACGTTTTCAGTCCTTTGAAATCTAAGACCTTTAGTGGTGGTCTTTATTTTGTGAAATTTATTTATGACTACTCACGGAAGCTCTGGGTTTATGTTTTGAATTCCAAAAGTCAGGTGCTCAGTGTTTTTAAGCAATTTCATGTTTCTGTTGATAGGGAATGAGGCAAGAAATTGAAATGTATTCGCACTGACAATGGGGGAGAGTATTGTGGTCCATTTGATCAGTATTGCAGGAAGGAAGGTATTCGGCATCATAAGACACCTCCCAAGACACCTCAGCTAAATGGTGTAGTTGAGTGGATGAACATGACTTTGTTGGAAAGAGTTCGTTGTTTTCTTTCGGAAGCAAAGTTGCCTGGACACTTTTGGGGTGAGGCTTTACTTACTGTTGCTTATATTATCAATTTATCACCTTCAGTTTCTTCGCAGACAGACACTCCCAATAAGTTTTGGTATGGAAAAAGGATCAGGTACGATCACTTGAAAGTTTTTGGTTGTAAGGTTTTTGTTCATATGCCTAGAGATGAGCGATCCAAGTTGGATGATAAGTCACGACAGTGTATTTTTATTGGATATGGACACGATGAGTTTGGGTACAGGTTTTATGATCCTGATTTGAAGAAACTTGTCAGAAGCCGAGATGCAGTGTTTAAAGAGGACCAGACTATTACAGATATTGATAAGGGAGAAAAGTCAACTTCTCCAACTTCGGATGGCTTTGTTAGTCTTGAGCTAGGTTCTGATTCACATTTACCTCATATTGTTGATTCTGATGATCACATTGATGTGTAGAATGATGCTTAGGGTGAACAGGTTGTATTTGATATTTCTGATGCACCTTTTGTTTCTGATGATCCGGTTTCTGGGGTTATCAATGAACCCACATTTCCACTCCGGAGGTCATCTCGACATCATAATATTTCTACTCGATATTCACCTGACGAGTATGTGCTCCTCACTGAAGGGGGAGAACCAGAATCTTTTGATGAGGTGATGGAAAGTGAACAGAAGGAAAAATGGGTTGTGGCAATGGATGACGAGACGACATCATTGCACGACAACCATACTTTTGAGCTGGTGAAGTTACCGACAGGTAAGAGAGCTTTGCAAAATCGGTGGATTTTTTGGATTAAGAATGAAGAATCCAGTTCTGTTCCCCGATACAAGGCAATGTTAGTTGTTAAAGGCTTCTGTCAGAAGAAAGGTATTGATTTTGATGAGATTTTCTCACCTATTGTCAAAATGTCTTCTATTCAGGTTGTTCTTGGTTTGGATGCTAGTTTGGATATGTAGATTGAGCAGATGGATGTGAAGACAGCTTTCCTCCATGGAGATTTAGCGGAGGAGATTTATATGGAGCAACCAGAGGGTTTTGTTGAAACAGGTAAAGAGAATCATGTCTGCATATTGAAGAAGAGTTTGTATGGTTTGAAGCAAGCTCCGAGACAGTGGTATAAATTTTTTGAATATGTCATTTCTCATCAGGGTTTTAGGAAGACATGTTCTGATCATTGTGTGTTTGTTCAGAGATTTACTGATGATGATTTTATTATACTGTTTCTTTATGTTGATGATATGCTCATTGTTGTCCATGATGCTTCTAGAATTGACAGATTGAAGAAGGATCTTTGCCAGTCTTTTGCGTTGAAAGACTTGGGGCCAGCATGACAAATTCTTGGCATGACGATCTCCCGTGACAGGAAGGCCAAGAAATTGTGGTTATCTCAGGAGAGATACATTGATAAGGTTCTTCAGAGATTTTCTATAGATAGAACTAAAGTGGTTAGTACTCCTCTTGCTTTACATTTTAAGCTCAGCACCAGTCAGTCACATTCTACTTATGAAGAGAGAGAGGAGATTCAACACATACCTTATTCATCTGCTATTGGATGTTTGATGTATGCTATGGTATGTACTAGACCAGATATAACTCATGCAGTTGGTGTGGTCAGTCGTTTTCTATCGAGTCCAGGCAGAGAGCATTGGAGGGCAATGAAGTACATTTTTCGTTATCTTCATGGTACTTCTGATATGAGATTGTGTTTTGGAAAAGGGGAACCTATGCTTTGTGGATTTACAGATTCAGATATGGCAGGAGATATCGATTTAAGGAAGTCTACTTCAGGCTATTTGATCACTTTTGAAGGGGGATCTGTATCTTGGCAGTCTAGGTTGCAGAGATGTGTTGCTTTATCTACCACAGAGTCAGAGTTTATTGCAGCTACAGAGGCATGCAAAGAATTTTTTTGGATGAAAAATTTTATTCAAGAGCTCAATTTTAATCAAGAAATATATGTTCTATTTTGTGATAGTCAGAGTGCTATTTGTTTGGGAAAGAATTATACTTTTCATGGTAGGTCGAAACATATCAATGTTCGGTATCATTGGATCCATAATGTCCTTGATTCGAGACAGTTAGAGCTTGAGAAGATCCACACTGATGACAATGGGTCAGACATGTTGACCAAGAGTTTACCCAGAGGAAAAATTTAAGACTTTCCGACTGATTGCGAGGTTGGCGATGATCCCCAGTTGAGTTGGAGGGGGAGTTTGTTGGAGAACCTCCTCATCTGGCCCCGATAAATATTTTCTTTATATCTAATATCTTTAAAAAAGATATTTTATATCTTTGACAAGATATATCTGATATCTTTGAGAAGATATATTTTATATCTTTGATGAGATATATTTAATATCTTTAATCAGATATGATATATCTTTTAGGATATACATGAGATTTCATCTTCTATTTATATGAGATGTGCGGCTCCTCTCTCGGCAGTTGTTGGAGGCAGTGCAATTGTGTTTTCAAGGAGCGATTTTCAGATCTGCAACCGGTGGAACTACTCTGATTTGATCGGATTTCATCTGCGGTGGTTTTTGATCCGATCCCGGTGTTTTTCATCTGCACTTTTGTTCGGACATCAATCTTCTGCTTTCACGGTCAGATCTATTTGGGTTTCTTTAGTAGGCTGTTTTCTTCATTTCAGGCTTCATTCAGACTGCATCTATACTCCGAATTTGATCCACTATTTTTCTAAGTATTACTTTTGAGATCCCTTTCACTTTTGAGGAGTCTCTACCGTGTACTTATCTATTTTAGTGGATCCCTCTTTCTGGACTAGGTCCCGTGGTTTTTCCCTTTTTGGGTTTTCCACGTAAAAATTTCTGGTGTCAATTTTATTTTCTGCACCTATTTTTTGTCGCTACGCATCCGCTGTTTGAGGGAAAGATTTCTCCGCTGCGCGTTCGTGTTTTTTGTTGTTTGCACATTCATCACTTGCCATATTTCCCATGGTTCGATCCCACTGCCATGGTCAGATCTCGGCCCCCTCCATGGTTCGCACATCCTACCGGTCCGCACCACCACCGCTCAGACCCCGAGCCACGTTCCACCCATCAGACCGACCTCCCGAACCACATCTGAGCATCGCCCCTATCACGCACAACCCCACCCGAGGCATCCCCTGCCTTGTTTGGCCGAGAAACACGCCTTTATGGGTCCAATTTGATCCGAACCCCACCATGTTATGATACCATTAGCGCTCGTTTGGTGGGGGAGATACGGGCATAAAAGAGACTATTTGGAAGGAGAGAAACTAGAATCTCCCCTTTGGTTATCAAAATCTGAAGGAGAGAAATGTGAGGCGTTGGAAGGCATAGAAATGGATTTCTCTCCCGCACGTGATTTCAGTGTATTTCGAATCATCCCAAAATCGGGATGATTACGATGGAAATCTTCAATCCCTTTCACATATTTTACATATTTCCCATATTGCCCTTAGATATCTATATAAATAATAATAACAATCAAATAATAATAACAATCAAATATTAACAATCAAATATAAATAATTTATAAATAATAATAACAATCAAATATAAATAATAATAACAATAACAATCAAATATAAATAATTTAGAAATAATAACAATCAAATATAAATAATTTTGATAATGTGTATATAAATAATTTTGATTATAACTAATTATGCGTATATAAATAATCATAAATAATTTATAAATAATTATGATTATAGATAATTTTGAATATAAATTATTATTATTATTTTAAATTGATAGTTTATATAAATAATTTATAACTAATTTTGAATTAATAAATATTTGGAATTAATAATTTTGAATTGATAACTATTTTGAATTAGTAATTATTTTTAATTAATAATTATTTTGAATTAATAATTTTTTAATTAATAATTTTGAATGTATAATTTTGATTACCATAAATTAATAATTTTGAATTAACAAATTATATAAATAATTTTGATTATCTTTATTTAATTTTTTTAAATTTTATAATTTGTATTAATATATGGTGGTAGGTGTGGTGTCCGTGCGGATCTAATCGATATTGGTTTTTTATATTGAGCAAGTATGCCCTTTAATCCCATATGTGTTATTTTTAAACAAAGGTTATTTGTGTCATTTGCACCAAAACAGTTTCTTTTATTTTCTTTTAAAAATTGTCACCAAACATGATGGAGAGAAATCCAAATCATTTATTTTCTTTTATTAAGTTATGAATCCAAACACAAGGAGAGAAATCACAATCATTTATTTTCTTCTCTTTTCTTTTATAAACTATCAAATCATTTCTTTTCTTTTACTAAAATATAACCAAACACATCATTAATCTCTGGTTTAAAAATACTAGAATTTTTATATTCTAGAAAATTAATTTAATTTTAGTATTAAATTAAACTAGTCAATTAATTTAATTTTTGGAATAAAAAATTAAATTAATGAAGGGACCAAATATAATTAAATTATTTGAATTTAAATAATAAATTAAATTTATTTAAATGATGTCATACTTAAATTTATTGCATTTAATTATATCACACTTTATTTTTAATCTTAGACTAGTCTTGAGCATTGATCGATTGTGTATGATTGTTTTTATTTATTTAATCAATTATTTAATTGCATGTGATGCATGTAAGTAATTATTTAAATATGACGGTATGCACATCGTAATTTTTCTCATTTAATACGTATAAGGTTCTGTGTGCCCAGATAAAAGTTAGCTATTTTTATTTAGCACTCTCAAGATCCCATCACCTGCATGCAAATATTTTTATACTATGAGGAAGATGTATGATGGTGACAACGCCAAGTCAAGACAAAATCCAGACGAGAAGGAGATAGATTGTACAAAAATGAGTTACATCATGAGTCAAGATACAACTCAGGTATGATTCCCCTAGGTCACAGTTGATCTATTAAGTTGAAATAGATCAATCAATAATTCATACTCAAGAATAGTTGAGTATTTTTATTTCCTTTATGTATTTTTTATTATTTTATGCATTTGCATGACAGCGAGAAACACATAAAATAATAAATAGTAAAATTCATAAAGACGCGATGAATGTTTTTTTTATTAATGTTCAGTTGTGGGTGCGACAACATAGTTTGAACACATTAATAGAAATATATTACATTCATCAAAAATAATAAAAACCCTTAAAAAGAAATATTAAGTCCTCAATGCCTTTCATCATTCAATTTTGAACAAAATCAGGTGTACAGGGTGTTCATTAGCCAAATTTGAAGGTACCTCCTTCTATCAGAGAGTACTTATGAGAGTGATGGGTTGACATAACTAAAGTTGACACCAAAGAAGTAGCTAAAGGTAGCTTGTTGCAACTTTTGAGGCAAGCATTGAGTAAATCATTTTTTTTATTTTAGATGATGAGACTTCACTCAAAAAATCGAGGATCTGCGAGTTAATGTGGTTGGAAAAAAAATTCCTACCTAGAAACTCTCCAAGTAGTGGAATGGTCAAAAGCTTATAGACTATAAGGAGAGGTTTCAAAGATCATTTCCACTAGAATACTCGAGAAACAAAGTATTCTAATTCCCCTACAAGGGTTTTCTAGTGTCACGAATCAAATCTGGTCGCTATCAAAACCGGCACCAAACCCAGCCCGTGACAAGATCTGAAGGGCATTCCCGATCCCAACGAGCTTTCACAATTGACTGGGTATCATAAACTGAAAATTAGGAACGATTTACCCGAGTTTATAATCTTAAAACAAAAAACGAATCCAATAAAATGAATCCAAATTTTTGTTACAAAACCATCCTTTAAAAAATTCCAGAACTAAATTACATAGTTTAAAACAACACTCAAAGACTATAACAAATGAAGAATACCAAAAATGACATCCCAATAACCATTCTTATGGCAAGAGGCACCACCCTCAAGCCATCTCCATAAGACAACACCATGATGAACCGCTAGAAACCCGGACCATTGGCACAAAAGCTGTACCCAAAGCTGCGACATAAATAACAATGTCTACTTACACCCAAACGTGTAAGTAGGGTGTGAGCCAAACCCTAGTAGGATATCACCACTAAGAGATTCCATGTGATAAAAATTCAAAGAAGAAAAACATGTAAGTTTTCAAAAACATGAAATTCTAGTTACAATGTAAAGATCCGAAATTTCCGTGGAAATTTTTTTTTCTCTTAAATACTTGGGAATTTTACAAGTCCGCAGTTTCTGACGGCGGGTGATTCCGAGGCCCGGAGTGCCCGGAATGATCCGTCGAAGTTTTGTTAAACTTAAATTAATGCGTGTATGCACTTTTCTTAAAAAAATGAAATAACTCTTAAATGGTTACTCAGATCAGAAATATGAGGCCACCATTGCACTCAGGATAGCGGGTTTACCCTAGGCGTGACTTATGTTTAGTCAGCGCAGACCTCCTGTGAGAAAACCCGAAAATGAAATAACCGTAAATAAAATAATTGAATAAAGTTATTTTATTTTTCAAATGCTTATAACTCACAAATGGTAACTGGGATTAAAAATCCGAGACGACCGCTGAACTCGTGAGGATATACTTTCTTTAAGCAGATACTAACATGGGTCAGTGAGGGCCACCAGAGAAAGTTAGTTTTTTACTGCTAATAAAATAATTAAGTGAAAATTATTTTATTGTAAAATTCATAACTTTTAAACGGTAAGTCATATTGGAAATACGAGGGTACCGTTGGGTTCGTTGGGGCGTGTTTCACTTAGGCAGAGTCTAACCTCGACCGTAGTGGGTCGATGGTGGCTGTTAATAATTTTTCGAAACTTTTATTTTCGGGTACGTTCAGTAAACGTGCGAGCGGCGTTTCATATCTTTTGAACCGGTACTCGAAATTGAAATCTGAGGACACTGTTGAACTCGCAGTGCCGGTATTCGCTTAAGGATACCTTCACCGTAGTTGCGTTTTATTGAGGTTAGAAGTTAATTTTTGGGGGTTTCTAAATAAATTAAATAAAAATATGTGTAACATATTTTTATTTTGTGGTGGTTTAATCCTCCAAGGGGTGGTTGGAGGTGGGGCCCACCCGTGCATAACCTCCCTTGGGAGGATATTATGTGGTGGGGCCCACACAAGCTCAAACCCCCCTTAACCCCCCATTAACCCTTGGAACTCCCAATTTATTGCGGAGCCTCTTCACCTTCCTTCATAAGTATGCCAACACAAATTAATTAATGCCTTAATTAATTAATTTGAATTGTTTTGAATTCTTTTGGGGAATGAATAGAAACCATAAAATAACAGCTTCTCTATTATTTTATGTTGGTTGGTGTTTCTATGTGGTGGAACTTTGAGAGAAGACTTGGGAGATTCTTGGTGGAGCCTTTCCTCTCCAACGAAGAAAGACGTCCTCTCCAATGAACAACGAGGACGCCGCTCGAATCCGGGATCAGCGGTGTGTGACAGGCGCAACATACGACGACGTCTTCAAATTCTTTTCCCGCGCCTTCGACAACGTTCACAGGAGTCGAGGTAGGGGATTGTTTTGATTAAATTCATACCCTCGTTCCTCATCGTTTATTTTGGTTCGATGATGGACAAATGTTATCACCTAATACGGAGTGTGCGGGCCGAACAAACACGGACCAACATCCCTCAGTCGATTCTTGTTTGGTTTACGTCGGAGGTGGATCCGGAAGGGCGCGGTGCCGTCGCACCGCGCCGGAGAAGAACCGCGGCCAGGAGGGCCGTGACGGATAAAGAAGCGCGGCGCCGTCACTCCGCGCGGTGGAGCCGAAGGCCGCGGCCAAGACAAGTCGCAGCGGTGGTGGCGCGACGCCATTGCGCCGCGCGGAGAGCAGGAGGACCGCGGCGCCGTCGCGCCGCGGTGGAGGAGAAGTGGCGGCTGGCCGGGCCGACCGTCGGGGAGCCGTACAAGCAGGACCACCCGGGTCCCGCGGCTCCCGAACCGGCGCAGTGTGCCGGTTCTATTCGACAACCCGGGGGGGGGGGGGGGGCGTCACCCCCCTCCCTCGTGTACCCAGACAAGGCCGCCCAAGGCTGGGCCGCCCCTCGGCCGGGCCGCCCAATGCCGGGCCGCCCACGCCCGGGCCACCCACGGCCGGGCCGCCCTCGGCCGGGCCGCCCACGACCAGGCCGCCTGTAACACCCCAAGCTTCTACGGTACACTTCTCTTTGAATAATGCAATAGCGTGTGTTGTACGCAACATCGAGTTCTAACACACCACAACCAATCAAACTAGCCGTTATGAATAGTAATACCCACTTTTTGAAATTTATAAATTTTATTTTTCAAAATGGACTTAATTTTTGGATTCGGAATATCGAAATTAGCTTAGGGTGAATTTTTGGTATTTTTCTGAAAAAATTCATTTTTGGATGAATAGTGAAACCACTAAGTGGTAGTTAAAAAACTGATTTTTTCATAAAACTTAATTTTACCGCTTCTATGAGTGGAATTTTGAAAATCCGAGAGACACGGTTAATATCAAAGAGTAAAATGTGTTTCATTGAGATGAAAATAATTTTTGGTTAATAGTGACTTTTTACTTTTATTTACCATGGTTAAAAGTAAATAGGGTAATTAAGGGTAAAAATGATATTAATATTACCCTAAAACATGTCCTAATTCTATTGGAAAAGTGTATATCTACCAAAAACAACCTTAGGAATAAAATATTATCATTTAGGTCCACTTGGATTAGATTAGGACATTTATTATTATTTAATTCAATGAAGAGTTAAAAGAGTTAAAATCAATGTTTATTTACTAAAACATTTTTAATATAGGGTTAAACATAAGATAATTTCGATTATAAATATTCATTAGAAATATAAAAAGATTTCCTACATAATTATATTTTATTTATAATTTTTAGACATTAAATAATTTAATTTATTTATGACACAATGATGATGCAGTAATTACCATAATAGTGAAAAATTAAAATAATTGATATTATAAATACCAAATAAATATAATTTGAGACTTTTTATGAATTAAAATAATTTTATAGGTTAATATGACATGTTAGGATTGATTTAATTAACTTTTTTCTAAGTAATAATTCTGTTATGATTTTCACAAAAATCAATTTTCCAAATAGTGTCAAAATTGACATAAAAGAGTTTTTAAAACAAATATTATATTATTAATTGATATTAAATTCCTAGAAATATAAGGTTTGGACAAGAGACTTATATCATGATAGGTGTATCATTAATGGACCACTTGAGGGTCTCTTGGAGGTATATAGTAAGTTTATTAACTATATAATATAAAAATACAAAGTGACATGGTAAGTGTCAAACTAATTAACTAAGAGTTAAAACTAAAATATAAGGTTAATATAATGACTGAAACCTATCTAAATTCTACTGTTTAAGTTTTTTTAGACCCATACCCACCTTAACCTTTAAATAATCCACTTTGTAGCTATTAGAAACCGAATATGAATATATTATAAAATAATATTTCTAGCTTTTCCAAAGGTGCCCCTCACCCCTCTTATAAAAGGGCACTCCCCCTTCTCATTAATTCACACCTTAAAAGCCATTTTTCTCGGCCAAACTCTGCCCAAATACTCTCTAAAATTCCCTCACTTAATTATAGAGGCATTACTTTAGTCATAAAGCCAACCTAAGGAGCCCTTTTGATCAAATCAAAAGGAAGAACCCGAAGAAGAGGTAATGATTTGACCACCCCTTTTCAAGTTCCTTTCTTCTTCCACTTCTTCTTTCTTTGTTATTCACATTCTAAAATATTTAATCCAGTATATCTTATATACTATAATTTTATTATAAATATGGTACAACCATATTTAGTATTCTATCCATCCTTTGAATAACATGTCACCATACGTGCGTACGTACGGCTTACCGTCTCCACGTCATGGTGTAATTGTTATTCAATAAATTATTATTTGGATGGGTATAATAATGATGTGTAATTCATGTGAATAATAAATATAACATGATAATGATTCTGTATATATGATATATCTTCCAATTATATATTATTTTAATATCAAAAGAATGATATTGTCGCTCGTGCGTACGTACGGACTACCGTCTCCACGAACGCGATGAGAATCATTCTCCATCATATCCATTCAAGTATAATTATCATTTGATGATTTCAAAATAATGTTTAAGGACTTTATATAATTCTGGATATGAATAAGATACAACCTATCCATGATAAACACAGCTTATGTAACAAAACATATAAAATAAAACGAGTAAGTTAACACCCGAAACAACAATAATTCTAAAATATTATTAAAAAAGAAACGTTAAAAGATCATACATGATATCATATTAATATATATGATTCTTGTATAATTTAATAACAATTATTTCCCCATTATATAGGAGGTTAACCTACCCCAACCAAGGAAAAGTACAAGGTAAGGGTTTATTTCTCAATCTCTTCATTATCCGAGGTTGTTTATACGTAATAATCTACTGGGATTTCTTTATCATCCACATCCATGTTTCTTAAAAATGTATTTCAAAACATTTTTAATATTTACAATAATATTGGTTAAAGTCATTTATACCCTTGTTTGAATTTTTATAAGAAGTTTATAAAGGAATCTTTCCGTCATTTTCTAAACAAGGTGCTTTTTAACCTTTTCGACAAAATTAAGGTAAGAATGTTTTTTTAACTTATACGGCGGGTGCAGCTATTTTCTGCCGTTATAAAATCTTTGAAGCTTCCCTTACAAGCTTATAAGAAAATTTTCAAACTAAATGTTTTATTTTATAATTATGTGACTTTTAAATTATTTAAAAAAGGGATATTTCTCTCAAATAGTTTTGATTTCATCTATGTCAACATCCTTTGATGGATTTTAAGCTTATTTGAAGTTGATTTATTATGATACAAAACTTACATATTGTATTGAAGGTGTTGTGATTTGTTTGACTATGGATGTGTTATTTTTATACCATTCATGGTTTATGGAGAAAGTATTGACATTTTGTATGCTATTTTTAATACGAATGTTTATGTTATGTTTAAACCTGTTCATATGAGGAATGCATTGGACTTAATATGTGACGGGTGGAGCCCGCTATAGCTCCTCGATGCATCGATAGGTCTCATGAGACAAACTAGTGTCTTGGCACAAGGCCTTGGCAAAAATCTTATTTGTAGTCTTGCCACGATGCCTTGGCTATGTGGTTATGATAGTCTGGCATTATGCATTCCATCATTATGAAAGTGGTTATTGATATTTCATGTGATTATTGGATTAGTAGAATATCCATGTGAATAAGTAAATGGAATTATTTCATTTTATTTTTGCCATACTATGTTGAAGTTCAAGTTTAAAAGGCTTTTGTTTTAGTTATACATTGCCTTGAATGTTTATTATTATTTATGAAAGTTTCCGCTATATTGTTACCCTTACTGGCCATTTGAGCTCACCCCTTTTCTATGTTTTATTTTTCCTAGGATGTGAAGAAGTAATTTTTGAATGACCTGCAGGGATAGTATGAGGGGATAAGAGTGTGGACTATGAAGACTATATTTTTGTAGTTTTCATTTTATGATGTAATGTAAACTTTATTAATGTATCTAGTTATTCCAAGGCTACTAAACTAATTGGTCTTTCAAGATTTGATCTTTCTTGTGATCATGCCAATGTTATGTAATAATGCAACGAATCTGGGTAACTGGGGTCGGGGCATTACAGTTGGTATCAGAGGAAGTTTATTACAAACCTTGGAATCTATATTTAGATAAACTCTGATTAGAGTGCATAGACCTAAGATGGAATTTGAGGATTAGTATAGAATAACTTCCTAGAATTTTGGTATTGTAGAGATTTTGTGATTTTTCCTAGCAATACATCCCTGTCTGGATACAAGCAGGTAGAGGCGGATCTGGCACAGATGTACCCATGGTTAAAACCCGAAAACACCTCTTTGAGCTAGACTCGAACGGGAACTGGTGCATGACAACGAGCCTTGCTGCACTCTTGGTTACGACACTCCGGGGGGATATGCTTAGGATAACTCTCATTTTCTTTACAAATCATTATGAAGGGTTTATGAGTATATAATTCCTCAAAGAAAACATTTTTATGATTATGGATTATATCCATAAATAGTTCAATTTATGTTAAGTGTTTTATAAGTATGGAATTATGTATTTTGATTCATAAACTGATCTAGTTTATGCCATTGTTTAGAAATGGCGCATAGTGGAAGAAATGGAAACCGTATCAATGCACGTACTCCATATAGGGATTTCCCTCCTACTCAAGATAATTATAGTGGAGATGGTGATGCAACTGGTGCCGATCATCTAATCACCATACTGGGACAACTCACTCAGGTTATGAATAATAACCTTACCCGTATGGAGCACCCTGATCCAAAATGTGGAGGATCAATGTTAGATCGATTCATGAGGCAAAAACCACCAACATTCAGTGGGAGTACAAATCCATTAGTATCTGAGCAATGGATAAGTTCCCTAGATAAAATATTTCAGGCTTTGGGAAGTAGTGAAAGGGAAAAAGTTATCATGGCAGTTTACTGCCTCACTGGAGATGCTGATCAATGGTGGTCATTGATTCAAAACATGAAGGAATATTATGAAGTATCAAATATGGAATGGAGGGAGTTCAAATATCTATTTTTAGAAAAATATTTTCCTCGTGACCATCGAGCAGATATGGAAAGGAAATTTCTGAGTCTGAGACAAAAGGAGGATGAGAATGTCGCAAAGTATGAGGCTAACTTTACAAGGTTAGAAAGGTATGCTAGAGATTATATACGTAACCCAAGAAGTAATATTAATCGTTTATTTGATGGGTTAAAACCATTTATCCGTCGAGCATTATTCTCACAATCCTTCTCGTTGTACGAAGACATTGTCTCATGTGCTATCAAGACAGAAAAGGAATTCTCTAAGTTTTATGACTTTAAAGCAAAGCAAGAGAAGAAGAGATCTGCTGATCAATCTGGGAATGGAAATAAGGGAAAGATGGGAAAAGTTGAATATCCAACCTGCAGTAAATGTGGGAAGAAACACCCCGGTACTTTCTTAAAAGGAATGGGAGTCTGTTACAAGTGTGGTGAAAAAGGCCACCAAGCTCATGATTGAAAGGGGAAGAAGGAATCTACCGATGTCCAATGATACAATTGCAGGGAGATGGGACATTATGAAAATGAATGTCCTAAGCGTCAGGGGAACTTACCTCAGAAAATGCCAAGGGATCAAGGCCAATCTTATGCTATCACTACTGCTGAGGTAGAAGCTCCAATAGACGTGGTGGCAGGTAATTTAATGGTTTCCTCAAGTTTAGCAAATTCATTATTTGATTCTGGATCATTGCATTGTTTCATATATTCCCAGTTTGCTAAGAAAATTAGATATTTCCAATTTGATTTAACAAGGGAGTTGTTAGTTAAAACTCCTAAGGGAATTATCATTGTAACAAAGTTTTGTGAATCAGTCCCCATTAGAGCACATAAATGTTCTTTATCTACTGATCTCATCATCATACCTATGATTGAGTTTGATATAATCCTTGGTATGTATTGGATTTCAGACCATGATGCGAAGATTTATTGTAAGAAGAAGGAGGTTACGATTTTTGATGATGATGATAAGGAACACCTTATCTTTAGAGCAGAATCGTCACCGCCTAATTCTTATCTAGATCCACCACCAGTAGCTCAACTAAATTCAATTATTGGGGAGGAAGAGGATGAAATGACTGTGGGTGAGTAAAGGAATGTTCAAATAGAGTATATACCTATTGTGAAAGAATATGTAGATGTGTTTCTAGAAGATTTACCTGGACATCCTCCAGAATGAGAAGTTGAGTTTTCCATTGATTTAATTCCTGGATCAAGGCCTATATCGAAGACCCCTTATAGAATGGCCACTGTATAATTAGTTGAACTAAATAAACAACTAGAGGAATTTAGTAATAAGAGATTTATTCACCCTAGTGTTTTTCCATGGGGAGACCCTGTTCTTTTTGTTAAAAAGAAAGATGGATCTATGAGGTTATGTATCGACTATAGGGAGATCAATTCTATAACAATAAAGAACAAGTATCCCCTACCTCACATTGATGATTTATTTGACCAACTGCATGGAGATCAATAATTTTCAAAGATTGACCTTCGATCTGGATACCATCAGTTGTGTGTGAAGAAGGAAGACATTCCAAAGACAGCATTTCGAACCAGGTACGGGCATTACGAGTTTACAGTAATGCCTTTTGGATTGAATAATGCACCCTCTGTATTCATGGATATGATGAATAGAGTTTTCAAGAAATATCTAGATGAATTTTTGGTGGTATTTATTGATGATATCTTGGTATACTCTAAAAGCTATGAAGATCATGAAAATCACTTGCGCATTATCCTGAAGACTCTGAGAAGACATGAATTATATGAGAAGTTTAGCAAGTGTGAATTTTGGATTCAGGAGATTTATTTTCTTGTCCATATTGTCTCTAAAGACGGAATCTCTGTTGATCCTTCTAAGAACAAGGCAATCCAAGAATGGAAAACACCTACGAGTATAACTGAGGTATGTAGTTTTATTGGTTTGGCAAGTTATTATCGACGTTTTGTCCAGAATTTTTCCCGATTGGCAAACCCTTTAACGAAGCTCACACATAAAGGGGTTAAATTGTTTGGACAAAAGAGTGTGAAGAATGTTTCGAAGAACTGAAGAGAAGATTAGTCAATGCTCCTATATTTACTCTACCATTCGGGAATGATGGGTTCGTTATTTATAGTGATGCATCGAAGAAAGGACTTGGTTGTGTACTTATGCAGAATGATAGGGTTATTGCCTATGCATCATGATAGTTGAAAATTCATGAACAAAACTATCTTACTCATGATCTCGAGTTAGCAGCTATGATATTTTCTTTGAAGATATGGAGGCACTACCTCTATGGTGAAAAATGTGAGATTTATACTGATCACAAGAGTTTTAAGTATATTTTCTCAAAAAAAGAACTCAACATGAGGCAAAGGAGATGTCTTGAATTACTCAATGATTATGATTTTATGATACACTACCACCCGGGGAAAGTAAACAAGGTGGAAGATGCTTTGAGAAGAAAAGACCATGGAGTTTTGAAAAATATGAGAATTGAAAGGGATCCAATTTTCATGGATCTAGTGAAGATGGACATGGGAATAACCAGGGAAGGTGAAACATCAATTCTTTTTCAAATGATTTCCAAACCATCTTTACTAGAAAGGATTAAGAGTTCTCAGACCGATGATGAAGAATTTCAAAAGAAGATTAAAGCTGTGAATGATGGGAGATTGAGAGACTTTGTGTATGAAGAAGGAATTTTGAAATTCTGGAAGAGGCTTTGTGTTCCCGATATACCTGATCTAAAAAGGGAATTGCTGGATGATGCTCATAGTTCCAATTTCTCTATACACCCTGGGAGCACCAAAATGTATAGAGATTTGAAGGAACATTTTTGGTGGGAAAACATGAAGAGGGAGATTGCTGATTTTGTGTCAAGATGTATGGTTTGTCAACAAGTGAAATCTGGAAGGCAACAGCCTGGAGGAGTCATGCAACCTCTTCCCATACCGGAGTGGAAATGGGATAATATCACGATGGACTTTGGGACTACCAAAGAATCCTAGAAGGAACGATGAAATATGGGTTATTGTTGATCGTCTTACCAAGTCAGAACATTTTCTTGCTATAAGAGAAGATCTACCACTGGAACGTCTAGCAAGACTATATATTGATGAAGTTGTGAGACTTCATGGAGTACCCCTATAGATTGTTTCTAATCGTGATCCCCGTTTTACTTCAAGATTTTGGAAAAGTCTTTAGAAAGCCTTGGATATTGAACTTCATTTGAGCACTGCCTACCACCCTCAAACAGATGGACAATCAGAACGAACTATTCAAACCTTAGAAGACATGTTGAGATCCTTCTCACTTGACTTTCAGGGTATGTGGGATCAATATTTACCTATGGTAGAATTTTCCTATAACAATAGCTTCCATTCGAGTATTCATATGGCACCATATGAAGCATTATACAGAAAGAGGTGTCGCACACCAACCTGTTGGGATGATGTTGGTGAAAGAAAACTTGTAGGCCCAGAACTGGTGGAGGAAACGATGGAAGATGTGAAGGTAATCCAAAACCATATCAAAGCAGCTCAAAGTAGGCAGAAGAGCTATGCCGATAATCGAAGGAAGGATTTGGAATTTCAAGTCAGTGATTATGTTTTCTTGAAGGTATCTCCATGGAATGGAGTCATACGTTTTGTTAAGAAAGGTAAATTGAGTCCCAGGTACATCGGACCTTTCGAAATTCTAGAACGAATTGGGGCTGTAGCTTACCGATTGGAAATACCGACAAGTCTCTCCAAAGTTCACGATGTGTTCCACATACCTCTGTTGAAGAAATACATGCCTGACCCAACACATGTACTCACCTATGAGGAATTAGAACTGGAACCCGATTTGTCTTATTGTGAAGATCCCGTCAAGATTCTTGATACGAGAGAACAAGTACTGAGAAACCGGACGACTCGTCTGGTAAAAGTCTTGTGGAGAAACCATAAGATGGAAGAGGCAACGTGGGAACCTGAGGAAATTATGATGAAGAACCATCCGAGTATTTTCATGCGGTAG
Source organism: Viscum album (assembly GCA_963277665.1). Lineage (NCBI taxonomy): Eukaryota > Viridiplantae > Streptophyta > Magnoliopsida > Santalales > Viscaceae > Viscum > Viscum album. The sequence goes on from OY728157.1 coordinate 950,996,098, forward strand.
TATTATATAAATTTCTAGTACAAAATTATTTGAAGGAAGGGAGAATGTAACACCCAAGCTTCTACGGTACACTTCTCTTTGAATAATGCAATAGCGTGTGTTGTACGCAACATCGAGTTCTAACACACCACAACCAATCAAACTAGCCGTTATGAATAGTAATACCCACCTTTTGAAATTTATAAATTTTATTTTTCAAAATGGACTTCATTTTTTGATTCGGAATATCGAAATTAGCCTAGGGTGATTTTTTGGTATTTTTCTGAAAATCTTCATTTTTGGATGAATAGTGAAACCACTAAGTGGTAGTTAAAAAACTGATTTTTTCATAAAACATAATTTTACCGCTTATGTGAGTGAAATTTAAAAAATCCTAGAGACACGGTTAATATCAAGGAGTAAAATTTGGTTCATTGAGATGAAAATAATTTTTGGTCAATAGTAACGTTTTACTTTTATTTACCACGCTTAAAAGTAAATAGAGTAATTAAGGGTAAAAATGATATTAATATTACCCTAACACATGTCATAATTCTATTGGAAAAGTGTATCTCGACCAAAAACAACCTTAGGAATAAAATATTATCATTTAGGTCCACTTGGATTAGATTAGGACATTTATTATTATTTAATTCAAAGAAGAGTTAAAAGAGTTAAAATCAATGTTTATTTACTAAAACATTTTTAATATAGGGTTACACATAAGATAACTTAGATTATAAATATTCATTAGAAATCTAAAAATATTTCCTACATAATTATATTTTATTTATAATTTTTAGACATTAAATAATTTAATTTATTTATGACACAATGATGATGCAGTAATTACCATAATAGTGAAAAATTAAAATAATTGATATTATAAATACCCAAATAAATATAATTTGAGACTTTTTATGAATTAAACTAATTTTATAGGTTAATATGACATGTTAGGATTGATTTAATTAACTTTTTTCGAAGTAATCATTCTTTTATGATTTTCACAAAAATCAATTTTCCAAATAGAGTCAAAATTGACATAAAAGTGTTTTTAAAACAAATATTATATTATTAATTGATATTCAATTCCTAAAAATATAAGGTTCGTCCAAGAGACTTATATCATGATAGTTGTATCATTAATGGACCAATTGAGGGTCTCTTGGAGGTATATAATAAGTTTATTAACTATATAATATAAAAATACAAAGTGACATGGTAAGTGTCAAACTAATTAACTAAGAGTGAAAACTAAAAGATAAGGTTAATATAATGACCAAAACCTGTCCAAATTCTATTTTTTGAGTGGTTTTCGACCCATACCCACCTTAAAATTTAAATAATCCACTTTGGAGCCATTATAAACCGAATATTAATTTATTATAAAATAATATTTATAGCTTTTCCAAAGGTGCCCCTCACCCCTCTTATAAAAGGGCACTCCCCCTTCTCATTAATTCACACCTTAAAAGCCATTTGGCTCGGCCAAAATCTGCCCAAATACTCTATCAAATTTCCTAAATTCATTCTAGAGGAATTCCTTTAGTCATAAAGCCAACCCAAGGATCCCTTTTGATCAAATCAAAAGGAAGAACCCGAAGAAGAGGTAATGATTTCACCACCCCTTTTCAAGTTCCTTTCTTCTTCCACTTCTTCTTTCTTTGTTATTCCCATTATAAAATATTGAATATAGTATATTATATATACTGTAATTTTATTATAAATATGGTACAACCATATTCATTCTTCTATCCATCCTTTGAATAACATGTCACCATACGTGCGTACGTACGGCTTACCGTCTCCACGTCGTGTGTAATTGTTATTCAATAAATTATTATTTGGATGGGAATAATAATGATATGTAATTCATGTAAATAATAAATATAACATTATAATGATTCTGTATATATGATATAACATCCAATTATATATTATTTTAATATCAAAAGAACGATATTGTCGCTCGTGCGTATGTACGGACTACCGTCTCCACGAACGTGATGAGAATCATTCTTCATCGTATCCATTCAAGTATAATTATCATTTTATGATTTCAAAATAATGTTTAAGGACTTGATATCATTCTGGATATGAATAAGATACAACCTATCCATGAAAAACACGGCTTATGTAACAAAACATATAAAATAAAATGAGTAAGTTAACACCCGAAACAATGATAATTCTAAAATATTATTAACAAAGCAATGTTAAAAGATCATATATGATATCATATTAATATATATGATTATTGTATAATTTAATAACAATTATTTCACCATTATAAAGAAGTTTAACCTACCCCAAACAAGGAAAAGTACAAGGTAAGGATTTATTTCGCAATCTCTTCATTATCCGAGGTTGTTTATACGTAATAATCTACTGGGATTTCTTTATCATCCACATCCATGTTTCTTAAAAATGTATTTTAAAACATTTTTACTATTTACAAGAATATTGGTTAAAGTCATTTATACCCTTGTTTGACTTTTTATAAGAAGTTTATAAAGGAATCTTTCCGTCGTTTTCTAAACAAGGTGCTTTTTAACCTTTTCGACAAAATTAAGGTAAGAATGTTTTTTTAACTTATACGGCGGGTGCGGATATTTTACGCCGTTATAAAATCTTCGAAGCTTCCCTTACAATCTTATAAGAAAATTTTGAAAGTAAATGTTTTATTTTATAATTATGTGACTTTTAAATGATTAAAAAAAAGGGATATTTCTCTCAAATAGTTTTGATTTCATCTATGTCAACATCCTTTGATGGATTTTAAGCTTATTTGAAGTTGATTTATTATGATACAAAACTTACATATTGTATTGAAGGTTTTGTGATTTTTTTGACTGTGGATGTGTTATTTTTATACCATTCATGGTTTATGGAGAAATTATTGACATTTCCTATGCTAGTTTTAATACGAATGTTTATGTTATGTTTAAACCTGTTCATATGAGGGATGCATTGGACTTAATATGTGACGGGTGGAGCCCGCTATAGCTCCTCGATGCATCGGTAGGTCTCATGAGACAAACTAGTGTCTTGGCACAAGGCCTTGGCAAAAATCTTATATTTAGTCTTGGCACGAGGCGTTGGCTATGTGGTTATGATAGTCTGGCATTATGCATTCCATCATTATGAAAGTGGTTATTGATATTGCATGTGATTATTCGATTAGTAGAATATCCATGTGAATAAGTAAATGGAATTATTTCATTTTATTTTTTACATAATATGTTGAAGTTAAAGTTTAAAAGTCTTTTGTTTTAGTTATACATTTCCTTGAATGTTTATTCTTATTTATGAAAGTTTCCGCTATATTGTTACCTTTACTGGGCATTTGAGCACACCCCTTTTCTTTGTTTTATTTTTCCCAGGATGTGAAGAAGTAATTTATGAATGACCTGCAGGGATAGTATGAGGGGATAAGAGTGTGGACTATGGAGACTATATTGTTGTAGTTTTCATTTTATGATGTAATGTAAACTTTATTAATGTATCTAGTTATTCCAAGTCTACTAAACTAATCGGTCTTTCGAGATTTGATCTTTCTTGTGATCATGCCAATGTTATGTAATAATGCACCAAATCTGGGTAACTGGGGTCGGGGAGTTACACCACCCATGGCTGGGCCGCCCCCTCAGCTTCGGTCACTTCCACAGACCATGTCAGACCCGCGGACCAGGTCAGTCTGACTGGGTCAGACCAGACCCGGACCCGCTATGGCCGTTTACACCTTTTAGCCCGCATCTTGGGTTATGGGTGTTCGAACGATGAATCGTCTATGGCGATGAAATTTTTGGAGTGAGAATATTCTTTTGGAATACCCCTCCTGAGTTTTGGGTGCATTTGGGGTACAGTCGGGTTGGTTTAAACCTAAAAACCAACCGGGCCCCTGGAACGAAAATGCCAATAACTCACAGACCGGGCGTCCGATTGACGCACCGTCTGTCGCATTGGGTTCCTTATGATGAGACAGAACTACAAGATACATCAACTTAGGATTTAGTGATAGTTTATGTATCGACACTTGACTCGAGGAGCGGACCCTCCCAGAATCGAGCGTGTTGTGTGCGTGGACCCTAGGGATGGCTGCGACTGTGATGAATTCTGTACCGGAATCCTCCATGGGTTGGACAATGAAGACTTATGTACCAGAATCTTCCATGTGTTCGACAACAATGACTACTGTACCAGAATCCTCCGTGGGTTCGACAATGATGACTACTATACCGGGATCCTCCGTGGGTCCAACAGTTTTGACTTCTGTTCCTGGATCCTATGTGGGTCCGACAGAATAGCTGGTCCTGTATCCTGTGCGGGTCCGACAGCTTAGCTGGTCCTGTATCTTGTGTGGGTCTGACAGCTTAGATGAATGAATAACTGGTCTTGTATCCTGTATGGGTCCGACAGCTTAGCTGGTCCTGTATCCTATGTGGGTCTGACAACTTAGATGAATTAGTGACTACATCTGATCATCTCTATCATTCTACAAAAAATGTATACCTGTGTGAGTTGAGTCATGTCTTTCAACCATTTTCATCGAAGATATTGACTTTACTTCCTTTGTGGAATGGGTTGTGCTTGAGCTTGAGAGTTGGATCCAAAATGTGATTGATAACTTAGGTATATGTATGGGCATATACCTAAGTAAGGTTGGTTGATACTTCATGATTGTATCTTTCTACTGTGGTTTATCCTTGTTGGATTTTGTGAGACCTTGAGGGTCTCGGGGTCCCTACTGAGTATCCTTATACTCACCCCTACATGGTCTATGCCCGCACCTCGTTGTGTTTGATGCAGATGATAGACAACGCTGACCGAGGCGGAGTGTGCGAGGACTGAACGGTACCTGGAGGTGGACCTCATGACGAGACGATATCCGGAGGAGACAGACGGATGTGGAGCGCTAAGGAGGCTATCTGTACCTAACCTTCTGGTAGGATCCGTGGTGGATGATCCAGGAGCTTCTATATACCTTCCAGCTATTTGTCTTTTAGTTGTACCTGTTCTGTCTTTTCCTTGTACTTTACTTTTGGGCTTTTATTTTCGGCCCCTTTTACTTTCTAGAACATCTTTTGTTATACAGTTTTTACTTAGTGTTTGCTTCCGCTTGTTCTCTGGTTGTGTGTGTTTACGTTTAATAAAGGAAATACCTTCCCAGTTATAGGGATTTACGCCTTTGGTGCTAGTCGCCAGCCCCTGGCCTATGAAAGGCGGGTTTGGGGTAGTTACGACACGGTCCCCGGGGGACGGGTTGTGACAAATTGGTATCAAAGGAGTCGGTTCTACTGCAGAACTTAGGACTCTGATTTTTCTTACAGTGAAGCAAAAATGTTAAGAGTATTGAGTGTGGTTTTCAGTCCAGGGAGTCCAGTGTTGGTGTGGCGGCCGACGTATCCATACACCAGGACCCTGACTTATGATTTCCGACTCAGTGCACGAAAACACTGATTGTGAGTTTGTTTTCAAGAGTCTTCTTGTGAACTCTTTGAGTCAGATCACCAGGTATAACTTATTGATTGTGGTGCATCTTTTCCTTATCAGGATGCTGCTGCATAGACAGCCAACTAGGGTTTCCGAGAGAGTACACGATGACGGCCCACCGAGCGACGAGGCTCCGGTGCAGGGCCCTCTTACTATGTTGGCACCTTCGGGTGGTGTACCAGCAGCATCACCACCCATTGGGCAGCAGATTCCACCAGCCGCATTGGAGGATGATGCACGCCGACTGAGCGCATTTCACGAGTTCCAGCGGCAGAGGCCTCTGAGGTTTTGAGGTGAGACAGATTCCTAGGCAGGAGAGGACTGGATGGAGGCGATTACTGGAGTTTTCTGCCTAGTTGAGACATTAGTAGAGCAGATGTTGATCTTAGATACTAATCTTTTTTAGTGAGTGAACATGAGGATGGTCCGCATAGTGATGAGGTTTCAGTACTTGGACCGTTTTCCGAGATGGTACCTTCGGGCAGTGTGCCAACTATATCACTGCCTGTTGGTCAGCAAACACTACCGGAGGTACTGGTAGAGGTCACTTGTAGGATTAGTTCCTTACATGTGTTTCAACAACAGATATCCCTCAAGTTATGAGGCGAGCCCGACCCACAGGCAGCTGAGGACTGGCTTGAGGAGGTGACTGAGAGTTTTTTAGAGCTTATACAGCTTCGGCAGGATGATGTGTCGGTAGCTGAGTATTCATCGAGGCATACCGATATTTCCTGGTACTCGATGAATATGATACGACCAGTGCTTTAGAGCTCGGACATCTGAGCGAGGTGTGTTTAAGGATATCCGAACCAGCACTTTTTCCTCTATGCATTCCTACTTATGTTAGGGTGCTAGAAAGAACCTTTGTGGTTGAATGTTTTTTGGATGAGCAGATACAACCAGTGAATGTTAGCAGTGGGAAGCTGCGAACTGGCACCAGTCTCAGAGACTTGGGATTGTGAGATGTTTCAGGAAAAGGAAGTGTTAAGGACAGGTGAATCTGCAGGGCAGAAGACGTGGAAGCGGAGCTAGGAGAGCAAAATGAGGAGGTGTACTTTTCGACATGTTACAACCACCCACCTTGTAGTCCCCGTCAGGCTCAGGGAGCTGGAGGGCAGGGGAAGAGAATAGTTGTATGTGGTCAAGGAGTGTGACCCAAGAGTTCTAAGAATGATTTGAGGTACGGTCTGTGTCTACTACTAGCTACCGTATCAATATACACAGGTACCAATAATTTCTTCCTTCCACGAATCTTATCACAGACTTTGAGTTTTCGGTTAAACCGTTGACTTGACCCTCACGTCTGGAGATACCTTTGGGAGGAGACTCGATAATCACACATATGCTGATGGTGTGATCTGACCCTTGAGGCAAGAGTTTCAGTTGGAACCTCTTGGTGGAAGCGTCGAGGCCTTACGACGTCAGTTTGGGTATGGACTGGGCAACCACAGTTCATACACAGATTGACTGTATTAGGCAAAAAGGTTATGGATTATCTACAACGTTGGGATGAGGTTTTCATTAGTCAGCAAAAAAGGAAATCCAGGCAGCACATGTTAAACTCATGCATAGGAGGGTGCAACTGAGAGATGACTTGAGACAACTGAGTTGGCTTGAGTTCCTCCAGGACTATGACTTCGAGATAGTATATACTCCTGAGAAGGGGAACGTTGTAGTAGATGCTCTCAGTAGAAGATCAAGCATTCAGCTGCTCGGAGAGTCGACGGAGCAACTGGCCGTGTTGCAGATATCTTTTTTGGATCAGGATGGAGCAGCCTTTATACAATCTCTCACAGTCAATCCTCCACTTCTTCAGCGAGTTAGGGAGGCACAACGTGGGGATGTTGACTGTGAGACGCGACGTGCTCATATATCCATAGGGCAGACACCTGATGAATTTTTTGAAGGTGGGGAGCATGCCATTCTTTTCAGAGGACACACCATGGTACAAGTTGCACTTCAGGAGGAAGTGTTGAGGGAGTTCCACACATATTCTTCCGCGGTACATCCAGAAGTGGCGACGATGTACCAGGATCTCCGAAAACATCACTGGTGGCCGGGAATGAAGAAAGCAGTGGCAGAGTTTCTCTCACAATGCCTCATTTTTCAGCAAGTGAAGACGGAACAACAGGTACCAGCAGGCTTGGTTCAACCTTTGGAGGTCCCAGAGTGGAAGTAGGATCAGATATCCATGGACTTTGTGGGTATTCCACGCACATCTAGGAGACGGATACCTCTGGAGTTTGAGGATGGTATCCACGTCTTTCTACGGGTCTCACCTCAACGAGGTCTACGGAGTTTGGGCCGAGTCGACAAGTTATCTCCGTGATTCATCAGACCTTTCTATGTCCTCAGCAGAGTAGGCGAGGTGGCTTACTGCTTAGCTCTTCCAACACAGTTTCACTAGGTTCATGATGTATTCCACGTATCCCAGTTGAAGAGAAACATGCACGACTCTTCCGACATCATCGACCATGGTGAGCTGGATGTTAACGATAGGGTGAATTTCACAGAGGTTCTAGTAGAGATTGAGGATCGATAGCAGCGGGTCCTACGTGGACGGTCGATACCTATGGTGCGTGTTCAATGGAAGTACGAGAACCTCCAGGAGAGCACATGGGAGCAGGAGGCTCAGATTTGTGCTCAGTACCCCCTTTTGTTCCCTTGGTTCGAGTTGTAGCTTACAAGGGCGTAAAGCCCTGAGGTGAGAAGAATGTAAAGACCCGAAATTTCTGTGATTTTTTTCTTAAATACTTGGGAATTTTACGAGTTCACAGTTTCTGACGGCACGTGATTCTGAGGCTTGGAGTGCCCGAAATGATCCGTCAAAGTTTTGTTAAACTTAAATTAACGTGCATATGCAGTTTTCCATAAAAAGTGGAATAACTCTTAAACGGTTACTCGGATCAGAAATATGAGACCACCATTGCGCTCAGTATGGTGGGTTTACCCTAGGCATGACTTAAGTTTAGTCGGTGCGGACCTCCTGTGAGAAAACCAAAAAATGGAATAACCGTAAATAAAATAATTGAATAAAGTTATTTTATTTTTCAAATGCTTATAACTCACAAATGGTAAATCAGATTAAAAATACGAGACCACCGCTGAACTCGTGAGGGTATGATTTTTTTAAGAAGACACTAACTTGGGTCGGCGGGGACACCATAGAAAGTTAGTTTTTGGTCGTGAATAAAATAATTATGTGACAATTATTTTATTGTAAAATTCATAACTTTTAAACGGTAACTCGGATTGGAAATCTGAGGTTACTGTTGGGTTCGTTGGGGCATGTTTCACCTAGGAAGATCCTAACCTCGACCGCAGTGGGTCGAGAGTGGCTGTTAATAATTTTTCTGAACTTTTTTTCGGGTACGTTCAATAAACGTGCCAGCGGCATTTCATATCTTTTGAACCGGTGCTCGAAATTGAAATCCGAGGATACCTTTGAACTCGTAGAACGAATTTTTACTTAAGGAGACCTTCACCGTAGTTGCATTTTATCGAGGTTGGAAGTTAATTTTTGGGGGTTTCTAAATAAATTAAATAAAAATATGTGTAACATATTTTTATTTTGTGGTGGTTTAACCCTCCAAGGGGCGGTTGGAGGTGGGGCTCACCCACGCATAACCTCCCTTGGGAGGATATTATGTGGTGGGGCCCACATGAGCTCAAACCCCCCTTAACCCCCCCATTAAACCTTGGAACTCCCAATTTATTGCGGAGCCTCTTCACCTTCCTTCATAAGTATGCAAACACAAATTAATTAATGACTTAATTAATTAATTTGAATTCTTTTGAATTCTTTTGGGGAATGCATGGAAACTATAAAATAATATCTACTCTATTATTTTATGTTGGTTGGTGTTTCTCTGTGGTGGAACTTTGAGAGAATACTTGGGAGATTCTTGGTGGAGCCTTTCCTCTCCAATGAAGAACGACATCCTCTCCAACGAAGAACGATGACGACACTCGAATCCTGGACCGGCGGTGTGTGATGGGAGCAACATATGACGACGTCTTCGAATTCTTTTCTCGCGCCTTAGACAACATTCACCGGAATCGAGGTAGGGGATTGTTTTGATTAAATTCATACCCTCATTCCTCGTCGTTTATTTTGGTTCGATGATGGCCAAATGTTATCACCTAATACGGAGGGCGCAGGCCGAACAAACACGACCCGACATCCCTCCGTCGATTCTTGTTTGGTTTATGTTGGAGGTGGATCCAGAAGGGCGCGGTGCCGTCGTACTGTGCTGGAGAAGAACCACGGCCGGGAGGGCCGCGACGAATGAAGAAGCGCAATGCCATCACGCCGCATGGTGGAGCTGAAGGCCGCGGCCAAGCCGGGCCGCGGTGGTGGTGGCACGGCGCCGTCGTGCCGTGCGAAGAGCAGGAGGACCACGACGCCATATGCGCCATGGTGGAGGAGCGGTGGCGGCCGGCCGGGCCGGCCGCCGTGGAGCCGGACAAGCGGGACCACCCGGGTCCCGCCGCTCTCGAACTGACGTAGTGCGCCGATTCCGTTTGACAACCCGGGGGGGGGGGGCACCCACCTTCCTTGCGTGCCTAGGCAGGGCCGCCCATTGGCCGGGCAGCCCAATGCTGAGCCGCCCACGGCCGGGCCACCCCTTGGCTGGGCCGCCCTCGGGTCGGGCCGTCTCTTCAGGCCGGGCCATCCCCTCAGCTCGGTCCACTTCCTCCTACTGGGTCGGACCCGTGGACCGGGTCAGACCTCGGTTCAGACCGGGTCGGACCGGGTCGGACCGGACCCGGACTTGCTATGTCCGTTTACACCTTTTAGCCCGCATCTTGGGTTACGGGTGTCCGAACAACGAACCGTCTACGGCGATGAAATTCTTGGAGCGATACAATTATTTTGGAATACCCTGCTTGAGGTTTGGATGCAGTTGTGGTACGGTCGAGTTGGTTTGAACCTAAAAACCAACCGGGCTCCTGGAACGAAAGGGATCCTGGAACAGAAATGCCAATAACTCCCAGACCGGATGTCCGATTGACGCACCGTCTGTCGAGTTGGGTTCCTTATGATGAGACAGAACTACAAGATATATCAACTAAGGAATTCGTGATAGTTGATGTATCGACACTTGGCTTGAGGAGCGGACCCTCCCGGAATCGAGCGTGTTGTGTGCGGGAACCCTAGGTCTAGATGCGACTGTGATGAATTATGTACCAGAATCCTCCGTGGGTTCGACAGTGAAGAATTCTGTACCGAAATCCTCCGTGGGTTCGACAACAATGACTACTGTACCGGAATCCTCCGTGGGTTCGACAGTGATGACTACTGTACCGGGATCCTCCGTGGGTCCGACAGTTCTGACTTCTGTTCCTGGATCCTATGTGGGTCCGACAGAATAGCTGGTCCTATATCCTGTGTGGGTCTGACATCTTAGCTAGTCCTGTATCCTGTGTGGGTCTGACAGCTTAGATAGTCCTGTATCCTCTGTGGGTCCGACAACTTAGATGAATCAGTGACTACATCTGATCATCTCTATCACTCTACAAAAGATGTATACCTGTGTGAGCATAGTCATGTCTTTCAACCATTTTCATCATGGAGATTGACTTTACTTCCTTTGTGGAATGGGTTGTACTTGGGATTGAGAGTTGGAGCCGGACTGTGATTGATAACTTAGGTATATGTATGGGCATATACCTGATTAAGGTTAGTTGATACTTCATGATTGTATCTTTATACTGTGGTTTATCCTTGTTGGATTTTGTGAGACCTTGAGGGTCTCGTGGTACCTACTGAGTATCCTTATACTCACCCCTGCACGGGCTATGCCCGCACCTCTTTGTGTTTAATGCAGATGACGGACAGCGCTGACCGAGGTGGAGTGTGCGAGGACTGGATGGTACCCGGAGGTGGACCTCACGATGAGACAGTATCTGGAGGAGACAGACGGATGTGGAGCACTGAGGAGGCTATCTGTACCTACCCTTCAGGTAGGATTTGTGGTGGATGATCCAGGAGTTTCTAGACACTTCTAACTGTTTGTATTTTAGTTGTACCTGTTTTGTCTTTTCCTTGTACTTTACTGTTGGGCTGTTATTTCTGGCCCCTTTTACTTTCCGGCACATCTTTTGTTATACATTTTTTACTTAGTGTTTGCTTCCTCTTGTTCTCTGGTTGTGTGTATTTACATTTAATAAAGGCAATGACTTCCTAGTTATAGAGATTTACACCTTTGGTGCTAGTCGCCAGCCCCTGGCCTATGGAAGGCAGGCTTGGGGTAGTTACGACACGGGCCACGGGGGATGGGTCGTGACATACAATTTCTAAAAGATGAAACTTTAAATGAAAATAGTTTTCAAGTGGGATATTTTAAATAATCAACACTTTCAAAAATAATGTCAATGCTACTGAATTTTTCCATCCAACCATACCGTATGCCAACGGTAAGCACAAAGTAACTAATGAGCACAAGCAATAGGAAAATAACCCCTAGGCACTAACTCACTGTGGGTCCCAGGTACCTCGTATCTCGGTGAGAGTGACCATCACAATATTTGTTCTCGTGCACACGAGCCACTAATAGGGATCATACCTATAACCTAGTGGTCCCCAAAAATCATCATCATCATAGTTTAGTTAGTGTTGTAAGTGTCAAACTTTCTATGTGAAACTGAGGCCATACCCCATGGGATCACTAGCATACTAGTACACGTCCACCCACCCAGATACCCAGGTTTCCCTCTTGTGATCAAGAAAGTTCAACAAGCCATGAAATATAATTTTCACATGTAAATACCACTTCCACATCACACATTAACCAAACAACCCCCATACATATCACACAAGCACATCATCCACCCTTTTCATTCAAATTGATTTTGAAATCCAACTCACACCAAAATAGCCCACAACACATTTTTCATATCTTTCACAATTCAAAAAATCCTTTAAAATTTTTATAAATTATTTCCCAAGATGCTAAACATCACATAACATCCCACTCACATGTTACATAATACAATTTTCATAAACAAAATCCATTTTTCACATCACACTCACAAAAAATAGCCCACATCATGTTCACATCTCTTTCACACTTCAGTAAATCCTTTAAAAATTTTTATAAAACATTTCCAAGATGATACACATCACATAACATCACCTTTCACATTTAAAATGGACCATTTCAAAATATACACAAACCAAAATAGTTTTCCCATATGGTTTCACCTCTTACATAAATCATTAACCATTCAAAACATTCATAAAACAATTCTAAGGAGTATACCCAAGCTTTGCACATAAAACCCATTTCAAAACCATCTTTCAAGGAAAAAATCACACCAATACCAATCCAAAACAAAATTGGAATCCCTAGAAATTTTTACTAAACCAATCTCAAGTGCTATAAAATTACCCCAAATAATACCACAAAGATACACATGAAAAGCACACATTTCCATAAAACTCTTTCAAGAAATATAACAAGGTTTTACACATAAAACCCATTACAAAACCCCATTTTGAGGCCCACATGACACTAAAGAATTACCCAAACAGAATTTCCAGCCCCTTTCAAAAACCAATAAATCCCTTTCACATTTTATAAAACAACCACAAGGTATATCACATGAGTTACATTTGAAAAATACACAACTTCAAGAAAAAATGTAACTTAAATACTAAATGCTTTACTAATGCTACCAAATATGGTTTTTGCACCACACACAACATATGTGAAATATAAAAAATGTGTAAATACAACAAGATAACTCATTAATAATTGTTTTCACATGGAACCACCTACTTTTCGTGTCAAAACCCTCAAATTTTGATGCGAAACTTCAACCGCACCACTGCTTCACCACAAGGGAGATAAAACTAACCTAAAACCTCAAGATTACACAAAAAAGGCACCAAATAAAACCCTATGTTCTAACCCTAACTTCTGGACATTTTAGAACATCATGAAAGAGGGAAGAAACCTCAAGGAAAGGTAAGAAATCAAGGAAAGAAACACTTACTTGAATAAATATTAGAGTTTCCCCACCAAAAAACCCATAAAAGATGGGTTCCATAAGAGATTGAAGGAGCTTGGAGGCCTCCCATGGCTTCTAGGGTCGAATGGGGGAAGAATGGAGTGGATTAGATTTATTTCTGGGAGAAAAAAATGGGAATTACAAAAATATTTTAATGACCTGGACACCCCTGCAAGATTTAGTAAACCGTGTGGCCTATCCTGGCCACCCCAAAACCTTTCATAATCATCCAAATTCAGGAGGGTCCAAGGGGGAAACAAGGGGGAAAGATAGTCCAATGATAGGGGAGAAAAATTCCCAAAACAAAGCACTCTTACCAACCCAAAACTCATCCAACTCTTGGGTACAAACAACCTCAACAACTTACCCCACAAGTGGTGCCACTAGGAGTTTCACTAATCCAACTCCAAAACACCACAACCTCACACCATCCATTTGACAAAAGAGGGTTCCAATTACCATTCAAGACCCCCAAGACTAAGTTCATAGACCAAGAACACAAGATACACCAAAATTTCAAACCCAAAACACCCGAAAACCAAGAGAAAGCTAAGAATCGAAGGAAGATTTGAACCAAAGCATGGAATTGAAAATCTAGGTGTGAAAATTATCCCCACCATAAAGATTTCCACCCCTAGAAAGACATATTAAGTCCAAAATCAAAAACCTAACCCAACTGATAGACCAAAAATTTACTCATTTTCCAAGTTCGGTCCTCCCCCCGAAAGGCCAAAACACCTCCAGTGATCAAAGAAGGAATACTCTCAGAAACCAAAACATACATCACTTTCCTGAAATGATCAAACACATTCAGACTTTATCCCAAAAGAAAACTCCTCAAACACTATCTGAACAAGACTCAAGTAATCTACCCAAACAAACAACAACAATGAACAAAGTTACACTTACCTTGCTTTAACCAAACCATTGGGTGTTATCTAATCCCAACGTTTACCCAAGGAAGTTGTAGGTAGTTAGATAGCTCCAAACAAGACTACCTACAAGAAAGCTAAGAACAGGGACCAATCTGAGTTACTAGTATGGGGAGACAAAAATGGGCTCCCCATCATAAGAGACAACTTGAATTTTCTTAAGACAGGATCGGGGAACTAATAGGGGGAGACTCGAACAGACTCCCCGGTACAAGGGGTAAAATCCCATTAGACCTTTACAAAAGAATTTACATAAAATTCATAGTGGATCTCCCCACTATAAGAACCAACCATCTTAACTGACCAGCACAAGACGACACAGAAAGATCCCAAAACTTAAAGAGTTAGGATGACCGCACGGTTATTCCGCACAATTTGGGAAGTCATGTGCTAACTGTGCGAATCATTCTTTCTGTGTGGCTTCCTAGAAAATGGTCACTACTAATCGTGCACAAATCATGTGCTAAACCATGAAAACATCATAGGTTTAAAATATTCCCATCTTTCATACTGAGGATAAGACATTGAACAAGGGTTTGAACGACCCTGGGATTTCCCCTGACTACGTGCCAACTTCTCTCCAGGACCTATGGCTGGAGCTCAAATGATTGAAGCATATTCGGCCTCGTAATTAGGCTTGGAAACCCCCGAATGGAACTTCTTATTCCAGTGCTACAAACAACTACACCACATTCCTAGATAGGTTTACCAAGACTTAACACACTCTGAACTCATCTTGCCTTAACCTGACATTTCACTGAAACAGAGGTTTAGAGGATTCACACACATCACACCTTGTTTCTTTGGGTGAGAAACAATAGAATGAAATGACACATATAAAAACCTTCCTCTAAAACAGAGGACTTTGAAGTTTTTCCAAGGGATACACACTCCCAACATAATAGAGACTCTCATAGGATTGCACGACCTTCACCTTTATAATCAAATGAGCACACAACATCACAAGGCATCACCAAACATGACCATTGCGATCGATAGAAACAATAAATGGAAATGGACCTTATGCCAAGTCCCCAAACAACACACAATTCTAGAAAGTGTCCATAATAGACCCTCATGACCAGATTTCCCACACTAGTGGTTTAACGTGAACTCCTACTTCAAAGAGACTACGAAGGACCCAGAGGACCTCTTAGACACCATCCAGACACTCATCCACAATAACAAACCCATACCACTTCCACCTTCAACAAATCAGGTAAATTAAGAAACTAAGGCCTCTTTCAACCTTCCACGAGCACTCTCCCACTACAAGAGGATACAAAAAAAAAACAAGAAATGAAATGGTGTAGACTCAATCTCCAAATCTCGAGAAAAATATTCCTTATATTGATCAAGTAGAGGATCTTCCAATAATGAAACAATATGGGTTGCACTTTAATTGTGAACTAAACCTTAATGGGGGCGTACCTTATCCAATGAGAGAACCCAAGGACCCAACCAATCTAGTCCATTGGTCAAAACATGCCACAAACCATATCCAAACACATGAATGGAACCACTGTAAAGGCTTCACAACCTTTTCTCAGAAGATACCACTAACCAGCCCTTCAACCCACCTTACCGACTGAACACAAACCCAAAACATCATTCAAACAGGAGGGGTTCTTGGACTCAAAACATCCCAAAACATCAACATTTTCAAAAACACATAATACACACCATCCCAAGCCAGTATTTAAGACATCAATTTTTCCTATGAAAACATTTATTTGAAAACAAACAGTTCAGCGGTTAGCATATCCACCAATAGTACCCCATGGGCCTCACACATGCATGTTTCTGTGCCACACCGGGTACCCTCCTCATATCCATCCCGACACCCATCCATACACGCCATCAACCATACATAATCCCATATAACCCCATGCATGTGTTCACTCACAGAAATACCAAGGGTTTAAACAAAAATTCTTTCCAATTTTCAAAACCAAAACAATCAACCAATACTTTCTTTTTCTCAAGACCGCTAACCACGAAATCAAAATCCTAGTTTACAGCTTACAAAAATTTTCATAAATGCATAAACATTCAGATGAAAACTCACCTTAAATCTATTCATGTCAATTTCAAAACATCTCATCCCATTAAAAAACCTTTCAATAGTTTAGAAAACTCAATTGGAAACACTTTTTTGAAACCAACTTTAACATAGTTTCTGCTTTAAAAGGGGTGTAAACACACTATTTTCCATTTCAATTTTTTTTTGAAAATTCATTTCCACAATTTCAAAAATAAAACAATTCTCTCTTTATTAGAAAATCATTTTACAAAACTTTTAATCTTCTTAAAACCATGTCATTTTTTCTTTAAAACCAAACTTCCAAAATTTCAAAACTAAAGGACACAAGACAATGCGAAGGGAAACTAGCTTCAGTGGGTGTCTTGGAAATATGGTTGGTGGCCATATGATAATCACTTCACCATCATAGAGAGTGTTCTAGGGAAATATCCTCGGCTCCACATGGATTTCCAGGCCCTACAATCTCACTGAGACCATTAACCTAACCCTCTTTTCATTTCCCCTAATCATCATCAAACCAAGAAGACCAAAGGACTCAGATAAGTCCCGAATTCCCCTAGAGGCTCAAATCCTATCATGAGGTGTGGTGATCAGGTACACTACCCATAACCAGAATACCATGTCTCAACAATCCTAACTCCAGACTATCCTAACTGTTCCCCAAATAACATGACCCAAAGAGTTAACCTGAACCTCCTCTAATACCATTTTGTCACGGACCAAATCTGGTCTCCATCAAAACCGACACCAAACCCATCCCGTGACAAGGCCCTAAGGGAGTTTCTGATCTCCATGGGTTGGCACAAGTTCCTGGGTATCATAAAATGAAAATTGGGACTGATTTACCCGAGTTTATAATCTTAAAACAACAAACGAATCCAATAAAATGAATCTGGATTTTTGTTACAAAACCAACCTTTAAAAAATTTAAGAATAGAATAAAATAGTTTAAAACAACACTAAAAGACAATAACAAATGAAGAAAACAAAAAATGAAATCCCAAGAACCATCCTCATGGAAAGAGGAATCGCCCTCAATCCATCTCTACAAGAAAACACCACGATGAACCGCTAGAAATCTGAACCATTAGCACAAAAGTTGTATCCAAACCTGCGACAGAAATAACATTGTCTACTTACACCCAAAGGTGTAAGTAGGGTGTGAGAAAAACCTCAGTAGGATACCACCACTAAGAGATTCCATGTGATAAAAATTCAAATATGAAAAGAATGCAAGTTTTCAAAAACATGAAATTCTAGTTACAATTTCTAAAAGATGCAACTTTAAATAAAAACAGTTTTCAAGTGGGCTATTTTAAATAATAAACACTTTCAAAAATAATGCCAACGCTACTGAATTTTTCAAGACAACAAAACCATATGCTTATGGCATGAACAAAGTAACTAATGAGCATAAGCAATATGAAAATAACTCATAGGAACTAGCTTGTTGTGGGTCCCATGTACCTCATATCTTGGTGAGAGTAACTATCACAATATCCATTCTCATGAACACGAGCCACTAGTGGGGATCATACCCATGAACTAGTGGTACCAAAACAACATCATCATCATAGTTTAGTTAGTGCTGTATGCGTCAAACTTTCTATGTGAAACTGAGGCCAAACCCCACAGGATCACTAGCATACTAGTACACGGCCACCCACCTAGATACTCTGGTTTCCCTCTTGTTATCAAGCAAGTTCAACAAGACATGAAATATAATTTTCACATGAAAATACAACTTCCACATAACACATTAATCAAAAAACCCCATGTATATCACACAAGCACATCATACCCCTTTTCATTCAAATTGATTTTGAAATCCAACTCACACCAAAATATCCCACAACACATTTTACATATCTTCCAAAATTCAACAAATCCTTTAAAATTTTTATAAAATCTTTCCCAATATGATTAAAATAACATAATATCCCACTCACATGTTACATAATACCCTTTTCATAAACAAAATCCATTTTTCACATCATATTCACACAAAACAGCCCACATCACGTTCACATCTCTTTCACACTTCAGTAAATCCTTTAAACATTTTTTTAAAACACTTACAAGATGATATACATAACATAACAACCCCTTTCACATTTAAAATGGACCATTTAAAAATGTACACAAATCAAAACAATTTTCCCATATGGTTTCACCTCTTACATAAATCATTAACCATTCCAAACCTTCATAAAACAATTCGAAGGAGTATACCCAAGCTTTGCACATAAAACCCATTTCAAAACCATCTTTCAAGGACAAAATCACACCAATACCAATCCAAAACAGAATTGGAATCCCTATAAACATTTACTAAACCAATCTCAAGTTCTATAAAATTACCCCAAATAATACCACAAATATACACATGAAAACCACACATTTCCATAAAACACTTTCAAGAAATATAACAAGTTTTTACACATAAAACCCATTAAAAACCCCCATTTTGAGGCCCACATGATAATAAATCATTACCCAACCAGAATTTACAGCCCCTTTCAACAACCAATAAATCCCTTTCACATTTTACAAAACAACCACAAGGGATATCACATGAGTTACATTTGAAAAATACACAACTTAAATAAAAAATGTAACTTTAATACTAAATGCTTTACTAAAGCTACCAAAGATGGTTTTCGCACCACACACAAAATATGAGGAATATGAAAAATGTGTAAATATAGTAGGCTAACTCATTAACAATTGTTTACACATGAAACTGCCTACCTTTTGCGTCGAAACCCTCAAATCTTGATGCGAAACTTCAACTACACCACCGCCGCACCACAAGGGAGATAAAGCTAACCTAAAACCTCAAGATTACACCCAAAAGACACAAAATCAAACCCTAGTTTTGAACCATAACTTATGGAAATTTTATAACATCATGAAAGAGGGAAAAACCCAAAGGAAAGGAAGGAAATCAAGGAAAGAAACACTTACTTGAATAAATCTTGGAGTTTCCCCACCAAAAACCCCATCAAAGATGGGTTCCATAGGATCTTGAGGGATCTTGGAGGCATCCCATGGATGCTGGGGTCAAATGGGGGAAGAATGGAGTGGATTAGATTTATTTTCGAGAGGGGAAAATGGAAATTACAAAAAGATTTTAATGACCTGGACACCCCTGCACGGTTTTCCTGCACGGTTTAGTAAACCATGCAGCCTAACCATGTGGCCTGTCCTAGCTACCAAAAAACCTTCCATAATTATCCAAATTTAGAGGGGTCCAAGGGGGAAACCAAGAGGTAAAGACTGGCCAAGGATATGGTAGAAAAATTCCCAAAACAAATCACTCTTCCCAACCCAAAACTCATCCAATTCTTGGGTACAAACCACATCAACAACTTACCCCACAATTGGTGTCACTAGGAGTGTCACTAATCAAAATCCAAAACACCACAACCTCACACCATCCCTTTGAAAAAAGAGGGGGAAAATTACTATCCAAGACTCCCAGGACTAAGTTCATTGACCAAGAGCATAGGAGACACCAAAATTTCAAATCCGGAACACCTGAAAACAAAGAGAAAGCTAAGAACCAAAGGAAGATTTGAACCAAATAATGGAATTGAAAATCTGGGCGTGACAACTAGAGTTCTATAAAATAGTGGGATACATTTAATGATTTAAACAATTGGTAATTTCTAATTAGTAATCAAGATAAAATTACTAATATTCTTGATTCTTTTTTTTAGAAAATGGAAAGTAATACCACAAGTACACTGTAATATCTATTAGACAAATAAAATGTTCAAACCGGAATGAGTTTCCAACAGGAAGTATAGGTTCTTGCATAAGGTACTATGATATTTCAAATTCAAGGTACAAATGTACCCAATACCTATTAAGTATCCTTAGGGAGCAAGTGTAATGGCCCGAACCTCCTGGACTATTACTGTAACACCCCAAGATTTCATAGTACGTTATTTCTTCAAAGTAATTTAATAACTTGCATTACACGCAACACTGAGTTCAAGCGCACCACGACTTACCAAAATATCCCTTCAAAAGCGGTTATGAATAGTATTAACTGAATTTTGAACTTTATATAATCCTTATAATTTTAGAATCCATTTTATGAGTTTCTTAGACATAATGTAAGTACAAAATCATTCTTTCAGATAAAAGAAGTATTTTAAAAAAAATGCAATTTTACCGCCTTTTAATGGCGAACCCTTTTTAAAACCAATATTTGAAACTTTTATATATTAAATTGGAAAAAATAAACTTCTTCTTTAGAATATAGACATAATAATTTAGTTTCAATAAATTTTTGGCATTTT
The DNA here is from genome assembly GCA_963277665.1 of Viscum album. Classification (NCBI taxonomy): domain Eukaryota; kingdom Viridiplantae; phylum Streptophyta; class Magnoliopsida; order Santalales; family Viscaceae; genus Viscum; species Viscum album. Next base: position 951,016,875 of record OY728157.1, read on the forward strand.
TCTGATAACTTTCATATTTGGGTGAATAGTGAAAATACTATATTTTAACTGAAAACAACTTTTTCAATCAAAATAATTTATAGTGTTGAAGTATAAATTTTAATAGTTTTGAAGTATAATTAGATTATATTTTTACCATTTAATCCAATGATGGTCATTGTATGTAATTTCACTTTGAAATTGGATATAAACAAGTGTCAATCTTTTGATAGTTATTATTTCTTAAAAATACGCTTTTTGGTTTTGACAACGGGAATTAATTTTAAATTAATTAATGAAAATTATATGTTTTTAAATTGGTAAAATAGAATTAATTTTTAAATTCGTAATATCAAAATTAGCTTAGGGTGAATTTTTGGAATTTTTCTGAAAACTTTCAATTTTTGATGAATAGTGAAAAACACTAAGTTATTGTTTAAAACCGACTTTTTATTTAAATAATTATTTATTTTATTTAAATTTATTTTAGGTCAAAATAGATACATAATACCTATATAAGTTTAATCTAATTCATTGGATTCATTTTATAATAAGTTTAGATACATAAAAATTTTATTAAACTTTTTACCGTCTTTTACCCACCTCCTAGGAGAATTTGCAAATTTTCATAAAACTTAATTTTACCGTTTCTATGAGTTGATTTTCAAAAATCCGAGAGACACGATTGATATCAGTAAGTAAAATGTGGTTCAATAAGATGAAAATAATTTTTGGTGAATAGTAACTTTTGACTTATTTACCGCGGTTAAAGGTAAATAGGGTAATTTAAGGTAAAAAGAATATTATAATAATAGAAAATTACCTTAACAATTGTCCTAACCTTATTGGATGAGTCATGACAGACCATGGGAATCCTCGGGTCGATTTTGGGACCCCATGGAGCCATTTATGAATGATAATGACACTTTATTTTAATTAACTTAAAGTAAAGGCAAAAATGACATAAACAAATATCTTTTAGTATATTAATTTTTACATGGGGTTATATATGTCATATTTTCAATTATAAATATTCATTGGAAATATAAAAATATTTCCTACATAATGGTATTTTATTTATAATTTTTATACATTAGATAATTTAATTTAATTATGACACAATGATGATGTAATAATTACCTTATTAATGAAATATTAAAATAATTGATATTATAAATACCCAAATAAATGTAATTTGAGAATTTTTATGAATTAAACTAATTTTATAGGTTAATATGACATGTCAGGGTTGGTTAGATAATTTTTTTGAAGTAATAATGCTGTTATGAATTTAGAAAAAACAAAATACCAAATATTGTCAAAATTGACATAAAAGAGTTTTTAAAACAAATATTATATTCCTAAAAATATAAGGTTCAGCCAAAAGACTTATATAATGATAGGTATATCATTAATTAACCACTCAGGGTTCTCTTAGAAGTATATAGTAAGTTTATTAACCATATAATATAAAAATACAAAGAGACATGGTAAATGTCAAACTATTTAACTAAGAGTTAAATCTAAATGACAAGGTTAATATAGTGACCCAAACCTATCTAAAACCTATTGTTTGAGTGGTTTTAGACCCATACCCACCTTTGAATTTAAAGAATCCATTTTAGAACCATTAGAAACCGAAAATGAATTTATTATAAAATAATATTTCTAGCTTTTCCTAAGGTGCCCCTCCCCCCTCTTATAAAAGGGCACTCCCCATTCTCTCTAATTAACACCTTCAAAGCCATTTGGATCGGCCAAAACCTGCCAAAATACCCTTTCAACTGTCCTCCCTTCATCCTAGAGGCCTTCCTTTAGTCATAAAGGCAACCTAAGGAGCCCTTTTGATCAAATCAAAATAAAGAACTTGAAGAAGAGGTAAATATTTCATCACCTATTTCAAGTTCCTTTCTTCTTCCACTTCCTCTTTATTTGTAGTTTCCATTATAAAATAATAACTCTAGTATCTTTTATATACTGTGATGTTATTATAAATATGGTACAAACATATTCATTATTCTATCCATCCTTTGAATGACATGTCACTATACGTGCATACGTATGACTTACCGTCTCCACGTCGTGGTATAATTGTTATTCAATACATTATTTTTTGGATGGGTATAATAATGATGTGTAATTGATGTAAATAATAAATATAAAATGATAATTATTCTATATACATGATATAACATCCAATTATATATTATTTTAATATCAAAAGAATGAAATTTTCGCTCGTGCGTACGTACGGATTACCGTCTCCATGAACACGATGAGATTCATTTCCCATCGTATCCATTCAAGACTAATTTTCATTTGATGATTAAAAATAATGTTTAAATACTTAATATCATTCTGGATATTAATAAGATACATCCCATCCCTAACAAATATGACTCACATAACAAAGAATATAAAGTAAAACAAATCCGTTAACACCTGAAACGACGATAATACTAAGATATTATTAACAAAGAAATGTTAAAAGATCATATATGATATCATATTAATGTATATGATTCTTTTATAATTTAATAAAAAATATTTCACCATTATACAGGAGGTTAAACTACCATCGACCAAGGAAAAGTACAAGGTAAGAGTTAATTCTACAATCTCTTTATTATCCAAGGTTGTTTTTACGTAAGTATCTACTGATACCTCTTTATCATCCACATCCATGTCTCTTAAAAATGTATTTCAAAACATTCTTACTATTTTATAGACTATGGGTTAAAGTAATTTATACCCTTGTTTGACTTTTATAAGATATTTATAAGGGAATCTTTCTGTCATTTTCCAAATAAGGTACTTTTTGACCTTGTTGACAAAATTAAAATAAGAATGTTTTTTTAACTTATATGGCGGGTGCGGATATTTTCCACTGTTATAAAATCGTCGAAGATTCCCTTAAAATATTATAAGAATATTTTCAAAATAAATGTTTTCTTTATAATTATGTAACTTTAAATGATTTAAAAAAAGATATTTCTCTCAAATAGTTTTGATTTCATCTATGTCAACATCCTTTGATGGATTTTATAGTTGTTTGAAGTCGATTCATTATGATAAAAATATTCCATATTGTATTTAAGGTTTTATGATATGTTTGACTGTGGATGTGTTATTTTTATACCATTCATGATTTATGGTTAAAGTATTGACATTTCGTATGATAGTTTTAATACGAATGTTTATGTTATATTTCAACCTTTTCATATGAGGAATGTATTGGACTTAGTATGTGACAGGTGAAGCCCGATGACGGTCTGGAGGGTGGTAATACTGTGATGATGGAATTCTACCAGAATTTAGGAAACAACCTCAGTGGGTGCGTGGGATGATAATGATAGGATTCAAGTCAATAAGAAACTTGGGAAGGTGAGAAAGGGGTAGTGTACCATCAGTGGAAGGTGGGTGTTTTGGGATAATCCAGTCGAGTATAGCCCGACCCGAGATAGTAAACTTGAATGGGTGTGGTGAGAGTGACCCACCTCCGGGTTCATGTTGTGGCAGAAAGTTCCTTTTTGGAATTAAGTCATACCTAAGTGAGGTTGAGTTGATATTAGTCCTTGAATGGATAGAGTAGGAATGTCTACCTAAATGGTTTCGACGGTTTGGAAAGATTCCAAAGTAGGGTAATGCCCCTATGGATGTCTGGGCGTGGTGATTTGGAACATGCTAGGTGATGAAAAGGTTTAGTTGAGTTCTGGTGGTCCTTCATCGATAGGGGAGGTTCCAAGTAACCATATTATATAAATGGTTGGTTGATGATGTGATTAGAGTTTTGGGTTGGAAGGACTCAAGTGCTCACTATTCGGGTGAGTTGGCCCTGATAGAGAGCTTTGGAATAGGTTTAATTGGTCGAGTAGCTGAGAGTTTTGGGTTGCGTTTGGGTGTATAGTTGTGGAATGAAATCTTAAAAAAATGTGGTTGTAAGGATCATATGTTTTCTTCAAGGTGGAATTGGTTTTGGTCACCGGTAGAGTTTGGAAAACAGAGGAAAACAATGCCAAGTGATTTGGGTCTTGAGTTGTGTAGGGTACCAGACCGAGGGGGTGACGATTGGTTCCTCCATGATGATGTGATGTGGTGTGTGAAGTTTCCATGTGTAGCGAGTCAGTAACTTTTGTCTAAGTTTCTATGTGAAGTTCTAATGGTTGGGTATGGTTGAAGTTGATGAATCATTGAGGAGTTTGTGTTTTGTGTTGTGGTTGTGGTGATTAATACTTGTGAGGAAATTTCATGCCCTTGATAAGTGTTTGGGAGGCTTAGTGATGCCTGGAAGAGTGGATCAAGGATGAACTGTTATATGGTGGGGAGGTTGTAAGGTCCATAATTTTCTTAAGGTATGTTCTTGTTTAAGTTTTGGTTTGGGCCTCTTCTTTTTGGCTAGATAAGTGTTTCCCCATGTTCACGTGAAGGATCGAGGATGTTTCGGGGGTTTGAGATGCGAAAGAGGAAGAAAAATAAATTTATGGTCATGTTGCATGGTTTTCACACGATTAGTAAAAACCATGCAGAGCATCCTTGGTAACCGTGGAGCCATGGATAGAGGCTTACACACAGTGAATGCACGGTTAAGAAAGCCATGTGGAGCATCCCAGGTAATCATGCAGCCATGGACAGAGGCTTACACACGATTAAGAAAACCATGCAGAATCCCCAAGAAACCATGCAAAGGGGTGTTTTTCGTACAGTAGTGTACACATGGTTTGCGCATGGTTTGGAAAACCATTTGGGTAAACCGTGTGGCCTAGTATTTTTGAGAAAATTAAAAAAATGCTATCCTAGGATTTTAAACCCCAACTCAGGTTTCTCTTCCATTCCACCCCCTACAACCCTAGTGACGAACTTGGATGAACCAATCTTCTAAGAGGTGATTCTCCTTCAATTCTAGGTTGTTTGGAGCACCGTTAGTTTCAAATCGAAGCCCCGGGTAAGTATAATCTCCTCTTTTCTTCCTCTTTTCGACTAGGGTTCTCATCTTTATCCCATCTTCTTACTAATATCTAAGACCCTATTTTTTGGGTGATATTTAGGCTGAGGATTCAAAGGGTGGTTGAATCAGGATCTAAATTCTCGATGAGGAGTGTGTTCGCCAACAAATTCGAGGTAGGTGGTCTAAAAGTTATATCCCATAGTTTTAAGTAGATTTGAACATAGGAGTATGTGTTATTTATTTCCTCTTTTTGTGATTTAGATTTCTTTAGTGGGATTTGGTATAATGATCATCTAAATAAATATTTGAAACACCCATGATCCCCTTGGGATGAATCGAGGATGTTTTGACCAATTTGGGGCCACCCATGGGGTGTGATGACCTTTCCGAACCTAGAAATTGATAAGTTCAAGCATGGAATTAATACGTAATAACATAGAGCCCATGTTGAACATGTTAGTATGGTTAGTTGGGTTGAATATGGAATGCCTATGTTTTTCCTAGTCTTAATAATGGCTTAAGGGGTGGTTTGGCATGGCTTAGTAATGGTTTAATCGGGTTAAATGGGATTGTGTCGAATGATATATGATTTATGATGAAAATACAAATAGGACCAGTACATATGAAATGATGAGCATGTTAAATTAGAAATGGATTGTGAATTGAGAACATGTAAATGGTTGCTTGAGAGAATTGATAAATATGGAATGAGTTAATACATGAGAAATATACTTGAAATGATAAATGGTCTAAATGGGTTAAAGTATGGACATTGATGAATATTGGCTAAGGCATAGGGGTTTTTGAATAAACTTTAAGGGTTAAGGCACAAGAATGGAAACTGGGATAAATGGGTAAGAAATATAATTGGTAAATGTATTAATGGGTTATGGCATAGTATTGATTTCCATGTTGTTTGTTTTCATTGTGATCTCAAATGGAATGGTTATGCTTGGTTGTGTTATGGTATGGTTGTGGTGACTTGATAAATAATCATGTGAACATCACTTGGTAGAGTGGGGTAGTGACTTGAGGTTTTACACCCACAGATAGAGTTAGACTAAGGCTCTAAACTCCACCCCATAAATACATGGGTTAGGGAAGGGTACAAAGTCTTTATTCCCCTAATAGTTGCATTCCACCTAGACTGAGGCTTTGAGGTGAGGATAAGGTGTTGATGTGATATGTGTATCCCTAGTGAGATAGGGAATTAAATTATTTCCCCTATGCATAATGATTGATTTTTTTAGACCCATGTAGAGATGATGTAAATGCCCAACCCAAAGACAATGTGTTGAAATGACTTATTTAGTAAAAATGGTATAAGAATTGGAATTGGGATAAATTCTAGTCATGAATTAAATGAACCTTGATATCTAATGGAAACTGAGTTGTCCTTTGTTTAATTACCATTTATTTTGTATTTTCATGCACTATCTATTAGACTGGATATTTTGTAGACACCCTTGGTGGTGGCCTACTGAGTTTTGTACTCACACCCTGCTTGGGCCACTGTTGGGTACCCGAACAGATCTCTTGGTTGCAGGTCAAGATAAGAGAAGATGACCTAAAATAAGATATTGAGTTGGGCCCAAGATGTACATGGACAAGGATCCAAACTTATAGTCGGGAACCATTTATAGATTTGGCCATTTTTTTACTTTGGGTTTCTTTCACTTTTCACTCCTAGTACATCATGGCTTTGTTGTATTTGATTTGTGTTTGTACCCCATTTGGGAAATGTTTGGTTATGAATTTTCATTGGTTGTTCATATTGCTTTTGATATTTATATGGTGTACTGCTGTGGATCACTATGATAAAGAGGATATAGTCTCCCCATGTGACTTATTAGATCCTCACTGCTAGTCGGAAACCTCTAGCATACGAGGAGTCATGCTTGAGGTCATGTAACGACTCAGATCAGGGAACCGGTTTAGTGGATTCTAGATTAGGAACGTTACATGAGACATTCCAATGGTGAGACATTCTAAAAGTTTTCTAAATTTTCAGAATTCTAATGGTGAGACATTCCAATAGTGATACATTCCAATATTTTTCCAAATTTTCATAATTCCAATAGTGATACATTTCCAATGGTGAGACATTTCAAATGGTGATACATTTCCAATGGTGAGACATTTACAATGGCGAGACATTTAAAATGGTGATACATTTACAATGGTGAGACATTTCCAATGGTTAGACATTTCAACATTTTTCCATTTTCCTAGAATTTTCCAATTTTACAAAAAATTATATAGTTTTCCATTTTGATGTCTTTTATAAAAAAATGGGTTTAAATGCATTAATTAAGGGTTTTAAAGTCTTTTTAAAGGAGATTAATCATATCCTTAATTTCTAAAGAGTCTATAGACATTTTAAATGCATAAACCATGTAGATTGATGGGATTCTACTTTAATGGACAATCTAAACTGTTTCAAATCCTATTAGTTTAAGATCTGATCATTATAAAGTGAAGATCCTTCCCCCGTTCCTCACCTTATTCTTTATTTTGGGGTGAGAGGTTCCAAAATACCTCTTCCCTAGAATTCATAGGACTTTTTTTCTGTATTTGGTTTGAGTTCCCCCTAAAGCAGTCCCCTCCTGTATGTGCCCCCCCTGTTTTAGTGCAGTGAGTTAGGAAAATATTCTTTCTTCCAAGTAGATTATTCCTTCGTTTCTCCTTATGTATATCATACGAGATGAGTTTATTATTTCTATATCTTATGAATATGGTTTAATACATATTAAAAAATATAATGAATCGGTTTAATTTTAATTTAAAGGGGAAAGGGAATATAAAGTATGATCTTATATATTTTTATTGATTTTATTTGATTTGTTTTGATATTGTGATTGTATTGGCATAATGGATTGATGGAAATTGTGTCTTTTGGTGGGTTTTTATTCTCATGAAACCTATATTTGTGTGATTTTATGATATAATCATAAATAACTGGTTAACCATGTATATTTGGTTAATGGAATGGATTCCACAGGTACAATGGATTCTATGATAACACCCTTAAATAAAGAGGTAAAATTGAATAAGTGCCCCTTCACTAAATCTAAAAATGTGTTATGTAGTGGTATGTGATGTGATGTGTGGAATGGTTGTGGTTTGTGTGTGTGGGATTTATGTAATGTGCAATATCTATATTGTGATGTGTATGGGGGTAGTGGATGAGATGTGGTTCTGTAGTGGGGCTATGATGGTTGTTATGGTAGAGTGGTGTAGTGGGGCTGTGATGGTGGTTGTGGTATGGTTATGCAGTGGGGCTGTGAAATTGGATGTGGATGTAAATATAGAGACCCATTCTTGGTATACATAGATATTAAATCATTTTAGATTAATATTAAGTACATTACAAAAATACATTCCTGAGGACCATAATAGTTTAGTGTCTTTGTAAACTTGGAAACAAAATATTTTATCCTGGTGAAAGATATTCAACATCTCCCATAAAGATATCCACCTTTAGTAATTCTACCTAAAACCTTTCTTCATACCCTGGGGAAAGGAAACATAAGAAAGGGTTGAGATCTGATGCTCAATAAGTGTAAATAAAGGAAATTCATAACATAAACAAAAGGGTATGGAACTTGAGCATAACATTTGAAGATCATGCCCTGCATATTAGAGAACATAATAAAGAATAACAGTTCATAAGAAATGAATCATAAGGAAATAAAGAACATAGTCGGAGGAAGCATAAAATAGGAAAAGACATGGAATTTTTGGAGGGCATGTTGGTTTATAACGTTGTGAACATGTATAAGTAGAAATAGGTTCACTCATTTAAGTTATGAAATCAAGCCCCAACATCAACTTGTGGACATGCAACTAGGTCCATGCATAACATTATGAACATGTAATCAGGTTCACACTTAACATTATGGACATGAAACCAAGTCCATTCAAACATTGTGAATGTGTAATCAAGTTCACGCATTACCTTATGAACATGAAACCAAGTCCATGCATAACATTGTGAACGTGTAATCAGGTTCACGCATTACCTAATGGACATATAACCGGGTCCATGAATAAAATTTTGAACATGTAATCAGGTTCACACATAACATTGTGAAAATGTAATCTGGTTCACACCTAAACCTATGGATATGCAACCAGGTCCATGAATAACATTATGAACATGTAATAAGGCTCACTCATAACATTGTGAACATGTAATCAGGTTCATACATAAACTTATGGACGTGCAATCAGGTCCATGCATAACATTGTGAACATGTAATCAGGTTCACACATAAAATTTATAATCATGATTCATCCATAATTACCCAATGAATTGTAGGGAGATATATGTCCCACCCATCTCATAATGAAATCATTAATACATGTGACATAAGATAATAAAACACTCATCATATCACGACCCATAAAAAGACATAGGTTTTATAAACATAAAATCATAACCCATGAAATGAAATGGATATAATTAACATTTCATCACATCATAACCTATGGAAAATAGATAGGTTGCATAACCATTTCATCGAAGCATAAACCATGAAAAGAAGAAGGTTTCTTAAGCATGTAACCCATGAAAGGGAAACATGATTCATAAAAACAATGACATTAAGCATAACCCATTCATAGAAAGAATATGAATGGACCCTTTAGATAATTTCCTAGAAATTCATGAGTAACATCAACATATTTCATCTTATATGGAAAATAATTTTGAAACATTTCTTGAAGAGAATATTCTTCTTTGAAAAATTATTTTTATAACATAAAACCTTTTGAAAACTATTTTATTTCAAAAGTAGCTTTAAAAAATTATAAAGGAATCTTTGAAAATAATAAAATATTTTTAAAATACCTTTTCATTGAAAATGATCATCAATGATATTTTGAAATCATTTTTAAAAACATTTTTTGTAAGGCCCCACCCTTAAACATTACATAATCTTGAGTCAAATCAAGAATTAACATTGAGTATCTTTTCGGGTTTAGAGTTTTAGAGAATTAGGTCATAACTATTATAAAACATCTTGAATATTACATGTAGACACTTTTACTGATTATCCATTTTTTTTTCATAAAATAAAAACTCATAAAAGAAAACAAGAATTTTTTTCTTGATATAAATCTTCTTGAATTCTTCCTTTCTCTTACCCTTCCTTATACCCTATGAAAAACATTTCAAAAAACATTGTATGAGCATAAAAAGATCATTAAGGGTTATAAAATAAAGAAAGAAAACATTAGTCCATAATTATATACAAAACATAAGTTCTTTAACATACATCATGAAATCATAATATTTATGAATAACACATAGTAATCACAAATCATAAAGGTAACTTGTGGAATCCATAACATACTTTTGTTGTAGATTTCACAACTACGTAAGGAGTTACGTTTGGAATACCCATCACAGTATATTTTCTAAATCTATTAGGAGAAACATTAACGTTTAACTCTGTCACGTTAACCAATGAATTGGAGAGATATATCAGGCTCACTCACCCTAGTTTTATCACATAACCACTTATATACGTAACCAATTCCCAAGAACCATAACATATTAATAACACATAAAACATGCATAAAAAAAGATAAAATTTACACATTTAAATCACAATATATCATTTAAAGATACTGAAATAATAAATGTCTTCTCAAAACCATTTTCAATACCAAAATATGTAAAAAGAGTATATGGTATTTATTTTCCTTTTAAAAAAATTATAGCTTATTAAGGAAGCCAAATATCAAATAATGCTCGCGGTGGCGGAAAGGTCATTGTCACCGCGTATGTTAAAAAGAAACATTATTTTTGTCATCTAGTAAAAAAATTCATATAGTAAAGATTATATTTGAATGAAATTAAAATTCAAAGGGTTTTATACATTGTATAAAATAAATTCATGTATAAATCAAAGTATGCATCAATGAAAGGAGATTGAGACAAAGTCCCTTACCTCTTGTCTGACTTGACTCGTTCGTTCTTCAATCTCCTGAATAATAAACTAAAGTTAATTTATACTTACTTTAGAACCTTTTTTAAGTTTATTATTAATTTCATATCACTTTACCATGTTATAAAAATTACATAATAATTTAAGTTAATAATGGCCGTTTTGTCGATATTTGGTACATGAGTAAAAAATGAACTTCTTATAATTAAAAGTTGTCCATGTGGTCAAAATTCCATTACCTACTAAATGATATTCATGATTTAGATATCATATATATCATATATATCTATTATATATATATATATTTATAATAGTACATAACATTTGGAGATAAGAAATGAAATGCACCGTTTATGGAGACGGTAAGCCATACGTACGCATGAAGACTACTTTCATTTCTATTTCATATTTAATGGAATGAAAACTTAATGATACATAGGTATATTATAATTCCAGTATAATATCATATATAATTTCATTAACTCCATCCTTTATAAATTCCATGTATGACATAAACTATTCATATCACTTTGAGGGGGTGGTAGTCTGTACTTCCTCAAATGAAATTATCATATTTACCCATTATGGAAACCATAAAGGTATGTTATAAATGAAAAATATAGAGGAATAGACAAAATAAAAATATAATATATATCACATATAAATATAGTGCCATCATAATGGACACCATGAGAGGAGGTAGGAGATAATTTAACAATCATCATTTCGTGAGGCAGTAGTTCGCCATCCACATAAACAGTATGTTTGTATCCATTAGATAAAGGTGTGTGGAAGATTAGTTATAATAATTCTCATAAAAACATACTAGTATATTTAAGATACTTTTTTTTTATAAAATAATTGAATAAATAGATTTTATGGGGTTGTAGAAAGAAAATAAAAGAAAAGAACTTTAGAGAAGACGTTACCTTTAAATCAAGAAACTCCCTTTGGTTTGAACCAAAAGGCTTTATTGAAATCCCTTATGCCAAAATTAAGGATTCTAGGTGGAATATAGGGATGTTTAAAGCTTATTATATCTAAGATTGAATGATAAAATAGGCTTTAGAGGTGTGAGTAATGGGTTATAGGTGGTGGCCTTTTATAAGAGGGAGGAGGGGCTCTTTAAGAAAGTTTGAAAATATTATTTTATTATAAAATGATTTTCAGTTTCAAAAGGTCCAAAACTCATTATACATAAGATAAGATGAATATAAGTCGAAATATAAGCATCCAATAAGAATTGGAAAAGTTTTGGATATTTTTTAATCCTTATCTTTTTTTATTTAACCCTTTGTTAACTTATTTAACTTTTACCATGTCTTCTTGTATATTTATACTATATGGTTAATATATTTACTATAAAATTCCAAGAGAACAAAAATGGATCATTAATGAAAATTTTAACATCATATATGTCATTTGGTGGAATATTATATTTTTAGGACTATTTTATAATTTAATAAAATATTAATTGATTTAAAAACTCATTTATGTAAATTTTTATACTATTCATATCATCACTTTTTAAAAATCCATAAAAACTTGATCAATTTGAAAAAAATTCATTAATTCAAATATAAAAAGTCATAATCATTCATAAAATTCGTGTATGGCATAAAAATTTTCAAAATAAATTTACTTTAATATTTATAATATCATTTATTTGAAACATTCATTAATGAGGTAATCATTACATCATCATTGTGTCATAAATAAATTTATTTATCTGATGTCTAAAAATTATAAATAAAATGTCATAATGTAGTAAATCATTTTATCTTTCTAATTAATATTTATATTTGGAAATATAACTTATATAACCCATTATAAAAATTGGTTTACTAAGAGATATATGTTTATGTTAAATTTTCCTTAACTTTAAATTAATTTTTATAAAGTGTCATTTTGACTTACAGGTGGCTCCATGGGGTCCCAAAATAGAACTAGGATTACCATGGTCAGAAATGTATCATCCAATAAGATTAGTACACATGTTAGGGTAATTTAATATTATTATAATATTATTTTTTACCATAATCTACCAGATTTACCCTTTAACCTTGGTAAATAAAATATTTACTGAAGTTACTATTCATAATGTCTAAAAATAAGAGTTACCAATTTACACAATTTGGACCTCCTGATTCTAAACATGGAATCTGTTTTTCCAAATTTAAAACACAGAATTTTCAGAAATTAATTTAAAATTAAATCCTGTTGTTAAAACCAAAAAGCGGGTTTTTAAGAAATAATAACCATTAAAAGATTTACATGTGTTTATGTCTAATTAAAAAGTGAAATTACTTCAAATGAACAAAATTGGATTAAATAGTAAAAATATAATCCAATTACACTTTAAAATAAATTAAAAGGATAACCTAAATATGTAAATAAATCAGATGAAAATACATTTTTGACTTAAAATGCAGTATTTTTAACTATTCATTAAAAAATGAACTTTATTAGAAAAATACCAAAAATTTACCCAAAGTAAATTTTGATTTCCCGATTATAAATAATAAGTTTATTTTGTCAAATAAAACATATAAAAGTGACAAATACTAGATTTAAAAAGGGTTCTTTATCAAAGTGCGGTAAATCGACCTTTTAAAGAATATTAAAGTATTTCATGCTTAAAATTGGATTCATTATTATTTTAAGCCTCTAAAATTTATGGGATAAATGTAAAGACATTTAACTAACATTTATAATCATATTTTAGTTAGTTCTGTTCATTCTCACAAATACTATAACTAGGCGTTAACTACCATTTAAAATAATGTTATATTATTATTTTTTAGTATGACTCAGCCTTTTGTACACCATGAGATTTCAGAGAAACCCATTGTTGTGTGTTAGGTACGCCATCGAACATAGCAACCCATTTAAAGTTAAATTAATATTTAATTCACAAATATTAATAAATATAAAAATTTCATATTCTTTATTTACCTAGGATGTTACATCCTTCTCCCATTTTGGAAATTGTGTCCTCACAATTTTATTCACTTATCAAATAAATGGGGATATTTATCCCTCATATCATTCTCAGATTCCCATGTTTCCTCTTCAACCATATGGTTTTTCCACAAAACCTTTACCTGATGAATTACCTTATTCTGCAACACTTTCTCTCTTTTGTCAAGAATCTGGACTGATTCTTCATTATAAGAAATATTTTCTTCCAAATGAACTAAATATAGACTCAAAACATGAGATGGATCTTGAATATACTTTCTCAACATTGATACCTGAAAAACATTGTGTACCTGGGATAAACTTGGAGGTAAATCCACTCTGTACGCAACTGATCCAACTTTGTCCAGGATTTCATAGGGTCCAATGAACCTCAAAATCAGCTTTCTCTTCTTACCAAAATGCATCACACTTCTCCGTGGAGAAACTTTAAGAAAGACATGATCACCTACCTCAAAAGAAAGATCGTTCCTCTAGTTATCTGTATAAAATTTCTGCCTGCTCTGAGTTGTTCTCATGTGCTTCTGAATCAACTGAACTTTTTCTGTCATCTCTTCTACCAATTCTAGTCCCATCAACTTCCTTTCACCTACTTCATCCCAAAAAGATAAATTTCAACACCACTTTCCATATAATTCCTCAAATGGAGCCATATGTATACTGGAATGAAAAATATTATTATAATAAAATTCAACCAAAGAGAGATGTTGGTCCCAACTTCCCTAGTAATCCATTGAGCAAGCACATATCATATCTTCTAGTGTCTGAATTGTTCTTTATGACTTCCCATCTGATTGAGGATGAAAAGCTGTACTAAAATTTAATTCAGTACCCAACAACTTCTTAAGTCCTTTCCAAAAGTTAGAAATAAACCTGAGATCATGATCAGATACAATGGAGAGGGGAAATCCATGCAACCTGACTATCTCTTTAACATACAACTGATAAAGTTAATCTAGAGATAGAGTCTCTCAAATAGGAAGAAAATAAGAAGATTTAGTCAATAAATCAATAATAACCTAGATTTCATTATTACCTCAAGATTTCTTTGGTAATCCCACAAAGAAGTCCATGGCTATATTTTTCCATTTCCACTCTGGCACCGGTAAAGGCTGAAGTATCCCTTTCAGTAACTGATTCTCTGCTTTAACCTATTGACAATTCAAACACTTCACAGTAAAGTCAACAATATCTCTTTTCATTCCATCCCACTAGTAATACTTCTAAAGATCTCTGTACATCTTAGTACTAACAGGATGAACTGAAAATGGAGAACTATGAGCTTCACTTAATAACTCTTTATTTAACTATGAATCACAAGGCACACATAATATCTTCCTAAATATAAAAATACAATCATTATCTATAATAAATTCAGGAAAATCACCCTTCTAAACCAACTCTACCTTTTTCTACAACTCACTGTCTTCCTTCTGCGCTTGCTTAATTCTATCTGATAGAGATGATTTCACTGACACTTGAAACAAAATTGAGGAATTTCCTGCACCAATAACTTCTATTCCAAAGTTCATCAAATCATTAATCAAAGTATCTTGTTCTAAACCTAACATGGTTAATTTAGCATTAATTTTTTGACTCAAAGCATCAACCACTTTATTTTCTTTTCCTGGATGGTAATGAACCGTGTAATCATAATCCTTCATTAATTCTAGCCATCTCCTCTGTCTCATGTTCAATTCTTTCTGAGTGAATATACACTTAAAAATTTTGTGTTTGGTATATATTTCACATTTTACTCCATACAGATTATGCCTCCAAATTTTTAAATTAAAAACAACAACAACTAATTCCAAATCATGTGTAGGGTAATTTAACTCATGAGGTTTCAACTGACGTGAAGAATAAGTAATTACCTGATCATTCTGCATAAGGACACAACCAAGTCCTTTTAACAAAGAATCACTATAGATAACAAATTCACCATCTCTAGAAGGTAATGACAAAACTTTACCTTTCACCAATCTTATTTTCAATTCTTGAAAACAATCATCACATTCTTTTGTCCAAATGAACTTAACACCTTTTCGAGTTAACTTAGTCTGTGGGCTAGATAACTGTGAAATTTTTTCAAAAAACCTTCAGTAATAACCTGATAAACCAAGAAAACTATAGATCTCGGTTATATTTGTGGTTATTGGACATTATTCAACAAATAATTTTAGTAGGATCAACAGTTATGCCATTTTCTGAAATAATGTGACCAAAGAATGATTTTTTTGTAACCAAAACTCATACTTTCTAAATTTCCCAAACAATTTATTTTCTTTTAAAGTTTAAAAGAAAACCCTTAAATGAATTTAATATTCCTATTTACTTTTGGGATAAACCAAAATATCATCAATAAACACAACCACAAACTTATCCAAGAACACATGGAAAATTCTAGTCATAAGATCCATGAATACATCAAGTGCATTGGTTAACCTAAAAGGCATAACTATAAATTCATAATGGCCAGATCTAGTAAGAAATTCAGTATTTAGAATTTATTTTTTCCTTTACTTTCAACTGATGATACCCCAACCTCAAGTCAATCTTTGAAAAATATTAAGCTCCCTAGATCTGATAAAAAAAATCATCGATATGAGGCAAAGGATACTTGTTCTTAACAGCTATGTTATTTAAGTCTCTATAATCAATGAAAAGTATCATTAAACCATATTTCTTTTTAACAAATAAGACAGGAGAACCCCATGGTGATGTTCTAGGTCGAATGAAAACTTTATCTAATAACTCATGTAATTGATTCTTTAACTCTAATAGTTCAATTTGATCCATTCGATAAGGGGGTTTTGAAATTGGCTTAGCATTAGGAACTAAGTCAATAGTAAATTCAACCTCCCAGTCAGGTATTATACCAGGAAAATCATCAGTAAAAACATAAAGATACTCATTTACCACTGGCACATCATTAATCTGAACAGTCCATTTGTTTTAAACAATATGTTCAAGGTAACATTAATTTCCATATTTTACTAGTTTCTCAGCTTCCTGATATGTTATCAAAAGTAAGGGTTAATTCTTGTACACAAACTGAAATTCTTTCGGAAAATAAACCTCTTTATATCTACATTCAATCTTAGCATGATAAACAGAAATCCAATCCATACCCAAAATAACATCAAACTCTACTAGAGGAAAAACAATAAGGTTTTTAGATAGATTTTTTCTGCAAACAAGGACATGAAGGTTCTTATAATTTCTTTTTGTCTCAAAATTTCCTCCCGAAGTTTTTACCATAAGTCCAAGATTCATATCTTGAGATGGAATTCCCAATTTACTAGAAAATTTCTCATAAATGAAAGAATGTGTAGACCCTAAATCAAATAACACATTGGCATAATATGAATAAACAAATAATGTACCTGATACTACTTCATTTGATGACCCAACATCTGCTAAAGTATTTGCAAAGGATTTCACCACTCTTTTTTGCTTGTAGTCTAGCTAATTCCCATCATTTGAGTTCTTCATCGGATACTCATTTGCATAATCACCCATTTTATTGCACTTAAAATATTTTACCAACTGTAAATCAGATTTTTTCTTACTATTAACCTGATCTTTTTCAGTGTAATTATGAGCCTTATGTCCCATTTTACCACATCGATAACACTTACCATAATTCAAAATACATTCCCCAGCGTGATTTTTACGACAATTTTTACAAAATGTAAACTTAAGTTCCTTACCATCATAAATTTTTGAAGAGTTCTTCCCTTTCATCTACCACCTCGAATTATTATTTTGTTGTTTGTCAAAGAACACTTGATCATCATCAAACTCCATTTCCACCTTCTCCGCACATTGAAATTTTTTTTCATAACTTTTTAACTCACGATAAGCTAAATCCCTTTGATACATTGGATTTAATCCCAAGTAAAAATGATTGATTTTACTATCAAGTTATCGTATGAAATTTGGAGCATACCTTGACAGTCGAGTGAATTTTTATTCATAAGAAGCCACTAAGTCATCCTCCTATCTCAAATCTAGGAATTATTTTTCCATACTAAGATGAACCACCTTAGGAAAATATTTCTCAAGAAACATTCCTTTGAATTCATCCCAATCAAGAGCATCAATCTCCTCACTATCTATGATATTTTTCACCATTGACCACCACTGATCAGCTTCACCTTCAAAACAGTAAACAGAAATACTAACCTTTTGATGTTATGAACACCCCATGACATAAAAAATATTCTCAAGTGATTTAATCCACCCTTCAGCTAGCATAGGGTCAGATGATCCTCTGAATGATGGGGGATGTTGTCTCATGAAATGATCCACTACTGACATGTTCCTCTGTGGTTGATCTGGACAATCTCGTGCCTGGATAACACCACCATTTGTAGTCTGAGTCAACTATTCCATCACTACAAAAAACTATGTAGTTCCGATTCTGACCATCTCAGGTTGTTGATTTGGAAGGTTTTCTTCCTCCTGATGTTATCCCATCATAGCTTCCATGTTTCCTCTGCAGAAAACCATTAAAAACACAAAAATATCTTAGAAAAAACAACATGGTAAATCTGTAAATGATATATTATTTCAATATTACCATAAATTAATTTATGGATATTAATTTAACAATATCCTAACTCTTAAATTTGTCTAAACTGACCTCTGATACCAACTATAAGGTTCCAGCCTTAAACATTACATAATCTTGAGTTAAATAAAGAATTAAAATTGAGGATATTTTCAGGTTTAGAGTTTTAGAGAATTTGGTCATAACTATTACAAAACATCTTGAATATTACATTTAGACACTTATACTCAGTATCCATTTTTTTAATAAAATAAAAACTCATAAAAGAAAACAATAATTATTTTCTTTATATAAATCTTCTTGAATTATTTCTTTCTCTTACCCTTACTTATAACCTATGAAAAACATTTCCAAAAACATGGGATGAGCATAAAAAGCTCAGTAAGAGTTATAAAATAAAGAAAGAAAACATTAGTCCATCATTACATACAAAACATAATCTCTTTAACATACCTCATTAAATCATAAGATTTATGAATAATACATATTAATCACAATTCATAAATGTAACTTGTAGAATCCATAACATACTTATGTTGTAGCTTTCACAGCTATGTAGGGAGTTATGTTTGGAATACCCATCACAATATATTCCCTAAATATTTTAGGAGAAACATTAAGGTTTGCCTTATTCATGTTACTCAATGTATTGGAGAGCTATCTTGGGATCAACTGCCCTAGGTTTATCATAGAACCACCCGTATACGTAACCAATTCCCAATAACTATAACATATTCATAACACATAAAACAAGAATAAAAGAAAGATAAAATTTACACATTTCAATCAAAATATATCATTTGAAGATATTAAAATAATCAATGTATTCTCAAAACCATTTTCAATACCAAAATATGTAAAAAGAGTATATGGTATTTATTTTCCTTTTAAAAACATTATGGCTTGTTAAGGAAGCAAAATATCAAATAAAACCCACGGTGGTGGAAAGGTCGTCGTCACTGCGTACGTTAAGAAGAAAAATTATTTTTATCATTTAGTTAAGTGCTTAGTAGAGGAAATATTCCATTTGAATGAAATTAAAATTCAAAGGGGTTTATACATTGTATAAAGGAAATTTGTGTATAAATCAAAGTATGCCTCAATGAAAGAAGATTGAGATGAAGTACCTTACCACGTGTCCGACTTGACTCGTTCGTGCTTTAATCTCTTTAATAATAAACTAAAGTTAATTTATAATTTCTTCAGAACCCTTTTTAATTTTATTATTCCTTTTATATCACTTATTACTATGTTATAAATATTACATAATCATTTAAGTTAATAACAGTCGTTTTTTCGATATTTGGTACTTGAGTCAAAAATGAACTTCTTATAATTAAAAGTTGTCCATGTGGTCAAAAGTCCATTATCTCCATAATGATATTCATGATTTAAATATCAAATATATCATATATATAGAGTATATATATATATATATATTTATAATATTACATAAAATTTGGAGATAAGAAATGAAATGCACCGTTCATGGAGACGGTAAGTCGTACGTACGAATGAACACTACTTTCATTTCAATTTAGTATTTAATGGAATGAAAAATTAATGATAAATAGGTATATTATAATTACAGTATAATATAATATATAATTTCATTAAATCCAACCTTTATACATTCCACGTATGGCATGAACGAGTCTTATGACTCTGAGGGGGCAGTAGTCCGCACTTCCTCAAATGAAATTATCGTATTTACCCATTATGGAAACCATAAAGGTATGATATAAATGAGAAATACAGAGGAATAGAGAAAATATAAATACAATATATATCACTTTTAAATACACTTCCATCATAATGGCCACCATGAGAGTAGGTAGGAGATAATTGAACAATCATCGTTTCGTGAGGCAATAGTTCACCATCCACAGAAACAGTATGTTCGTATCCATTAGATGGAGGTGTGTGGAAGTTTAGTTTGAATAATTATCATAAAAAAATCATAGTATATTTAAGATACTTGTATTGTTATAAAATAATGCAATAAAGAGAGTTTATGGGGTTGGAGAAGGAAAATAATAGAAAAGAACTTGAGAGAAGACGTTACCTTTAAATCGGGTAACTCCCTTTGGTTTGAACCAAAAGGCTTTATTGAAATTACTTATTCCCAAATTAAGGATTATAAGTGTAAGAGAGATATGTTGGGAGATTATTTGAGCAAAGTTTGGATGATCCAAGTGGCTTGAGAAGTGTGAGTAATGGGTTAGAGAGGAGGTGGCCTTTTATAAGAGGGATGAGGGGCTCTTTAGGAAAGTTTGAAAGTATTATTTTATTATAAAATTATTTTCAGTTTCAAAAGCTAGAAAACTCATTAAATTATAATATAAGATGAATATAAGTCGAAATAAAATCATCTAATAATAATTGAAAAGGTTTTGGATATTTTTTAATCCTTATCTTTTTTATCTAACCCTCTACTTATTTAACTTTTACGATGTCTTCTTGTATATTCATACTATATGGTTAATATATTTACTATAAAATGAAAAGAGAACCAAAATGGATCATTAATGAAAATTTTAACATCATATATGTAATTTGGATGAATATTAGATTTTTAGAACTATTTTATCATTTAATAAAATATTAATTTATTTAAAAACTCATTTATGTAAATTTTTTTACTATTCATGTCATGACGTTTTAAAAATCCATAACAACTTGATCAACTCGAACAAACCTGATTAATTAAAATATAATAAGTCATAATCATCTATAAAATTTGTGTATGGAATAAAAAGTTTCAAAATAAATTTACTTTAATATTTATAATCTCATTTATTTGAAACATTCATTAATGAGGTAATCATTACATCATCATTGTGTCATCAATAAATATATTTATCTGATGTCTAAAAATTATAAATGAAATACCATGATATAGTAATTATTTTTAGATATATAATTAATATTTATAGTAAAAAATATAACTTATATAACCTATTATAAAGTTGTTTTACTAAGAGATATATGTTTAAGTTACATTTTCCCTAACTTTAAATTAATTTTTATAAAGTGCATTTTCACTTAAAAGCGGGTCCATTGAGTCCCAAAATTGACTCAAGGATTAAAATGGTAGTAAATGTATCATAAAATAGGATTAGGAAATGGGTTAGGGTAATTTAATATTATTATAATATTATTTTTTACCCTTATTTACCAGATTTACCCTTTAACCACTGTAAATAAAATATTTACTGAAGTTATTATTCATAATGTATAAAAATAAAAGTTACATATTTAAACAATTTGGACCTCCTGATTCCAAATATGTAATCCATTGTTTAAAATTAAAAACACATAAGTTGCACAAATTAATTTAAAATTAATTTCTGTTGTCAAAACCAAAAAGCGTGTTTTTAAGAAATAATAACTATCAAAAGATTGACATGTGTTTATGTCTAATTAAAAAGTGAAATTACTTATAATGAAAAACATTGTATTAAATGGTAAAAATATATTCCAAATACACTTTAAAACGAATTAAAAGGATAATATAACTATATAAATAAATCGGATGAAAAGACAATTTTGACTTAAAATGCAGTATTTTTTACTATTCATTAAAAAACAAAGTTTTTCAGAAAAATATCAAAAATTTACCCAAAGTAAATTTTGATTTCCAGATTATAAATAATAAGTTTATTTTGTCAAATAGAACATATAAAAGTGACAAAAACTAGATTTAAAATGGGTTTTCCATCAAAAGGCAGTAAATCGACCTTTTAAAGAATATTAGAGTATTTCATGCTTAAAATTGGATCCATTATTATTTTAAGCCTCTAAAATTTATTGGATAAATGTAAATACATTTAAAAAACATGTATAATCATATTTTAGTTAGATCTATTCATTCCCACAAATACAATGGCTAGACATTAACTACCATATAAAATAATATTACATTATTATTTTTCAGCATAACTCAGCCTCGTGTGCAACATGAGATTTCAGAGAAACCCATTGTTGCGTGTCGGGTACGCCACCGAACATAAAATCCCCATTAAAGTAAAATTAATATTTAATTCACAAATATTAATAAATATGAAAACATCATATTCTTTATTTACTTATGATGTTACATTTTTGAAAACATGGTCTTTGAGTACAATAGATTTCCAACCAGAGAGAGAGACAACCATATTTTAATTAAAAATATTATCTTAAGTACCAAAGAGTAGAAAAATTCTAATAGCACATGAGGATATCTTGAACACACAGAGGAAAAGGAAACTCATGAGTGTTCTTGAGAGATGGATCATAAGAGTTAATCAAGGTAATCATAAACATAAACAATCTCTAAAAGAGATGAGATTGTCTCAATAAACTCTTATAACTTGGTAAATTGGGATCATACTCTCAATGTAAGAAAATAAAATTACATGAAACTTAATATATCATGAAGAGAATAAGATTCATGATATAATATGTAAAATGAAAGTATATACACCTCAAAAAAGAGTTTAGGTACATACAAAAACATGAGTCTCAAAGAAGGAAAATTGAGACAAAACTGTTTTACCGATTTGGTAACTTTTGAAAGTTAATCCCCATGAAATAAGGATCATCAAATGGGCATGTGAATACCCATAAATTTAAGTACAAGATACATAGAATAAAATCATGGGAATTAAATACACCAAAAAAAAGTAAAGAGTGGGGAACATAGATTATATCGCATAGAAATTAAAATTGAGATGAAATCACCTTACCTGTGTCTTGAATCTCTTCATACTTGTACAATATTCCTATTAATTGGGTAACTCCTTTTGGTTTGTGCCAAAAGGAATCCTTGAGAGTATTTCTAACCAAAGTGAGGCTTCAAGGTTAAAGGGAGGATTTTTGGGAAGTGTATTAGGTATATATTTTTTGAACATTAGAGGTTTGATAGGTGTGAGGAATGGGTAGACATGGTTGCCTTTTATAGTGAAGGAAAATGACTCACTTGGAATTTTTAGAAACAAGTATGGTGTGAACATGTTATTACCTAAAAAAAGTTATACCAAACAAAAAAAACACAATAATTTATGATTTATGGACGAACTATTTACAAACAATGGGTGTTGGACATGTTTCTAGGTAGTTTGACCCCTTAATTTTAAGGTTTAGTCCCCATTTAAGCTTAATTTGGCCTTAACTGTTGTTATTAATTTCAATCACTTTAACTAATAATTTTGGTAAAAAATTAACTTGGTATTATTATAATCTAAATATTATATTGAATACAATGGTGTACGTTGTATTTTCAAAATTCAATTCCCAGAATCAGAAAAATTAAGATTAGTGCTAATCCCGCAGACAAGATGAAATAACAAAGTTTTAAAGTAGGAAAAAGTTCAAAAGTTTGTTGAGATTTTTTATTAAGTTTCAAAGTGAAATTGATTCTAATGAATTAAATTGTATTAATATATGTAATATTTATCTAATGTTACCTTAAAAAATTTATAATATCATTTATAATTAATAATTAATTAGAAAAAAGAAGTTTTTAACTAAAAATAGTAATTTTCACTATTAATCAAAAAATTAAGTTTCTCAAAAAAATACAAAAAATTCACGTTAAGATAATTTCAACATTATGAATTAAAAAATTAAGTTTATTTTATAAAATCAAATTCCTAAATGTGTATAAAATTAATTTTATTATTAAAAGTGGTTCATTCAAGAAAAAAATATTTTTAACATAAAAGGACTTTACCAAAAATATTATCTTTCATTATCAATATGTTTTATTTATATAAATTGATTATAAAAAATATTTGAAAAGTAGTTATTACTATTCCTATAACTATGTTTAAGTATTAGGTTATTATTATCTCATTTAAATAACTATATATATATATAATAATATGTTTCATAGAAACTCAGTGTTGCGTGCATTGTGCGCCAAGTCAGTGTTGTGTGTAATATACGCCAATTCATATGCCAAGACGATGTTGTGTGTAACATACACTAAGTCAGTGTTGCATGTAATGTACGCTAAGTCATACGCCAATCCGGTGTTGCATGTAAAGTACACCAAGTCGGTGTTGCGAGCAGCGCAAACCAAGTCAGTATTGCATGAGAAATGAATTTTTGACTTAGTGTTTTAATATATATATATATATATAACTATTTCTAGTGTCATGTGAAATGAAAAAAAATCAAAAATATAAAATAAATCAAAAAAAAAAAAATACTTCACAAAATCTCAGGGTGTTACATTCTACCCCCTTAAAATGAATTTCACCCTCGAAATTTTTCTGGGTTATCAAAGATTTAATACTTGAAAGTAATGTTCATATAAAACCACATCATAAAAATAGATACAAAAACTTCCTTTAAAAATGGAAATTTGGCACCATAATTGTTACCCAAAGTAACTCATAACGAGATTCCCACATAGGAGAACATAGGTGGGATTCAAAAACATGGATATAGAAGAGAAATATTACCATCAAGTTCTGATGGATAGTGTAGAGGATAAGGTCAGAAGAAAGTTAACAACCAGAAAACCATAAATCTATGATCAACTAAGGGACCTTATAATTTTTCAGAAACAAAAGTACTAGGACAAATTTTTTGGATTTAAGATACCTTTTTCCTAAAATTAATTAATTTTCATGAAATGATATACTCGTATGATTTTAGGACTACGTCACCCTTTGTATTTCATTGATTTACTTCACCTCTTTCTCTAAAATGAAAGGTTACTTTTTCATTCTTAAAGTACACACAGATCATGAGATCGATGACATGTCATCCCATTTTTCATCAGTTATCATCAACACAAAGTAGTTTTAATAGGCTATCCAATATTCATAAATCCTCATATGGAGATATAACACTCCAATCTTACTGAATTCACTTGAAGTTTAACTTATACTTTCCATAAACGGTTAACCTTATAACCCTTCTGAAATGTAATTCATCATTTCTTCCTTAAATATGCTTTTATCTTATACCAAAAACATTTTTATTGGATACTTGGGTTCATCCTTTCACCCATAGAACATTAAATGTGATTTTATTATTCCAATTCCACGTAAAGGGATTAAATCACATGAAACTTTACTAAAGGATGAACAAAAAGATTATCATTGGAATTATTCATACAAAATCAAGCTGGAACTTTCCAACTAAGGGGGAAAGGACAAGTTTTCCCCTAATTTTTATTATTTACTCAATCCATTGTGATTTTATAAGATTTCCCCTTTTCATTTTTCCATAGAGGTTGTGGTGTATTAGCATCCATATTAGCCCTTGGATTGGGGTAATTATTCCCATAATTCCCAAACTCCATGAACTTAAAACACTGAATTTTTGTTGGTTCATCCTATTGATCTTTCTCTCCATTAATTTCATTTAATTTCCTCTTCTCATCACTTCTAAATTCTTTTTCTTGGTGGCTAGGCTTCCCACACTTGAAACACCTTCTTGTTCCTTTTAGGAACTCTCCTAAGTTCTCTTTCCCTCAGTTTTGGAAAGTAGGTGCTTGAAACTTTTTCTTATCTCCATGGTTTTTAGATTACCCTTTGAACTCCATATTCCTATTATTGTTAAAACCATGAGATTGATAAGTAACTCAAACCTCCATTTCAACTTTGATCGCACAATGCATAATCTCTTCATAGCTACTAAAGTCTGTTATGACAAACACCCTTTTGAGAATTGGATTTAATCCAATGAAGAACCTATCAACTTTACTTTAAGGTTGGATGATAATACCAAAAGTATACTTCACAAGTCTTGTGAAATTAGCCTCATAGGTACCAACAAATTCATCATCCTTTTTAATCAACTTAAGGAAATAATTTTCCATCTTCATATGAAGAAAACAAGGAAAGTACTTATTGAAGAATAAGTTCTTGAAATCATCACAATCCATAGATTCAATTACATCTTTATTACTTGTATTCTTGATTAGATTCCACCACTGGTTTGATTCACCTTCTAATTGATAAATAGCCAAAATTAATTTCTCATGATCTAGACACTTGAGAACTGAGAATATCTTTTCAGCAGTACTGATCGAGTGTTCAACAACAAGTGGATCAGATGAACCACTGAAAGAAGGTAGACGATGCCTCATGAAAGACTCAACATAATATTGTTCCCCCCTTTTATTTTTTGGAAAATCATCATGATTCATAGATTAAGAAAGATGTGAGAGTATGGAAATGAGGTTTTTTATCCTATCCCCCATAAAATTTGGACCTTCAGAAAGGGAATTATCTGCACTATTTTTCACAATCACCATTAACACGATTCCTTCAGGTTCCATCCATTGACTAAAACCAAAATCATATATTAAGAAACAATTATCATAATGAGTAACCACATAATCATGAAGAGTCACTTATAGGATGTCTAAAGTATGAAACCTTCCTTAATCTATGAAAAATTAGGTTTATCCTAGGTTATTCATATCCAACTTCTAATTAAATCCTTCATGATGGTTTATGAAGAGTTTTTGAATTCCCAAATCATATCTCCTAGGAGTGTCAAAATAGGTGTGCAGCAAGGACCATTTTCATATACCAGATTACCCCAAGTCAAGATCAGAACATCTTTTCGGAGTTGTTACCCCTAGATACATCTGTTCCAGAGCCACATCCACTTGTAGTATCCAGATAGGGATGTATTGTTAGGAAACCACTTACTCCATCCTTCACCAAAATTCAATTACCTTTTCCTAAAAATTAACTCATCCTTAGAGACATCCCTAAACATATCCTTATAAATATACCTAAGGATCTAACTAAAGTTCTCTCATCCTAGTTTTCAAAGGTTGACTAAACCTTTCCTTTAATATAAACTATAGCAACCCATTCTTAACATGAATGGATATTACATCATTTTAGATTAATATTTAGTACATTACAAAAATACATTCCCGGGGACTGTAATAGTTTAGTGTATTTGGAAACATGGAAACAAAATCTTTTATCCTGGTGAAAGATCTTCAACATCTCCCATAAAGATCTCTACCTTTAGTACTTCTACCTAAAAAATTTCTTCATACCCTGGGGAAAGCAAACATAAGAAAGGGGTGATATCAGATGCTCAGTAAGGTTAAATAAAAGAAATTCATAACATAAAAAAATGGTTTGGAACTTGAGCATAACATTTGAATATCATGACCTAAATATTAGAGAACATAATAAATAATGAAAGTTCATAAGACATGAATCATAAGGAAATAAATAACATAGGACAAGTAATTATAACATAGGAAAAGACATGGAATTTTTGTTATGACCATTTGTTTATAATGTTGTGAACTTGTATAAGTAGAAACAAGTTCACTCATTAAGTTAAGTAAATGAAATCAGGCCTCAACATCAACTTGTGAACATGCAACCAGAACCATGCATAATATTGTGAAAATGTAATCCGGTTATTACTTAACCTTATGGACATGAAACCAATTCCATGCATAACATTGGTAACGTGTAATCAAGTTCACGCATCACCATATGGACCTGAAACCAAGTCCATGCATAACACTATGAACGTGTAATCAGGTTCACACATTACATAATAGACATGTAACCAGGTCCATTCATAACATTGTGAACATGTAATCAGGTTCATTAATAAAATGTTTAACATGTAATTAGTTTCACACATAAACATATGGACATGAAACCAAGTCTATGTATAACATTATGAACATGTAATAAGGTTCACTCATAAAATTTTGAACATGTACTTAGGTTTATGCATAAACTTATGGACATAAAACAAGGTCCATGCATAACATTTTAAAAATGTAATCAGGTTTACACATAACATTTATACTTATGATTCATCCATTGTTACCCAATTCATTAGAGGGAGATATATGTCCCACCCATCTCATAATAAAATCATTCATACATGTTCCACAAGATAATAAATCATTCATCATATCATGACCCATAAAAAGTCATAGGTTTTATAAACATCAAATAATAAATCATGAAACGAAATGGGTATCATTAACATTTCATCATATCATAACTTATGGAAAATATATAGGTTTCATAACCATTTCATCAAAGCATAACCCATTAAAATAAGTTGGTTTCTTAAACATGTAACCCATGAAAGGGAAACATGCTTCATAAAGACAATGACATTAAGCATAACCCATTCATAGAAATAATAATAATGGAACATTTTTATCATTTCATAGAAATTCATGAGTAACATCAATATATTCCATCTTATATGGAAAATAATTTTGAAACATTTCTTAAGCAGAATATCCTTTCTTCTTTGAAAAATGTTTTTTATAACATTAAACCTATTGAAAACCATTTTATTTGAAAGCAGCTTTGAAAACTTATAAAGGAAGATTTGAAAACAATAAAACATTTTTAAAATTATTTTTCCTTGAAAATTTTCATCAAGGATATTTTGAAATCATTTTTGAAATCATTTTTGAAAACATGGTCTTTAAATATAGTAGATTTCCGATCAGAGAGAGGGACAATCAGATTTTACTTAAAAATATCATCATAAGAAAAAAAGAGTGAAATAATGGTATTAGAACATGAGGATATATTTAAAAAATATAGGATAATGAAACTCATGAGTCTTCTTGAGATATGGATCATAATATTTGATCAAGGGAAGCATAAATATAAACAATCTCTAAAAGAGTTGAGATTGTCTCAATAAACTCTTATAACTCGGTAACTTGGGATCATACTCTCCATGTAAGAAAATGAAATTACATGAAGCTTAAGATATCATTAAGATAATGAGATTCATGATATAACATGTAAAATGGAAGTATATACACCTAGAAAAATAGTTTAGGTGCATAACAAAACATGAGTCTCAAAGAAGGCAAATTCAGAAAAAACTATTTTACTGATTTGGTAACTTTTGAAAGTTAAACCCCATTAAAGAATGACCATAGAATGGGCATGTATCACCCATAAATTTAAGTACATGATACATAGAATACAATCATGGGAAGTATATACACCACACAAAAGGAAATATTGGCGAACATAGCTTGTATCTTAGATAAATTAAAAGTGAGATGAAATCCCCTTACCTTGTGTCTTGACTTTCTCCGTACTCATACAAGCTTCCTCTTAATCTGGTAACTCTTTTTGGTTTGTGCCCAAAGGATTCCTTGATAGGATTTATGACCAAATATAGGGTTCAAGGTTGAAGGGAAGATTTTTGGGAAGTTTTTTGGGTAGGGATTGGCCTAACTTAAGAGGTTTGAGAGGTGTGAGGAATGGGTAGAGGTGGTAGCCTTTTATAGTGAATGAAAAGGACTCACTTGGAATTTTTAGAAACAAGTTGGGTGTACACATGTTATTACCTAACAAAAGTCATAAAAAACCAACCAAACATAATAATGTAAGGTTTATGGCCTAACTATGGACATCCAATGGGTGTTGGACATGTGTCTAGGTCTTTTGGACCCTTAATTTTAAGGTTTAGTCCTTATTTAAGCTTAATTTGGCCTTAACTACAGTGATTAATTTTAATCACTTTTACTAATCATTTTGGTCAAAAATTAACTTGGTCTTATTAGAATCTAAATATTAGACTAAATGCAATGGTGTTTGTCAGATTTTCGAAATTCAATTCCCAGAAGCGGAAAAATTAAGGTTAGTGCTCATCCCGTATACGAGATGAAATAACGGGGTTTTAAAGTAGGAAAAAGTTCAAAGTTTGTTAAGATTTTATATTCAGTCTCAAAGTGAAATTGATTTTAATGAATTATATTGTATTAATACATGTAATATTTATCTAATTTTACCTTAAAAAAATTTATAATATCATTTAGAATTAATAATTAATTAGAAAAAAGGAAGTTTTAACTAAAAGTAGTATTTTTCACTATTCATAAAAAAATGACGTTTCTTAGAAAAATCCGAAAAATACACCTTAGGCTAATTTTGGAATTCTAAATTAAAAATAAAAATTATTTTATCAAATTCAATTTCTAAATGTGTCTAAATTAATTTTATTATTAAAAGCGGTTCATTTAAGAAAAAAATATTTTCAACATAAAAGGACTTTACCAAAAATATTATCTTTCATTATCAATATGTTTTATTTATATAAATATATTATAAAAAATATTTGAAAATTAGTTATTACTATTCCTATAATTATTTTTAACGGTTAGATTATAATTATCTCATTTAAATAACTATATATATATAAGAAGATGTTTCATAGAAACTCATTATTGCGTGCATTGTACGCCAAGTTGGTGTTTCGGGCAATGTACGCCATGTCGTATGCCAAGACAGTGTTGCATGTAACTTACACCAAGTTGGCATTGCGTGTAATGTACGCCAAGTCGTACGTCAAGCTGTTGTTGCGTGTAATATACACCAAGTCAGTGTTACGGGAAGCACAAGCCAAGTTAGTATTGGGTATGAAAGGAATGTTTGACTTAGTGTTTTAATATAAATATAAAGAAATATGTCTAGTGTCATGTGAAATTAAAAATATCAAAAAGATAAATTAATTCAAAGAAAAATATTTCCCAAAATCACAGTCAAGAGAAAGTTAAAAATTAGAAATCCTTAAATCCGCAATCAAATAAGGGACCTTCTGATTCTTCAAAAATGAAAGTACTAGGACAAATTTTTTGTATTGAAGATAATTTTTTTCTAAAGTTAATGAATTTTCATGAAAAGATATACTTTCATGATTTCCAGACAATTTCACCCTTTGTATTTTGTTGATTCGCTTCACCTCTTTCTCTAAAATGAAAGGTTACTTTTTTAAGTTAATGAATTTTCATGAAAAGATATACTCGAATGATTTTCAGACAATGCCACCCTTTGTATTTCATTTATCCACTTCACCTCTTTCTCTAAAATGAAAGGTTAATTTTTCATTTCTAAAGTACTCACAGATCATGAGATCTCTGATATGCTATCCCATTTTTCACCAGTTATCATCAACACATAATAGTTTGAACAAGATATCCAATATGTATAAATACTAATATGGAGAGACAACACTTTAATCTTACTGACTTCATCTAAAGTTTAACTTATAATTTCTATAAATGGTTAACCTTATAGCCCTTGTGAAATGTAATTCATCATTTATTTTTTAAATATGCTCTTATCTTATACCAAAAACACTTTTTATTGGATACTTGGTTTCATCCTTGCACCGATAAAACATTAAATTCAATTTTATTATTCCAAGTCCATACAGAGGGATACAATCACATGAAACTTCACTAAAGGATTAAAAACAAGATTATCATAGGGATTATTCATACAAAATAAAACTTGAACTTCCCAACTAGGGGGAAAGGATAAGTTTTCCCCTAATTTTCATTAATCACTTCATCCATTGTGATTGCATAAGATTTACCCTTTTCCTTTTTCCTTAGAGTTTGTGGTGTATTATCATCCATATTAGCTCGTGGACTAGGGCAATGATTCGTATAATGCCCAAACTCCATGCACTTGAAACACTGATTTGTTGGTGGTTCATCCTATTAAGCTTTCTATCCACTCATTTCATTGAATTTACTCTTCTCATCACTTATATATTATTTTTCTCAATGGATAAGCTTTCCACACTTGAAAAACCTTCTTGTTCCTTTTATTAACTATCCTAAGTGATCTTTACCACAGTTTTTGGAAGTAGGTTTTTGACACTTTTTCTTATCTCCATGATTTTTTGATTCCCATTTGAACTCTATATTTGTTCTCTTGTTAAAAAAATGGGATTGATAAGTAACTCCAACCTCCATTTAAACTTTTATCTCACAAATCACAATCTCTTCATAGATACAAAAGTATCTTATGGACAACGCCCTTTTGAGACTTGGATTTAAGCCACTAAAGAACTTATCAACTTTAAATTTTGGTTGGATGATAATAACAGAAGTGAACCTTTCATGTCTTGTGAAATTGGCCTCATAGGTACCAAAATATTCATCATCCTTTTGCTTCAACTCAAGGAACTCATTTTACATCTTCATACGAAGAACATGAGGAAATTACTTATTGAAGAATAAGTTCTTGAACTCATCCCAATCCATGGATTCAATTTTTATCTTGCTTCCTTGTATTCTTTATTATATTACACTACTGGTATGATTTACCTTATAACTAATAAATAGACAAAACGACTTTCACATGATCTGAACACTTGATAATCGAGAATATCTTTTTATTGGTACTGATCCAATGCTCAGAAACAAGTGGATCAGATGACCCATTGAAAGAAGGTGGATGATGCCTCATTAAGGACTTAATAGAATTTTGTTCCCTCCTTTGATCATTTGGAAACTCATCATGATTCATAGATTAAGAAATCTATGAGAGTATGACAATGATATTTTGTATTCTATCCCTATAGAATTTGGGCCTTTAGGAGAGAATTAATTGCACTGTCCTTCGTAATCACCATTAATGCGGTTCCTTTGGGTTCCATCTATTGACTAAAACCAAAAGCATAGATTAAGAAACATTTAACATAGTGAGGAACCATATAATCATGATGATTCACTTATAGGATGTATAAATTATGAAACATTACTTAATCTATGACACATTAGGTCTATCCTAGGTTATTCATAACCAACTTCTAATTAAATCCTTCACGATTCTTCGAAAAGAGTTTGTGAATTACTAAAGAATAACCCCCAGGAGTGTCAAACCAGGTGTACAACAAGTCCCATTGTCATGCAAAAAATTACCCCAAGTCAAGCCCATAACATCTTGTTTGAATTATTACCCCTAAGCACACCTTTTCCAGAGCCGCATCCACTTGTAGTATCTAGAAATGAATGTATTTCTAGAAAACCACTTACTTTATCCTTTACCAAAATTCTTGGACATTTTACTAGATGTTAACTCATACTTATAATTATCCTTAATGAAATCCCTAGAAATATCCTTATAAATATACCTAGGTATCTCACTAAAGTTCTCTTATCCTAGTTTCCAAAGTTTTACTAAACCTTTACTTTAATACCAACTATAGAAACCTTAAATTTACATAAATGGATATTAAATAATTTTAGATGAATATTTAATACATTAAAAAAGTACATAACCAAGTATCATAATAGTTTAGTGACTTTGGAAACTTAGAAACAAAATATTCTATCCTAGTGAAAAATATTCAACATCTCCCATAAAGATATCCTTATTTAGTACTTATACCTAAAAACTTTCTTCATACTCTGGGGAAAGGAAACATAATAAAGGGTGAGATCAGATGATTATTAATGGTAAATAAAGTAAATTCATAACATAAACAAAAAGGGTATGGAACTTGAGAATTATGTTTGAAGATCATGCCCTGCATATTTGAGAACATAATAAAGAATGCAAGTTCATAAGACATGAGTAATAAAAAAATAAATAACATAGGTTAAGGAAGCATAAAACAGGAAAATAAATGCAATTTGTGGCATGAAAATTAATTTATAATGTTGTGAACATGTATAATTAGAAACAAGTTCACTCATTAATCTAAGGACATAAAGTCAGGCCCCAACATCAACTTGTGGACATGAAACTAGGTCCATGTATAACGTTGTGAACATGTAATCAGGTTCATGCTTAACCTTATGGATGTGAAACCAATTCCATGCATAATATTGTGAAAATGCAATAAATTTCACACATTACCTTATGGATTTGAAACCAATTCCATGCATAATATTGTGAATGTGTAATAAGGTTTACTCATTACCTAATGGACTTGTAACTAGGTCCATGCATAACACTGTGTTCATGTAATCAGGTTCACACATAACATTTTTAACATGTAATTAGGTTCACACATAAAACTAAGTACACAAAAAAAGGTCTATGCAGAACATTGTGAACACGTAATAAGGTTCACTCATAACATTGTGAACATATAGTCAGGTTCATGCATAAACTTATGGACGTGCAACCAGGTCCATGCATAACAT
This sequence comes from Viscum album, assembly GCA_963277665.1. Classification (NCBI taxonomy): domain Eukaryota; kingdom Viridiplantae; phylum Streptophyta; class Magnoliopsida; order Santalales; family Viscaceae; genus Viscum; species Viscum album. The sequence continues at coordinate 951,051,230 of OY728157.1, forward strand.
TGTGAACATTCAGTCAAGTTAACACATAACATTTATACTCACGAGTCATCCATAATTACCCAATACATTTTAGAAAGATATATGTCCCACCCATCTCATAATAAAATCATTCATACATGTCCCACAAGATAACAAAACGTTCATCATATCATGAACCATAAAAAGACATAGGTTTTATAAACATAAAATCATAACCCATGAAATTAAATGGGTATAGTTAACATTTCATCACATTATAACCTATTGAAAAGAGATAGGCTTCATAACCATTTCATCGAATCATAACCTGTAAAAAGAAGTGGGTTTCTTAAACATGTAATCCATGAAAGGGAAACGAGATTCATAAAGACAATGACATTAAGTATAACCCATTAATAGAAATAATATTAATGGGACATTTAGATTATTTCATAGAAAGGAATGAGTAACATAAACATATTTCATATTATATGGAAAATATTTTTGAAACATTTCTTGAGGATAATATCCTTTCTTCTTTGAAAAATGATTTTTATAACAAAAAACCTTTTGAAAACAATTTTATTTGAAAGTACCTTATAAAACTTATAAAGGAATATTTGAAAACAATAAAACATTTTTTAAATTATTTTTCCTTAAAAATGATAATCAAGTATCTTTTAAAATCATTTTTGAAATAATTTTAAAAAACATGGTCTTTGAATACAATAGATTTCCGATTAGAGAGAGTGACAATTAGATTTTACTTAAAAATATTATCTTAAGTAACAAAGAGTGGAAAAATGGTACTAGCACATTAGTATATCTTAAAAAAATATAGGATAAAGAAACTCATGAATTTTCTTGAGATATGGATCATAATATTTCATTAATAGAATCATAAACTTAAACAATCTCGAAAAGAGACGAGATTGTCTCAATAAACTCTTATAACTTGGTAACTTGGGATAATACTCTCTATGTAAGAAAATTAAATTACATGAAGCTTAAGATATAATGAAGATAAGAAGATTAATTATATAACATGTAAAATGGAAGTATATGAACCTCGAAAAAGAGTTTAGGTTCATAACAAAACATGAGTCTCAAAGAAGGAAAATTGAGACAAAACTGTGTTATTGAGTTGGTAACTTTTTAATGTTAAACCCCATGAAAGAAGGACCATCAAATGGGAATGTGAATAACCATAAATTTAAGTACAATATACATATAATAAAATCATGGGTAGTTCATAAACCAAAAAAAAGTAAAGAGTGTTTAACATAACTTATATCTCACAGAAATTAAAATGAGATGAAATCCCCTTACCTTGTGTCTTGACCCTCTTTGTACTTGTACAAGCTTCCTCTTAATTGGGTAACTCCTTTTCATTTGTTCCAAAAGACTTACTTGAGAGGATTTTGTACCAAATGGGGGATTCAAGGTTGAATGTTGGATTTTTGGGAAGTGGATTGGGTATGGCTTGGCCAAACTTAAGAGGTTTGAGAGGTGTGAGGAATGGGTAGAGGTGGTGGCCTTTTATAGTGAAGGAAAATGACTCACTTGGAATGTTTAGAAACAAGTTTGGTGTGAACATGTTCTTACCTAAAAAAGTCATACCAAACCAACCAAAATCAATAATTTAAGGTTTATGGATGAAATATGGACATAAAATGGGTGTTGGACATGTGTTTAGGTTGTTTGGCCCCTTAATTTTAAAGTTTAGTCTCTATTTAAGCTTAATTTGGCCTTAACTACTGTGATTAATTTTAATCACTTTTACTAATAATTTTGGTTAAAAATTAACTTGGTCTTATTAGAATCTAAATATTAGAATTAATAAAATTGTGTGTTTAAAATTTTTTAAATTCAATTCCTAGAAGTAGAAAAATTAATATTAGTGCTAATCCTGCAGACGAGACGAAATAACGGGGTTTTAATGTTGGTAAAAGTTCAAAAGTTTGTTAATATTTTATATTAAGTTTCTAATTGAAATTGATTGTAATGAATTAAATTTTATTAATATATGTAATATTTATCTAATTTGACCTTAAAAAAATTTATAATATCATTTATAATTAATAATTAATTATACAAAAGGTAGTTTTTAACTAAAAGCAGCATCTTTCACTATTCATCAAAAAATGAAGTTTCTTAGAAAAATACCAAAAATTTACCTTAGGATAATTTCAGCATTATGAATTCAAAAATTAAGTTAAATTTATAAAATTAAATTTCTAAATGTTTCTAAAATTAATTTTATTATTTAAAGTGGTTCATTCAAGAAAACGATATTTTTTACATAAAAGGACTTTACCAAAAATATTATCTTTCATTGTTAATAAGTTTTATTTATATAAATTGATTATAAAAAATATTTTAAAAGTATTTATTACTATTCTATAACTATGTTTAAAGGCTAGGTTATAATTATCTCATTTAAATAACTATATATATATATGAAAACTTTTCATAGAAACTCAGTGTTGCATGAATTGTACGCCAAGTCGGTGTTGCATGTAATGCACAACAAGTCATACACCAAGACAGTATTTTGTGTAACATACTCCAAGTCATTATTGCATGTAATGTATGCCAATTCGTACGCTAAGCTGGTGTTGTGTGTAACATATTCCAAGTCGGTGTTGCGGGCAGCCCAAGCCAAGTCGGTATTGCATGTGAAAGGAATGTTTTAATTAGTGTTTTAATATATATATATATATATATGTATAACTATTTCCAGTTTCATGTGAAATGAAAAATATTGAAAAGATAAATTAATTTTAAAGAAATATTTCCCAAAATCTTAGGGTTTTATAGTAAAATGATGTGGATATCATCATAATCAGATCCATTTTTATTAAGGTAATAAAGGAACAAACAAGAAAGAAAACCAGGGAATAAGGAGGCCTGAAGTAGTGAAGGCTGAGGTAATCCCCTCAGATTAAAGACACACCCTTGGGTTTAAAGAAAGAACTATTAGGAGAACTGAAGACTTCAGGACTTGTTCATCTTGGGAGGCGAGATGATATACTAATTTATTATATTATCGCTTGGTGTGAGTAACCTTAATGCCATTATTGAGAAGAGGTATGCATTTCCTGATAATATAAGAGATCAACCACGAGGTATTTACTTTACCTTGTAAGGATCTGTGGATGATCATTGAGTCTATATCCACTTGGGATAAAGGAATATTCTCCTAAATGCTCAAGTTGATCCCAGACAATAATGAATTTTCCTCTACCTAGATGCTAGTTTCATTGACATAGTGGGCCTTAAAGGCCAGAACAACACTCCACCTCTAATCCTGAATGACCCCTCCTCCACGAGTAATACTTGTTTTGCATGAACCATCTGTATTCAGATTGAATCCATTCTCTGGGGGGATCCACCACACCCACTGTCTCTATAACCTGGTGCAAGGGGAATGGACCACAGTGGATGAATCACAAAGCGGCCTTAGAGAGGGCACTTCTTTCCAGTTTTTGAAAAAAGGAACCAAATCCTCCAGTAAGCACCGAGTCCTTGTGATGATGGAACACCTTGAAGAGGGGATCCCCTCATATCTCACCCAGTTTCTAGCTTTCCATAAGCACCAACACCCTATGTTAAGAATAATGGAATGATCCATTATTTCTATGCCCACGTTGTCCGTCCCCTGAAACCACATTTCCAAGAACAATTCATCTCAAAGTTCATGTGAATAGTACTCTATAAACTCACCAAAAAAAAAAACTCCATACTTCTTAAGCCCATTCCCCCTAAAAGAATATGTGATTCAAATCCTCCTTGATTTTATTTCTACAACATTGGCAATAGGATGTGATGTTGATACCCAGCTTTTTGATGCTGGCATCGGAGGGAATGGCATGGTTTCTGATCTTTCAGATAAGAAATAAGTACTTGGAAGGGATCGTGTTGCACCACACCACTTTTCTCTATCTATTTCTTTGAGCATGAGGAGTAGAGATCCTTCAGTAGTCCTTGGCATTAAACTTCCCCATGGATGGTGGAGAGAAAATTCATCTATAAGGCTCTGAATTAGTGATAATAAGATTGAAATCCTCTTTCTTCTTCTCATCCAAGGACATAGAAATGAATTCAGGGTAAAATCTCACTTCCTTGAAGGATATGGTAGGGGTGTGGAAACTCTGATACCCTATCACTTCACCAGACTAGTAATGGAACCAGAACTAGATGTTCCCCTCACCTACAATCCATTGTGAATGATGTTGAAGGGTCAGGATGATGGAGTTGATCAACGACCAAAGAGGAGATCCATTCATAGTCTGGTTACCCACAATACCTCCTAGTTTACATGACATGGTCTTACCCCACAAGGTGTGACCTTCAATAATTTCCCACGCAAATTTTGTATGCATGCATTGGATGGTGGAAGACAAGCTTTTCATGTCGATACCTCCCTCATGGATGGGCTTGGCCATTCTTCCCCACGAGACCCAGTGTATTTTCCCCTCAGAATAAATATACCAAATGAAACTAGAAATTATTATATCAATAGTTTTGATAACCCCTATTGGCACATTGGTGGACACCATTGCATGCACTGTAATTGCTGACAGTATTCTATTAACTAAAGCAATGCGACCCCTAAAAGATAGAAGGTAATTCTTCCAGTTGAGAAAACGGCTCGTGATCTTGCTCACCACATGATCAAAGTCCCCAATTCACATTATTCCTAGTGAGATAGGAGTACCCAAGTATTCCAGAGGGAACTGGCCTCTTTACATGCCCAACTTACTACTTAGATACACTGCTCTCCTGGAATCACATTTGTTTGAGACGTAAAACTTTCTTTTGTCCTTATTAATGGCTTGACAACTCTAGTAGTAGTATTACTCAAGAATTATGATGATTCCACAAATAGATATCCTACCTACATTCATAAATATGATGGAATCGTCAGTAAACATAATATGTGAAATCGGTAGGAGGCTCTGTTTCCTTTGATAGGGGAGGATGTATCCATTCTGTATTCCTCTATTAATCATTTGACTTAGAATATCCTACACTAAGATAAATAAACTTGGAGAAATTGGATATCCTTGGAACAACCCCCTTGTAGCCTTAAAAAACCCATAAGATCTCCCCATAAAAGAAACTAAAAACTAGGGAGAACTGAATCATCTAAAGAGAATACCACATTCCCAAGCAGAGAACCCCATGTGAATCAGCACTCTGTTTATGAAACCCCATTCCATACTGTCATACACCTTGATCATGTCTAGCTTGATGATAATATTTGACCCATGAGACTTGGTGTAGATATCCCTGATCATCTCTTGAGTTAGATCCATCACGCCATGGATTGATTAGCTTTTCACAAAACTATGCTGCTCAAGGGAGATGCACTGGGGGAGAAAAACAGACAACCTCTGGTTGATGATACAATCCAAGATCTTGTATTGAAAGTTCCATAGGCTTACAAGTCTATAATGAGATATAGAGGAGAGATATTTAATATTTGGAATGAGCACCATGGATGTAGAACATTCCACCTGAGGGAGGCCTCCTCCCCAAAATAAGTCTTATATCACACCTATGATATCACCTTTAATAGTTTCTCATGAGCCCCTGTAGAAAGATCTTGGGAATTTTTCTGGACCCATAGTGCTCTCGGGATTGAGCTTCATCATGGATTCAAAAATTTCTTCATCCCTTGGTATCCGTTCCATGGATTCATTGATCTAAGAAGTTACAATATTTGAGGGCTCCCCCAAAAAATCCCCCCTACTGAATAGACTTCAGGCATTGAAGTGTTAGGCCTGACCAGCAGGTCTCTAAAAAGTGTATGTTCCATAGATCCTACCACATACTTGTCCCCTGTATAGGATCATTCATCCAACTCGATATTTAGTTTAATGGGCCACCTCTTCTCTCTTATGCATGCATGAAAATAGGCGATGTTGTTTTATACCTATCTTAGCCACTTAATATTAGAGCTCTACCTAGCCTTTATCTAATGAGAAAGGAGAAAATTAGCCAATTCATTCCTCATATCTAGGATATTAGCAAAAATAGTCTCATACCATGTCTCCTCCAAACTAGTTTCCAACCGCTCCACTACCCGCTTCATGTCCTCCAAGAACTGGTCTATTGGAATAAGATTCCTAGAACACTGGAGAAGACTTTGTTTAAGATGCCTCAACTTGTTATGCAGGTCCACCCAAGTATGACCTCATATTGGTTCCTCCCATGACTCCCTAACCAGCTCCTTGTATCCTGTGTTCTCTCACCATTGACTACAAAACTTGAAGATATCATGGTTGAACAATATTGGGGATAGAGAAAGCAGCAACAAAGAGTGATCAGAGACACTGCAAACCAGGTGATTAACCTTCATGTTTGGAAACATGGAGAGGACATTTATGTTGGCGAGACAACAATCCAGATGGCTCTAGCATCGACTGCTCCCTCATTGATTGTTGCACCAGGTAAATTTATCGCTTGAGTATCCCATATCCATTAATCCTTTTCCCAACATGAAATTAGCGAAGTCCATACTAGCCTTCCTGGAAAATTATCCCCACCCATTCCTCTCCTATGGATCCATAACTTCATTGAAATCTCCCCCTATTATCCAAGGGAGTGCCCCTGGGTCGAAAAAAAAAATTTCTTTCCACAATACCTCCCTCCTTTGAGTATCACAGCTGGCATAGATGAATAAAATAAAGGGAAAACTTGTGAAACTAGTGATTTTAATGGTGATATATTCCTCTCCATCCTGAATTAAGTCCACTACTATGTATTTATTCTAGAATAACCAAATGTGTTCATTATCAGGGGTAGTATGCATGAATTTTCGCATTTTTATCTTACAAGAGAACTCGCTTATCTTGTCTAATTGTTGTTTGTGTTCGAGAATGGAAACTAATTATACCTTGTTATTCTTGGATTTCGATTCTACGTAGTCTATTTTAACCCATGCTTCCAAGCCACGAGTTTTCCATGAGGATGGGTATCATTGGGGATAGTAAGGCCTGACTTTTACCCAGGCGACTTGGACTCTAAGTGAAGGAAAGGGATACACTCACGTGGTAGCTTTATCTTTGATAGTGATCTATTACACATTCCCAAGATATGTTATGGAGGCCTTGATAATGGAAGAAGGGGTTGGGGTAGGAGTTTGGAGGACTTACCCTTCCCTACTCTTGGAAGCGTCTTATACAAAAAACAAAGCGCCCCAACATCTCCATCGACAAAAGAAACCAAGGGGACGAGTTGAGGACTTATATTTTCATCCTTGGACTAAGATTCAATCAACTCTAGGAATGATAGAGTGTCCTTGACTTTACTCACCTAGGATAACTGCCCTTTGTGTGAACCTAAAGTTTTCTTAGAAGCTTAGATGGAGAGAGGAGGAAGGCCCAGAAGAGACGATGAGAACCTTAAGAACCTTTACAAAAGACCCCCCTTTTAAAGCCACTGAGAGGGCATACATATACTCCCCAAACCTGCATAAAGCACTAGAAAAGACACTTTCATACTGGATGGGACTATCTCTTTACTTGAAAGAACCTCCCTCACATTTGGAAAATGATGGGAATCCTCTAGGATTGAAGGAGCCGAAGCTATACCATCACAAACATTGGGAATGTCCAGATGATCCTCTTGGCCGTCAATAAAACTTGGCCCTGCCACCAAAGGATTAGTAGAGGCTCTCACTAGAACTACTCATGCTTCCTGACCCCGAGATTCCTGACACCTTTTCCTACAATTTTGCAGGGAGTGACTTTGGAGGAGGCAGGCTGAGCAATACCTAATAAAAACTAGGAAAACAACATCTTAAATCCACTCGAATGAATCTTGAAATTTCAACATAAGATTCTCTAATATGGGAATAGATAGATCCATTTCCACAAAAATTTGGGCCGCCAATGTCTCTTCTCCCCTACGAGTGAGGTCATTCACCCATAGGAAACCTCTAAGCAAATCTTCGATGGCTTGGAGAAGATCTAGGTTCTAGAAAGGTAAGGGAAGACCAAGAAAACATATCCAAACCATAGCATGACGACTCTCCTTACCCTTATGAACTTTCATGGACCACCGATCCCAGTTGAAGCACCACTGGCCCCATGATTGAGGGGTTAAGAACCACACCTTAATGAAATCTACTTTTGACACCAAGACCAAGAAAAAAGAGTTACGATGAATAACATAGATACACGCAAGAAGACACAAATCACTTGAAATCCATGAGAGGTGGTTTTTTCAGATCAAAATAGATACATTAGGGTCCATTTCTAGCTAGAAATAGTTTCAATGAAGGCCGATGCATGGATCTCTATCGATACCCAAGTGCCATCTTGAGAAACTGAAGGGGAGATCAGACAAGCCACCTTGACGCAAGGCTCCTAGGAGGAGCCTAAATATCCACACAAATCATCTTTGAAGGACCTCTCCTTGCCTCAGGCCTTTGGGAAGAGTTCTAGAGAGCCCCATGGAGACAAGGAGCTATCAGACGAACGAGACGATCCTGGATCGAAGGTCATAGGGGCCGAAATGACCACCAGCGAGCGAGCTGTCGAGGGTATAATTTTCAGATGAATGTGGATATGATAGTTGGGATATGGTGTTGTTCTTATGTTGTGTGGTTAGTTCTTTTCTATTTACCCAAGTATTAATGGAATTAAATTCATAATAATGATTTCAAATGGGAATGTTTAATGAGTAAATTGATGATGGGCTGTGTGGTTTAAATAGATAATGTTTATATACATAATAATGGTCTGGAAATGTGAAATAAGGTGTCTTTATAAATGAAATGGTATTCTAAATAATGTTGAATTCATTAATTAAAGGTGTTATTAAAGTGTAATTTTTTGCTAAACAGAGAATCTGAAAAATGGGTTAAGGACTAAAATATGAATCAAGGATTTTGTTTTGTTTGTATTTTTTATGAATTTTGATGTGGAAGTTATTGTGTAGATTCTATGAGATGGTTGGTTCTTGTTATAAACCCATAGGATGGGATTGTGTGCTGTAACTCTATATGTATATACACTGTATGTTCTTGTGTTTTCTATACGCACCCCACCCTCATCGAGCACTATGTGACGACACCCACATAGTCATGTGGGGGATGTTTTTCCCAATATCCCAATGGGGGGATGAATGAGTAGATACCCGCTCTTCCCCTCTCCCTCTTCCAGGAGATGATAATGTAACACCCCAAAATTATAAACTAAAAACCTTATATTTGATAGCATGTATGGAACACGACACCAAATGCGTAAGGTAATATAATACCTTGATACTTGAAAATAAATTTACTATTTTAAATAAATTAAATATATATTTTATCTTTAAATTATCTCAACACTGAGTTAGCATACTTTGCAAGAAACAATGAGTTTGGTTCAAACCAAAAGGAGTTATCCGATTAAAAGGTAACATCTTTCCTTCATATCTTTAGTTTTATTTCCATTATCCACCCCATAAAATCTTTTTATTCCATGATTGTATAAAAAAAATGTATCCTCAATATACTAGGATGTTTTTATTCTAAGTTTTTGACCTATAATTACACACAATTCCATCTAATGGGTAAGGAATATACTGTTTCAGTGTATGACGAACTACCGCCTCACAAAATCATGATTGTTATTTTTTACTTTACAAACTTTAATTATTGTCTTTCATGATGGAAAATAAATTTATATATGATATATATGATATTTATAATTTCCTTATATATATTTAATTATTTTATAAAGCATACATCTATACATTACATTTTGTGTAAATGCAATAACATCATTTGTGGAAGTGTGGACTACGACCCCCTCAAAGTGACATGACTCATTCATGCTATACATGGAATGTATAAAGGATAGTTTTAATAAACCAATGTAATATATATAACATAGTTATGATGATGTAATTATAATTTACATATTTATCATTTAATTTTCATTCTTTTAATGCAAAAGAATAAATGAAAGTAGCTTTCATGCGTACGTATGACCTACCGTCTCCATGAACAGTTCACTTCATTTCTTATCTCCAAATATTATAGAAAATTTAAAATAAATATGTAATAAATATATATAATAATTATATCATGTTTTAAATTTTTGAGATGATGAAATCACGATCTATGTAATAATAGTAACAAATGAAAATCCAAAACCTACTTGAGAAAACTAGTCAATTAACACCCGAAATAGTTAAAATAATTAGAGTGTTAACAAACAGGTAAAAAAATATTATAAGAAATTAATATATGATATTATAAAAATTATTATGGTTCTGGTATAAGTTAGTAACATATTTTAAACCACTATATATGAAGATAAATACCACACATCAAAAAGGAAGATTAAGGTCAGGGAATTTCATCTCAATTTACATTCCATTGAGTCTTATTTGTTATTATGCACCAATTCACTTTTATTTAGTATATATAATACCTTTAGACATGTTATATAATGAATATAATTAGTCTCATGTTATTATAAGTTTTATTTAATATTATTCCTTCATGGGGATTATGATTTAATTGTTTGAAAGTGGTATGAGACACTTTGGAATGTTTAAAGATCCTTCTCCTAAAGAATGTTCTCAATGATTATCTTTGAAATATCACTCTCTTTTATGATTGTTAACTTTATCTTGAAACAATAAATTTATTTTAATCATTTTTCATTGGAAATTTAATTTAATATCCATATTTTCATACAATGGATATTATTATTTTATAAACTGTATATCATTTTATATTCAGTGTTTACTTTGACAGTTATTTGATTAATTGAGGAATTGTTGACAAATTAGTATCCTTTATTCAATATGGATATTTGATGATAAGTCACATTGATTATTAATTAAATCGATTATTTTAGAGACGAGGAATTCTTTATATTGGAATACATGGGTGAGGCCCGGTTATAGATAACCCCTCGATGCATCGGTAGTCTCATGAGATGAATCAGTTGGCCAAGTCAGAATAGTTTAAGCTATCTTGAGAATAGATCTTGGCAGTATAGTAGTTCATGTTCTAGATACATGACGTCCAATATTAAATCATTTCCTTAATTTTAGTTATCATTTTTATCCATGATGTTTTGTGTCGACATTTCTATAGATGCATTTAATTTTTAGTTCATTGATTAAATGGAATGTGTTTTTTGTTTCTTACCTTGTCATATTGATTTTTCCTTATCTATTTATTTGAATGGATTGTGTTATCAGTTATTTAACTTTCCATTTATTCTCATTAATTCATTATTTATTTCATTTTACTAATCCTTATTGATCATTTGAGCTAACCCTTATTATGTTTTATTTTACTAGGTTATGAAGAATAAATCCTTGAATAAGAATTCAAGGATGTAGTTTATTTCATTTTATTATGTATCATGTTTTTATTTTATATTTCCTAGTGTATTATGGGTATCATGTATGTAATATGGATTTATAAGACTACTAAACTAATTTGTACTTTGGGATGTTATTCATTTTACTCATGATAATGTGATAAAATAATGCATCAACTACAAGATTTTAGGGTTGGGGCATTATAGTTGGTATCATAGTAAGTTTAACAACAACCTTGGAAACTAGATTTAGAAAACTGAACTTAAGGAACATAACCCTAAGATAAAATTTGAGGATAAGTATTTAATAACATCCTAGAATTTTGTTAAGGTATAAATTATGTAATTATTACTAGAAATACATCCTTTTCTAGATACTACAAGAGGACGTGGTTTTGGAATAGATATACCTAGGAGTAACAACTCTGTCAAGGTTTGCCGAGCCTAACTTGGTGTAACCTGGTACATGACAATGAGCCTTACAACACACCTAGTTTGACACTCCTAGTGGATATGATTAGGATAGTTCACATTTTCTTTACCTTCCATTATGAAGGATTTAGAAGTAAAGATATCTCCAAAAAATCCATATTTATGATTATGAAATTAGCTGTGTATAAATTTCTTAATTTATGTTACGAAAAATTTAGAGTTATAAAAATCTCATAATTTTATGATCTAATTATGTATATTCTATTATTTATAAATGGTGCATGGAAGGAAGAATGGTATGAGTACTCATGGAAAATGTAGATATTTCCCTACCAAGTAAACCAATACAGACGGTATTGGAACTGAGAATATTATAGAAATATTAGGACAAATTAATCATATTATGACACGTAACCTTTACCGGATAGAGAAACATGTCCCATAACAAGATTATATAATGTTGGATCACTTTATGAAATATATCCCCCCATCATTTAGAGGGACTACTAATCCAATGAAAACAAAGCAATGGATAAAGTATTTAGAGAATATATTCTTGGCTTTAGGAAGTGGTGAAAAGGAAAAGGTTACACTTGTAGTATATTTTCTGAATAGAGATGTGGATAAGCAGTGGTATCTAATCTAGAATACAAGGAAGTAAAAAGAAATAGGAATCATGGAATGGAGAAATTTTAAGGGAAATTTATTTGATAAATACTTCCCTCATGATCAACAAATTGAGATGGAGAGTAAGTTACTTAGCTTAAAGAAAAAGGAAGAATAGAGTGTTGTAGATTATAAATATACCTTTACATGGTTAGATATGTATTCTAATGATTATATATGAAACACAGAGTAAAATATTGAACAATTATTTGAAGTTATTAATAAAAATCTCCGAAGGTCACTGGTTTCTCAAAATTGTTCATCATATAAAGAAATAGTTTTATGTTCCATCAAAATGGAAAATGAATTTTATCAAATAAATATATTAAAGGGAAACTAAGAGAAGAAGAGGCCATTTGAGAACCATGAAAAAGTGAATGAGTCAAAGAAAAATGGAAAAAATTATTTTCCCACATGTGATAATTGTAGAAATAATCACCCTGGTAAATGCTTGAAAGGAATTATAGTTTTTTTATAAGTGTAGAGATAAGGGTCACCATGCTAAAGAATGTAAAGGGAAAAATAAAAAGGCTAATATTTAGTGATAAAATTGCAAGGATATGGGAGCACTATGCAAATGAATTACCCAAACATCAAGAGAACATACCTTAGAAGAAACCAAGGGATCAAGGTTAAGATTTTTTTATCAACACAACCAAAGTGGAATGATTGATGTGATTCTATATATGGATCTCTAAAATATGTTGTAAAAGTATTTTATTGATGATTTTCTCATGATATGATTTATAGAATATGTAAGGATTCTACAAAAATACTATTTCATTAAATATTTGAAATTATATTATAAATGTTACCAAGAAAAGTTATCCAGTAGAAATTAAAACTTTTTAGGAAACACATAGTTAAGGGAAATATAAGCCTTAATATGTCCCTAATATTGAGTTAGTTATTTTTGGACAAAGAGGTGATTCATATGGATAAGTAAATTGGATACTAATAAATAACATAGAAATGATTCTAAAAAGTTGTATCATAATCTTTTGGAAAGGTTAACCATTTATGAAATGGTTTATGTTTTAATTTGGACATGGTTTTAGAGATTAATACATTACATCACTATATGATGAATATTGTTCTAAGGGATGATGTATAAATAGTTCAAGGCATGAACAAAGGATAATATTGGGCTTATAGAAATGTACCAAGTATGCATATCTATTATATATACTAATCCTGGGTTGTTTATTATATATGTGTCACTAAACTATAGCTCCACATCACCCAAAACATTTATTTCTCCCTCCAAACCCTAAAAAACTCCAGGTTTTCAGGCCTCGATCAGGAATTACCTCAACTCTGTACCCACTTCCCTCCCTGAATCCCCTATCCCACTCCCATTCCCAAATCTATACTCTAGCCGCACCTCCAACTCCAGGTACCACCTCTTTGGCATGCTCGGCATGATCCACCTCCACGTGCTCCGCCTCCGCCTCTACGTGCTCCACTTCCATTTTCTCCACCTCCACATCCTCATAGGGTACCCACTGCCCTCCTCGCTTCTGACTCTGTGCATCCGCCTCCGCATCCTCCTTCCAAACATGAACTAGTTCGCGCTATTCCATGAATTATTCTAGGGTTTAAGATATTGCTTCGCTCCTCATCACTTCTGAATCCATGCATCCACCTCCGCGTCCTCCTTCCAAACACAAACCAGCTCATGCTATTCCATGAATTATCCTAGGGTTCCAGCTACCGCATCACCTCACCTCATCCTTCTCTTCTCGAAAACCACTACCGACATCCGGTAAAAATATTTATCATCCTATACACCGGTTCATCCTCTCCAATCCACACATATTATTATACGGTTCCTGCATAACAAATCCAAAATTGTGCTCCAGCTAACTACTTCGAAGGATTTCAGTAAGAATAACTCTATTTCAGTCCAATATAATTTCTTATCTATGCTTATTTCTAAAAAATAGAACATAAATTTAAGATTTTTATTATTTATTCCACCAATTTTCTGGATACCCGGTGATCCATTCCCTTGGAACCCTATGACACCCCCTGCATGCCCTACAATGTTCCTAACTATATAAAATTTCTATGTTTGCTTCTTCTGCTTCAGCTTCACTAAGTGACATTTGTTTTTATAAAATTCATATTCATTTTTAAGGGATAAACCAGATCTGATTGCTGAAACATTCATAAATGAAATGGCAAAAAAAGGTAAGAAACCCCTTGTTGATGAGGATGGGTTCATTACCCCACAATCAAGAAAATCTAGAAGACGAAAGGATTTCTCGAACACTGAGCGCACAATTGTGACCAGATCAATGAATGCTTCCAAGTATAAACTAGTTGAGGCTCCTAAGGAAGAACTTATGGTTGAGGCCTCCAAACCTATGCATGCAGAGAAAACTCAAGATAATACTTTGGTTGCTTCTTCTAGTACTCAATTGTACTACTTTTCTCAGGATTTTGATGAGCAGGATTTACAAGTATGGATTCAGTATATGGACAGGAAACAAGAAATTTCCCATCAAGAATTTCAAGAAAAAAAGATATCTTATGCTGAATTCCTTAGTATAAAAAGATCCATCGCCGAGAAAAAAGAAAAGATGAGTTTCAAATCATCCTAATTCTGGATGGTTCCTTTCAGTTTCAGGATGTGCTGATTTATTTTCGAGTGTTTATTTTGTTTTTTTGTTCAACCTTTCCTGTTTTTGGTTGGAGAATCCTTATCCTCTGGTAATATACTATCCTGGTTGCTGTTCTGTGCATGTTTAACCGGGCTAGTACTGATTTTGAGAAGCTTTGGATTGCTCTGGAATTTTCTTGAGATCTTGACTCTGGTTTTGTGCTTTACCTGTTCACTTGTTTTTGACTGAGTCTGGAGTTTCTCTTTCTTCTACTTTCTGGGAACTGCTTTGTTTCTTCAGAGGATTTGTAGTTGGATCTGCACTTCTCCTGTTATTGTGTCCTACCTGCATCGTTCAATATTTCTTCTCATTTGAAATGCTGTCTATTCTGTGCTATTTTAAGCTCAATTTGGCCAGATTGATCAACTTCTATTTTGGTTATTGCTGCTGGTCTTCCCTTGCAACTGTTTGGCTTTGATTTGCTGAGTTGCTGTGCTGTTTCTTGGACAAGTGCCATTCCTGTAATGGTTTTGAAGTCCCAGAATCTACAGACATGGTGGGGCTGATCAGGCAGATCTTCTTATGGTTTTTTTTTGAAGTTTCTTACCTGGTTATTAATGTTCTATCTTTGTTGGTTTTTTTCTTTGTTTATGATGGTGTATGTTCTTTACACCTCAGGATTTTCTTGTAGCCTTTATGTTTAATAAATTCCTTTTGGCATGGATTGGGTAACCAATCCATGTCGACTCTTTTAAAAATTTTTTTGCATGACTACTAGTCTCTGAATTCCATTGGGAATCATATGTGAACCTTTTCAACTTACATTCCATCATAAAACTACCACTATAAATTTCACTACATCTCTTTAAATTGTAAATTCCATTGTACTATTATTCCCTAAAGTACTTTTCATTATTTTCTAAATATAACATTTCACTTTAACATTACTGATATCATTATGATTTTAAAGGAATTTATTGCTGATATTTTCCCCAAGAATTGACAGTAGTTTCAGTGGATAATACCAAAGAAACAACTTAAAATAGGTTTTCATATACGCATTAATGATTACATTATTTTATCTTGTAAATTATGATTCATTATCTCTATGTATTTATTTTATGTGGTATGTTTTATTGGTTTTATTCAATGTTTATTCTCATCATTATTATTTTATTTTATTTTTATATTTTCTAGATAATTTAATTTAATGTTTATGTGTTGTTTTTATTATATAATTCTATTTTTATGGATTGTTAATGTAATGATGTACTGTTTTCTCCGACAGTTCAAGATGAGATGTATGGATGTTAATATTGGCCTTACATAGAAACTAGGAGTTGGTATATCTTTCCTATTTGTTTTCTTAGTGCATGTGAATACATAAAGAAGAATTAGAAATGTGTCTGATTACAAAAATTTTATCATATGCCCCTAATTTTTTTATAAACTATCACATTACCTGATTGTTTTGTAGGAATCCTAGTCTCTGAAGGTCAATGACAATGAACTATGAACTGCTTCGACATTCATTCCATAAGACTACTACCATTGTAAAATTCACTGATTTTATGTAAATTATAAATTTCATTATCATGTTATTCCCTAAATTATATATAATTATTTTCTAAATACATACCTTTACATTATTTTTATTGGATTTTTTTTATTTTCCCGGACTTTTCTACTGCAATTGCCAGCAGGAATTGAGAGCAGTTTTAGTGGGGACCACTATGGAAACAACAACACACAAGTTGTTAGATACGTATTAATCTATACTTGATTTTTTTTCATAAATTATGATTACTTATATATATTAATTCATTATATGATCTACAATTATTAAAATTATTACTTCTATGACAATAATCTTTGAACTACTTCAACATTCATTCCATCAGACGACTACCATTGTAAAATTCACTAATTCTATGTAAATTATCAATTTAATTATCATGTTATTCCCCCTAATCCATTATAATCATCCTTATCTATGATAAAGGCATTATGAAATGTGAAAATTACACATTTGATGTAGAAATTAGGAATGTGTAGGTTCAAGAATTTATATTTTTTGCTGATTTATGGATTTTAATATTTCTGTTTATAGGGGGTGCTCTGGAACCACCAATTTCTCTATCAAGGGATGATCAAGATACCACCTTGTCCCATAATCACCCTATTTATATCATTTTATATTCAATTTACACCACAAATGAAAATAAGGGAGTTAGTATTACTGGATCTCATGAGGTTCCTAGAAAATACACTATAGATGGGATATATTCAGTTTCTAGAAAGAATGGAAATCTATCACTTGATTCATTTTAAAAATATAAGAAAGCTTTAAAAATGTAGAAGGAATTGTCTGAGAAGCTGAAGAAAATTATATTGGTTTGTGTTCCCTTTTTAATATTTTTGTGATATTTGAGTGAAACTTTTAATTAATTATTTTTTATATGTATGTTATGTCCTATTTTTGGTGGTAAAATGGTTTCTACTATGTTGTTTGATGCTACTGAACTCTCTTAGGGCACTTTCTTTCTTGTACTCAGTTTTGTTTGTTTTAACCATCGTGGAAATTATTCTCATTTACTACCTTGTAGTTTAAGGGGTTAGGATTAAACTAAGAATCAGATGACAACTAATAGGTTTGTAGTAAAACACCATATTCTTGTGGCACACTACATCCTCATGTTTATTCAGTTACATCTACTATACAATTTTCTAATGGGTCAATGGAAACTGTTTCATCTCTACCTACTGTTTCCATGGTAACTCCTCAATGTAGCATGGATTCTTTTCCTGGTCTTTCAAACATGCACAATGTTGAAGGTATAAAACATGCTCAGTAAAATTTTCAAACACAATTTGATATTGATTATCTTACTTGTGCATGTGATCATTATCAAAATATAGATTCTGTATGGATTCATAATACAATATTTCCACTTAAATATTAATTTATGGTTGTACTAATTTCTTTTCCTATGCATGGTTAAGTTTCCTAGGTTCCTTTCACAAGTTCATTTATGATATTTAAACCTTTCAATTTTTACCAACCCACTATCTTTTATGTCTTATTTTAGTATAATAGGTTTATTAAAATTTCTATATTACACTTTTATTCTCTTTATTTACGTGTGTTGGCTTATGAATTTGTTTCCATGAGGCCACTGCATGAAATACTCCATAGTCATAAGGGGGTTTAAGAATCACAGGTTGGACCTGTGCTTGAATGGATGCAGAGGGTGAGAATTTCTATTGATAATTGTTGTTGATTCTGCAAGCGGGTTGGGTTATTTGCATGAAAAAGTTAAAACATCTATTGTAGTGACAGACTCCATCAGGTGATTCATAGACTTAAGTAAGTGATTTTTCATAATCCTAGGCTATTTCCACCACCATTATTAGACTCCTCACTTCCTCCCCTTCCCCCTCTCTACCCTGTGGTCATTTTATGAAATTTTCTTTGAATCCAAATCGCACTGTTGTATTTGAATCATTTTCTGCAAGGTGAGTATTCTAGGTCTCCCCATTCCCCACCTTTTTACAAGTAATACGCTATCCAGGTTTCATACGAATATCACCTTTCCCCCAACTACTCCCATATCTATTTTAGATGCTTTTAATTGAAGGTTATAGGTGATTTTTTATGAATATCTGATTCTTAGTCCTTTATTTTGATCACCTTTGCTGGTGTATTTTTTTAAAAAGAAAAAATACCGGTATCCCTGTTGTGTATAATTATTCATGTATTACATGCACTATGCCTACAGATTAAATATCATTTATATGGGTATATTGTTTAGGATGTTATATTAGTCCATATATGGTAAGGATATTGAAGTAGTATCAATAATGAGTTGATAAGGGTATTTACATATACAATCAAATCGATATTGTTTTATGAATTCAATCTGCTGAGTCAAAGGCGCACCATGTATTTATGTGTTATTAAGGAGTATATTTTGTAATTTATACCCTTTTAATTTGTTTTCCTTTGATGATGTTTATAATTCCTTATAATTGGATTCTATTTTGTAAGATCATATTGACTAAACCTACCAAATTAGTTATATAATTCAACCTTAGATCTCCACAATAGCCTCCACAGTCCTAGCAACATGAGAGCTGGATAAATCCATGAATTTTCTCTCCATCTCTATTGTTCTATTTCAGTTCATATAAAAACACGCATGATCACTTGTGAGCTCGTGATAATACTTTTTCATTTTTCAACTGTTGTTGATTGAATTGGGGTAGGGGTTCACAACGTGGGAAGGAACATAATAATAGTTTATGTTGGCTTTTTAGAGTTATAGAATTTTCTCTATCTCTTCCTCCTTTCATAAGCATGAACATTATATCTTTGATTAAGAGAGTTCCTTTTAATATAGTCAATATTAATTCATGGTTTCTTTCATGTATTTAATGTGATAGGGTTTACTATAACTGGATTTTGGATATATATTTATCATTATGAAATAGAAAAGCATATGGGGGATTTCATGATAAGTGGATTATTTCCTTTTCTCTTAGTTATTATTTTATTCTACTTTTACTATATAACACATATGATACATGTATTTGAAAATTGCATTATGTACTTTGTGAAGCTTTTTAATATGACTAGTGGATGTTTTTTAGATCATTGAAAGATGAATTTTATATATCTTTTCTTTTTTAAGTATTTTAATGGTGTGTATATTTTATCCACTTATATTATATTTTTATGAACCGATACTTTGTGATTAAAAAATATTCAACATTACTATTTCTTAGTAACTTTTACAAATAACATTCTATTATTAAATAAAAACCATTAAACCAATATTCTGTGCATATTCACGGGTGAGTAATAGTTTACTTATATTCTTAGAGAGTGAATGAATTACTCAACTCCTGGAAAAAATGATCTTAAAATAAAAAATGTTGTCCTAGTGCATTCATTTTCAATGAGTCAAGTTCCCCCTTAGATCATTAAAGATTTGTGACCATGTGATTGTCAACTTTATCCTAACCATTTTCACTAGCACTCTTCATCAGATCTTGATTTTTATATTTTTATTTTGTATCCATGATTCCATTTCCCACTTATATTTTCATACTAGGGAACCTAGTTATGTGACCATTGTACTTTCATTTCTCTCTTATTAAGAAGATGTGTTTTTAACCCTATTTATGATGTGAGTTTTTAACAATATTTTATTTTCAAATATCAATCCCTCAATTACTGAGATTAAGTTTAAATTGTGATGACACAATTTAATTAAGGTGAGAAGAATGTAACGCCCTAAAATTCTAAAGTAATAACCTTATATTCGATAACATGTATGACATGGGACACCAAGAATGTAAGGTAATATAATACCCTAATACTTGAAAATATATTCACTATTTTAAATAAATTAAATATATATTTTAGCTTAAAATGACCAAACACTGAGTTAGCATACATTGCATGAAACAACGAGTTTCTTCAATGGCTTGCGTTACACACAAAACTGAGTTTTAACAAAAAAATATATTATTAAAATATTATTATTTAATATAATAAAACTTAACCTAGACATTAAATTAGTATTAATAAATAGTATTAACTAAATTATGAAAATACATGGTTTTTAAAAATATTAAATGAATTCATTGGTTACAAATTAATTATAAATGAATATAAGAACCCATTGAATATAAATGAAATATTTTTATAAAAAACTATTTTTATACTCAAAAAGCTATTTTATAATATTAAATCAATTAAAATTAGTGATTAATATTAATTTAATATATATATTATATATTCAGTCAAATATTTTTTATATTCATCCAATATATTTTATAGGCATAAGATAAGAATATACCCAATATTATACATAAAAAACTACATATTTATAAAGGTAGTTTTTCACCTTTTGATGGAGAACCCATTTTAAATAATTTTTTTGAACATTTTATAAATTTAATATGTGAAAATAAACTTAATATTTTCAATATAAACATAAAAATTATATTAGGTTTAATTTTTGGTATTTTTCTGTGAATTTTCATTTTTTAATGAATATTGAAAAATACTAAAATTTAATTCAAAATTGATTTTCCATCTAATTTATTTATAAGTTTGAATTATATTTTAAATGGGTTTTAAAGTTTAATTAGACAAATTTTTTTCATTTAATACAATTTATATCATTGGAATTAATTTCACCTTGAAATTGGTTATAAAAACTTAGCGAACTTTTGGATGTTTTTACTTTAAAAACTTGTATTGTCGTCCCATCTGTAGGATTAAATTTAAATTAATTTCTAAAAATTATATGTTTAGAGTTTAGAAAAATGGATTACATATTTGGAATAAGAATAATTTATATTTTCTAATAAGTTAAACTTAGTTTTTGATCAAAAATATTGGTGAAAGTAATTAAAATTAATTACAACGATTAATGTAAAATTAAGCTTAATAAGGGACTAAACCTTAATCTTAAGGAACAAAATGACCTATAAACTTGTCAAAGAGACATTTTATGCACATATTTTGAACCTCTAATCTCTTTTATATACTTTTTTTCATTATTTTATCCACTTTAAATGGAAAAATGTGGGTGTAATTCCCTATCCCAAAATTTACAAGAGTGCCACTCCTCCTCCGCTATAAAAGGCATCATCTCCTCCCAAATCCTCACACCTATCAATAAAAATTGTCTTGAAAAATATCTACCCAAATTGATACTAATAATTCCTATCCTAATCATATAATCCTTCCCTTGAGAATAAATCCATCCAAGGAATCCCTTTGGTTCAAACCAAAAGGAGTTACCCGATTAAGAGGTAACATATTTCTTTAATCTCTTTAATTTTATTTACACTATCCACCACATAAAATATTCTTATTCCAAGATTTTATAACAAAAAAAATATTATAAATATTCTAGTATGTTTTTTTGATAAGGGTTTTATGTATACTTACACACACTTCCATCTAATGGGTTTCAAACATATTGTTTCTGTGTACAACGAACTACCGCCTTATGAAACGATGATTGTTCATTTTTACATAAAAAATTTAATATTTATAAATAATGATGGAAAATAAATTTATATATAATATATAATATATTTTTAATTTTCTTATAATTATTTAAATATTTTATAAAACATACCTCTATACATTCCATTTTGTATAAATGCAATAACATCTTTTGTGGAAGTGTGGACTACTGCCACCTCAAAGCGTTGTGAATCGTTCATACTATACATGGAATATATAAAGAATAGTTTTAATAAACATATGTAACATATATAACATATATATTATACTGTAATTATAATATACATATTTATCATTTACTTTTCATTCTTTTAATACAATAAAGAAATAAAAGTATCATTCATGCGTATGTACGACTTATCGCGTCCATAAATGATGCACATCATTTCTTATCTCCAAATATTATGGAAAATTATAAATACACATGTACTGAATATATATAATAATTAAATCATGGTTTAAATTCTGGATATGATGAAATCACGATCTATGTAACAACAACAACAAATGACAAGTCAAAACATACTTGAGAAAACTAGGCAATTAACACCTGGAATAGTTAAAATAATTAAAGAGTGTTAACAAAAAGGTAATAAAATGTTATAAGAAGTTAATATAGGATATTATAAACATGATTATGGTTTTGTTATAATTTATTAACATATTTTAAACCACTATACAAGAGGATAAATACCACACAATACAAAATAAGGATAAGGTAAGAGAATTTCATCTCAATTTACATTCCATTGAGACTTATTTGTTATTATGCACCAATTCACATTTATTTGGTGTATATAATTTCTTTTTAAATGTTATATCATGAATCTAATTACTCTCATGATATTCTAAGTTTAATTTAATATAATTCCTTCATGGGTATTATGATTTAAATGTTTCAATGTGGTATGGGACACTTTGGAACGTTTAAACATTATTCTTCTAAAGAATGTTCTCAATGATTATATTTTCAATCTCACTTATTTTTGTGATTGTTAAATTTATCTTTAAACAATAACTTTATTTTAATAAATTTTAATTGGAAATTTATGTGAATATCCATATTTTTATATGATGGATATTATTATTGCATAAACCGTATATCATTTTATATACGGTGTTTACTTTGATAGTTATTTGATTAACTGAGTAATTATTGATAAATTTGTATCCTTTATTCAATAAAGATATTATATGATAAGGAAAATTTTTTATTAATTAAATATATTATTCTATGGATAAGAAATTATTTGGACTGACAGACATGGGTGGGGACCAGTTATAGATAACCCTCGATGCATAAGTAGTCTCATGAGTCGAATCAGTTGGAAAAATCAGAATAGTTTAAAATGTATTTAGAATAGATATTATAAGTATAGTGGTTCATGTTACAGATACATGACATAAAATATTTAATAATTTCCTTCATTTTAGTTTCCATTTTTATCCATGAGATTTTTCATCAACATATCTATGGATGCATTTCATTTTTAGTTCATTGATTAAATGGCATGTATTTTCATTTGACCTTGGTGCATGACATAGGTTAGGGAAGACTGACTAGGAAATAGAATTTTTGGTCCCCCCATAATCCACTGTAAGGAATATGATCCTACTGAATGACCAAGTGAGGTGGAACCACTTATAGGGTAGAAACCTAGGAGAGGTACATGCATCCTGATTATTTGGGTTCTTGTTTGAATTGGTTGATTTTTTTGAAGTTAAAATGAATTAAATAAATAATGAAATATTATCATCATTTTTATAACTTCTCCTATGCAATAACTTCTAATAAATTGTTATATTTTTTTTGAATTATTCATATAACCTAAAATAAAACCATAAAATGATGGTTAACTAGCTTGATCTATTTTTTTGAAACCTTCTTGAGGTTCTAATGTAACACCCCAGGTAAATAAAGAGTATGAAATTTTCATATTTATCCATATTTTTGAATAAAATATTAATATTACTTTAAAGGGGATGCTATTTACGATGACGTATCCAATACGCAACAACGAGTTTCTTGGGAATCTTGCATTGCACTCTAATAATAAAATAATATTATTTTAAATGGTAGTTAACACCTAGCTGTTGTAATGGAGAGAATGAATAGAACTAACTAAGAAATGATTATATATGTTTGTCAAATATTTTTACTCTTTAAAATAAATTTTAAAGGATTAAAAATGCGAATGAATCCAATTTTAATCGTAAACATTCCAATATTCTTTAAAAGGTTGATTAACCGCCTTTTAATGGAGAACCTCTTTTAAATCCACTTTTTGACAATTTTATAAGCTCTATTTTTCAAAATAAACATATTATTTATGATTGGGACATTGAAATTTACCTTGGGTAAATTTTTGGTATTTTTCTGACAATGTTCATTTTTCAATGAATAGTGAAAAATACTGCATTTTACATCAAAACTGGTTTTTCATATAATTTAATTATATGGTTATATTATATTTTTAATTTGTTTTAAAGTGTAATTAGAATATATTTTACCATGTAATTCAATGATGGTCATTGGTATTAATTTCACTTTGGAATTAGTCATAAACAAGTGCCAAACTTTTCATAAATATTGTTTCTAAAAAAACCCGCTATTTGTTTTGACAACGAGAAGTTTTTTTAAATTAATTATTTCAATTTATGTGTTTGTAATTTGGTAAAATGGATTACATATTTGGAATCATAAGTTCCAAATTATGTAATTAAGACTCTTTTGTTTTTGGACATTATGAATAGTAACGACGATAATTATCTTTAATTATCCAGATTAATGAGTAATCGGGTAGTTAAAGATAATAAGATAATATCATAATAATAAAAAATGACCACAAAATGTGTCCTAAGGCTACTGGTTGTCTCATGGACGACCATGGGATGCCTTGTTCCAAACTTGGGGGCCCCATGGAATCACTTTTGTGAGAAAGTGACTTTTTATCTTTTTATTTTTAAAGAATGTTAAATGTAACAAAGAATGTATCACCTAAGTAAAATATTTTTAATTTTGTCTACATAGATTATATTTTGGACTATAAATATTAATTGGAAAGCTAAAAATATTTCCTACATCATAGTATTTCTTTTATAATTTTTAGACATTAAATAAATTGAATTATTTATGACATCATGATGATGCAGCGATGACCTCATTATTTAACGATTTAAATAAAATGGGAAGATAATGCAAAATATAAGACCTAAACATGTACAAAACCTATTGGATGGGTGGATTTTGAACCCTTATCACCTTATCTTTGAAACAAATCAATGTAGTACCATTAAAATCCGAAACTCATTTGAAAATAAAGTTACATTTTATACCTTTCCAAGAGTGCCCCTCCTCTCCTCTTATAAAAGGCCCCCACCTCTACATCCTTACCCACACTTCCAAAGCCTTTGGATCGGCCAAAACCTGCATGTTTTGTCTCTAAACATCCATATATAACTCCTTGAAGCCTCACTTTGGGCATAAGTCTTCCCAAGGAAGCCTTTGAGCTCAAACCAAAGGGAGTTACCCGATTTTAAGGTAATGTCTTCACTTGAGTCCTTTTGTTTTATTTTGCTTCTCCAACACCCTAAACTCTTTTTATTAATTTCTTTTGTAACAACTAAAGTATCTTCAATATAATAGGATGTTTCTATAAGAAGGATTCGAGCTACAGTTACACACACCTTTGTCTAATGGTTAAAGAACATACTGTTTCTGTGGTTGGCGATTTTCTGCCTCACGAAACGATGATTGTTCAACATTCTTCTAACACATTAAAAGGTGTCCATTAAGATGAAACTATATTTATATATGATATATAATATGTTTATTTTTTACTTAAGCTTCTGTATTTTTCATTTATGTCATACCTTTATGGTTTCCATTATGGGTAAACGCGATATCTTCATTTAAGGAAGTGCGGACTACCGCCCCCTCAAAGTGATTTGATTCGTTAATACCATATATGGTACGTATAAAGGATATATTTAATTATATTATATATGATACCATACTGGAATACTATTATGTATCATTATGTTTTAATTACATTAAATATGAAATATAAATGGAAGTAGAGTTCATGCGTACGTACGGCTTACCGTCTCCATGAACGGTACATTTCATTTTTGTCTCAAAATGTTATGTACTATTATAAGTACATATATATAATGGATATATATGTAATATATTAAATCTAAATGATTTATATCATTCTGGAATTATAACATATATATATATCTCTCATTTTGTTTTAATTCCATTAATATGACAAAAAATTAAAGTAGCGTTCATGCGTACGTACGGCCTACCGTCTCCATGAACGGTGCTTTTAATTTTTATATCCAAATGCTATGGAATAGTATAAAACGAATATATACTGGATATATATGATATTTAAAACATCAATACTATTCTGGATATGATGTACCTATAACTACATGGAAAATTATTTTCCAACAAGTTCAATTTTTGACTCATGTACCAAACATCGAAAAAAACGTCTGATATGAACTCATATTATTAACCAATTATTATAACATTAAAATATGTGATATGAAATGAATAATAATAATTATAGGAGGTCCTTAAGCAATTATAAATTGACCAAAGTTTATTATTCAGGAATATAAAGAAACGAACAAGACAAGTCGGACTTGAGGTAAGGGATCCGACCCCTCTCTTTCTTTTAAAGTACTCTTTTATGTCATTCCTTTTAAGCTCATATTTCCTGTGATTGGGATGTTATTTTATATTAATCATACATTAATTTTTATGTTCATATGATTGGAGAACCTATTTCCTCTCATCAATCCATTTTGGAAGTTTTAGGTGGCGCCTTTAGGCTGCCGAGTTTTTGTAAGGGATTTTTCATCTCACTTTTATTCCCGTGAGATTTATGCTACATTTGCCACAATTTCCTTTGGGTGGTGTATGTACTTACCATTATTATACACTTTGTATAGTATAATTTCATTTATGGGTATTCACATCTTCATTGTATGACCCTTCTTCCATGGGGTGTACGTTTCGAAAGTTACCCAACTCGGTAAGGGGACCTTTCACCCTCCTCTTTTTAAAAGACTTCTTTTGTTATGTCTTTTAATTCACATACTATTATGTTGGGATATGTTCTTTTATATCCTTATTGATGTAAATTTTATGTCCAATTTATGAGATTCCCTTTTTATCTCTCATCAACTCATTTTCTGAATTTTGAAGTGATGCCGTTAGGCTGTCGAATTTTACCAAGGGAACTTTTTAACCCAATTTCGATTTCTTTGGGTTCAAAATGTAGTTATTGAATATGTCATCTTTTGAATATGTTTGAATGAACTTTTATTGTTTTACACTCAATATCCAATTATATTGGGTGTATTTATATTTGTCACACATAATTTTGAGATTGAATTATCCTTAATTTAAGGATACCTTCTTTATAAGGGAATTCATCGCATTTGACATTTCTATTGAGAATTCATTGTTGTTATGAACCAATTCACTCTTATATGGTGTATATACAGTCCTTTGTAATATTATATCATGAATCCATTTATTCTCATGATATTATAAAGTTCTGAATAAATGTTATTCCTCAACTGTTGTATTCAAGTGTCTCTAATTTTGGTAGAACCCCTTTAACCAAAATATCACTTTAAATGTTTTAATTATTTGTTATTATTAATATCCATGTTTTTAAATGGTTTTAAGGATTTATTTATATGGATACTAATGGTTTGAAATTTTAAAATCTTCAAGGTGGTATGGGACACTTTGATTCAAAAATCTCTTTATTAAATGTTTTAAATGGTTTTGGAAATGGTTTCTTTTTGAATGGATTCATTATTTCAATATACTAAAATGTTATATTGTGATTGAAATGTTGAAATGTTATGTTTCCTTTATGCATGTTTTATGTGATACGTTTATGTTATGGTTCTTGGGCATTGTTATGAAGACGGGTGGTTCCGTGATAAACTAAGGGCGGGTGAGCCCGATATAGCTCTCCAATTGATTGGGTAACGCGAAGGAGTGAAACATTAAGGTTTCTCTGAAGAGATTTAGGGAATATAATGTGGTGGGTATTCCGAACGTAACCAAGAGGGTTAATACCTACGCAAGAATGTTATGAATGCCTCAAGCTACCTTTTATGTCTTATGATTTTTATGATTTATTCATGATTTGATGAGGTTTGTTAAAGTGCCTATGTTTTATGGGTAAAGTATGATTTCATTCTTATGTATATATAAACTCATGTTTCCTTTCCATATTTTTATATCCCTTACTGAGCTTTTTATGCTCATCCCAAGTTTTTTGAAATGTTTTTCACAGGTCAAGGGAAATGTACATGATATGATGATAGTGTCAAGGAAGTGTCAAGAAAGAATCCATGTTTTATTTTAAATATGTTTCTGTTGATGAAAAAAAAACGAATACTATCTTTATGTAACCACTTTGTTTAAATGTGGAATGTAATTCAAGTTTTATGATCTAATTCTCTAAAAATCTAAACCTAAAAAGATCCTCAATGTGTAATCTTGTATTAACTCAAGATTAAGTAAGGTTTAAGGCTGGGGACTTATAGTTGGTATCAGAGGTCGGTTTAGATAACTTTAGAGGTTAGGGTATTCTTTAAGCATAAGTGACATTACCATAATGGTTAGGATTTCAGAAAGAGTCCTAGTTTTAGATAAAGTGAATGAGTAAGTATATATTAGTGTTTATCTTACTCATTAGTACATGATGGTTTTGTTGATATACTCACAATGACCTTTCTGTTTTTAGTGAATGGATGGATCTAGAAGGCACCAAAGAGACAACGGGTTTGAAGGAAACTGTGGTGGTTCTCTGTTTAAGATACTAGATAAAATGGGGGATTCAATGAGGAAACTTGTGGTTGTTCTAAACCAACTATCAAGGAGTCATGATCAACCACTTGAACCTTGGTATGTTCTGCAGTGCATCATGTACGAGATGACCAACCGATGTGGAAGTTCAGGTAATATTTATAAAGGTAACCATTACAGTTTATATGATCCTTACTTTTTTGGTAATTATGGGTTATTATATGTTATGATGGAAAATGAAAGGAATGAGATAAAATTGAGGTTAAAATATGTTATGATTATTTTTGAAGATTTTATCTCGTTTTGGGGAATGTTTTAAGAATTATATAGTTTTGGAAAAAGGACAACATGCAGACCGTGTGACAACCCGTCGCGTCGGACAAAGCTACGGGAATCGAACCCACAACCAAAGTGAGACTGGTATTTATCACCTACCACTGGACTATGTGAAGTCCCTAGTTAGTTTGAATGATTCTTTTTAGTTAGATTATTTTATGAATTAAGAGTAAGTTGATTTTGGGTTATCTATGGAAATTTATTGACCTATCATGGAAGATATGTGATTAGGTTAATAACTTTTCAATACGAGACATTAAGAGAAACTGATGTTGTTTGGAGATAAATTTTACGATTTAACTTGGAAGACTATGAGAATAAATCCTTTAAATATTTTTATTTCAATCTTAGTTTGGTTTACTTTGAAGAATTTTATGGAAAAATTGTTTATCGAATGGTCCTCGTTGAACTTTGGGTTTTGTTGGACAAATTTTGGAGATTAAGAATAGATTTTCTTTTTATAAAGGGTTATCCTTTTCTGGATTATGTGATCTTCTACTAACCTTTTTGGTTTTGGTTTTGGTTAAATTCTAAAGACATGGGAATTATATAGTTCTCTTTTTTGGATTAGGTGATTCTCTAGAAGTTGATTATAGTACTCTTAATGTGAACAAGTCTTCCTAAATACTCGTCTTTTGGAGAAAATATGAGTTTGTGTAAGGAATATAATAAAAGTTGAAAGTCAACATGATAAGTGATTATGTTTCCTTAAGAATAAATTCCTCAATAAAAATTAACTTAAAACAAAAATGTTGTCTATTAACTTTTCCTACTGGGGAATCGAATACCGTTTAACCCATCATAGGTTTGTGATTTTCTTGTGGTTAACTTTCTCATAAACATGTTTTCTATCACTCCATCAGAACACGACCCTTTGTTTTTTACTCCATATCCATATTTTCATACTTGGAATCCTAGTATGGGTTAACTCGGGTGACCTTTGTACTTATCTTTCTTTATTTTAAAGTGATTGTTTTACCGACTCTTGTTTCGATGTGGGACGTTCAAGGATGTTTCCAATCTCAATTTTAAAAAATTGCAAGGACGTAATTCCCAAAAGGGGGGAAGGATGTAACACCCCAGGTAAATAAAGAGTATTACATTTTCATATTTATCCATATTTTTGAATAAAATATTAATATTACTTTAAAGGGGACACTATGTGCGATGACGTACCCAATACGCAACAACGAGTTTCTTGGGAATCTTGCATTGCACTCTAATAATAAAATAATATTATTTTAAATGTTAGTTAACGCCTAGCCATTATAATGGCTGGAATGAACAAAACTAACTAAAAAATGATTATATATGTTTGTAAAATATTTTTACTCTTTACAATAAATTTTATAGGATTAAAAATGCAAATGAATCCAATTTTAAGCGTAAACATTCCAATATTCTTTAAAAGGTCGATTAATCGCCTTTTAATGGAGAACCTCTTTTAAATCCACTTTTGACAATTTTATAAGATCTATTTTTCAAAATAAACATATTATTTATTATTGGGACATTGAAATTTACCTTGGGTTAATTTTTGGTATTTTTCTGACAATGTTCATTTTTCAATGAATAGTGAAAAATATTGCATTTTACATCAAAACTACTTTTTCATATAATTTAATTATATGGTTATATTATCTTTTTAATTTGTTTTAAAGTGTAATTAGAATATATTTTTACCATGTAATTCAATGATGGTGATTGGGATTAATTTCACTTTGGAATTAGGCATAAACAAGTGCCAAACTTTTCATAAATATTGTTTCTAAAAAAAACCGGCTATTTGTTTTGACAACGGGAAGTTTTTTTAAATTAATTATTTAAATTTAAGTGTTTGGAATTTGGTAAAATGGATTACATATTTGGAATCAGAAGGTCCAAATTATGTAATTAATACTCTTTTGTTTTTGGAAATTATGAATAGTAACGACGATAATTATCTTTAATTATCTAGATTAATGAGTAATCGGGTAGTTAAAGATAACAAGATAATATCATAATAATAAAAAATGACCACAAAATGTTTCCTAAGGCTACTGGTTGTCTCATGGCCGACCATTGGATCCTTGTGCAAAACTTGGGGGCCCCATGGAATCACTTTTGTGAGAAAGTGACTTTTTATCTTTTTATTTTTAAAGAATGTTAAATGTAACAAAGAATATATCACCTAAGTAAAATATTTTTAATTTTATCTAAATAAATGATCCTTTATACTGTAAATATTCATTGGAAATCTAAAAAGATTTCCTACATCATATTATTTTTTTTATAATTTTTAGAAATTAAATAAATTAAATTATTTATGACATCATGATGATGCAGCGATGACCTCATTATTTAACGATTTAAATAAAATGGGAAGATAATGTAAAATCTAAGACCTACACATGTCAAAAACCTATTGGATGGGTGTATTTAGAACCCTTATCACCTTATCCTCGAAAAAAATCAATGTGGGACCATTAAAATCCGAAACTCATTTGAAAATAAAGTTACATTTTATACCTTTCCAAGAGTGCCCCTCCTCTCCTCTTATAAAAGGCCCCCACCTCTACCTCCTTACCCACACATAAAAAGCCTTTGACTCGGCCAACCCCTGCCCATTTTGTCTCTAAAAATCCATCTCTAACTCCTTGAAGCCTCACTTTGGGCAGAAGTCTTCCCAAGGAAGCCTTTGAGCTCAAACCAAAGGGAGTTACCCGATTTTAAGGTAATGTCTTCACTTGAGTCCTTTTGTTTTATTTTGCTTATCCAACCCCCTAAACTCTTTTTATTAATTTCTTTTGTAACAAATACATTATATTCAATATACTAGGATGTTTTTATAAGAAGTATTCTAGCTATACTTACACCCACCTTCATCTAATGGTTAAAGAACATACTGTTTCTGTGGTTGGTGATTTTCTGCCTCACGAAATGATGATTGTTCAACATTCTTATAACACCTTCAAAGGTGGCCATTAAGATGAAACTATATTTATATATGATATATAATATGTTTATGTTTTACTTAATCTTCTGTATTTTTCATTTATGGCATAACTTTATGGTTTCCATTATGGGTAAACGCGATATCTTCATTTAAGGAAGTGCGGACTACCGCCCCCTCAAAGTGATTTGATTCGTTAATACCATATGTGGTACGTATAAAGGATATATTTAATTATATTATATATGATACAATACTGGAATAATATTATGCATCATTATGTTTTAATTACATTAAATATGAAATAGAAATGGAAGTAGCGTTCATGCGTACGTACGACTTACCGTCTCCATGAACAGTACATTTCATTTTTTGTCTCAAAATGTTATGTACTATTATAAGTACATATATATAATGAATATATATGTAATATATTAAATCTAAATGATTTATATCATTCTGGAATTATAACATATATATATATATATATCTCATTTTGTTTTAATTCTATTAATATGACAAAAAATTAAAGTAGCGTTCATGCGTACGTACGACCTACCGTCTCCATGAACGGTGCTTTTAATTTTTATCTCCAAATTCTATGGAATAGTATAAAATGAATATATAATGGATATATATGATATTTAATACATCAATACTATTCTGGATATGATGTACCTATAACTACATGGAAAATTATTTTCCAACAAGTTCAATTTTTGACTCATGTACCAAACATCGACAAAAACGTCTGATATGAAGTCATATTATTAACCAATTATTATAACATTAAAATATGTGATATGAACTGAATAATATTAATTATAGGAGGTACTTAAGCAATTATAAATTGACCAAATTTTATTATTCAGGAATATAAAGAAATGAACAAGACAAGTCGGACTTGAGGTAAGGGATCTGACCCCTCTGTTTCTTTTAAAGTACACTCTATTATGTCATTCCTTTTAAGCTCATATTTCTTGTGATTGGGATGTTCTTTTATATTAATATTACTGTAATTTTTATGTTCATATGATGAGAGACCCTATTTCCTCTCATCAATCCATTTTGGAAGTTTTAGGTGGCGCCTTTTGGCTGCCGAGTTTTCGTAAGGGATTTTTCATCTCACTTTTATTCCTGTGAGATTTATGCTACATTTGCCACAATTTCCTTTGAGTGGTGTATGTAATTCCCATTATTATACACTTTTTGTAGTATAATTTCATTTATGGGTATTCACATCTTCATTGTATGACCCTTCTTCCATGGAGTGTACGTTTCGAAAGTAACCCAACTCGGTAAGGGGACCTTTCACCCTCCTCTTTTTAAAAGACTTCTTTTGTTATGTCTTTTAATTCACATACTATTATATTGGGATATGTTATTTTATATCCTTATTGATGTAAATTTTATGTCCAAGTGATGAGATTCCCTTTTTATCTCTCATCAACTCATTTTCTGAATTTTGAAGTGATGCCGTTAGGCTGTCGAATTTTACCAAGGGAACTTTTTAACCCAATTTCGATTTCCTTGGGTTCAACATGTAGTTATTGAATATGTCATATTTTGAATATGTTTGAATGAACTTTTATTTTTTTACACTCAATATCCACTTATATTGGGTGTATTTATATTTGTCACACATAATTTTGAGATTTAATTATCCTTAATTTAAGGATACCTTCTTTATAAGGGAATTCATCACATTTGACATTTCTATTGAGACTTCATTGTTGTTATGCACCAATTCACTCTTATATGGTGTATATAATGTCCTTTGGAATATTATATCATGAATCCATTTATTCTCATCATATTATAAGGTTCTTACTAAATGTTATTCCTCAACTGTTGTATTCAAGCGTCTCTAATTTTGGTAGAACCCCTTTAACCAAAATATCGCTTTAAATGTTTTAATTATTTGTTCTTATTAATATCCATGTTTTGAAATGGTTTTAAGGATTTATTTATATGGATATTAATGGTTTTAAATTTTAAAAGCTTCAAGGTGGTATGGGACACTTTGATTCAAAAATATCTTTATTAAATGTTTTATATAGTTTTGGAAATGGTTTCTTTTTGAATGGATTCATTATTTCAATATACTAAAATGTTTTATTGTGATTGAAA
Organism: Viscum album; assembly: GCA_963277665.1. Classification (NCBI taxonomy): domain Eukaryota; kingdom Viridiplantae; phylum Streptophyta; class Magnoliopsida; order Santalales; family Viscaceae; genus Viscum; species Viscum album. The sequence goes on from OY728157.1 coordinate 951,085,530, forward strand.
TGTTGAAAAGTTATGTTTCCTTTATGCATGTTTTATGTGATACGTTTATGTTATGGTTCTTGGACATTGTAATGAAGACGGGTGGTTCCGTGATAAACTAAGGGCGGGTGAGCCCGATATAGCTCTCCAATGCATTGGGTAACGTGAAGGAGTGAAACGTTAAGGTTTCTCCAAAGAGATTTAGGGAATATACTGTGGTGGGTATTCCGAACGTAACCAAGAGGGTTAATAACTATGTAAGAATGTTATGAATGCCTCAAGCTACCTTTTATGTCTTATGATTTCTATGATTTATTCATTATTTGACGAGGTATGTTAAAGTGCCTATGTTTTATGGGTAAAGTATGATTTCATTATTATGTATATATGAACTCATGTTTCCTTTCCATATTTTTATATCCCTTACTGAGATTTTTATGCTCATACCAAGTTTTTTGAAATGTTTTTCACAGGTCAAGGGAAAGGTACATGATATGATGATAGTGTCAAGGAAGTGTCAAGAAATAATACATGTTTTATTTTAAATATGTTTCTGTTGATGGAAAAAAATGAAAAATATCTTTATGTAACCACTCTGTTTAAATGTGGAATGTAATGCAAGTTTTATGATCTATTTCTCTAAAACTCTAAACCTGAAAAGATCCTCAATGTGTAATCTTGTATTAACTCAAGATTAAGTAAGGTTTAAGGCTGGGGCCTTATAGTTGGTATCAGAGGTCGGTTTAGATAACTTTAGAGGTTAGGGTATTCTTTAAGAATAAGTGACATTACCATAATGGTAAGGATTTCAGAAAGAGTCCTATTTTTAGATAAAGTGAATGAGTAAGTATATATTAGTGTTTATCTTCCTCATTATTACTTGATGGTTTTGTTGATATACTCACACTGACCTTTCTGTTTTTAGTGAATGGATGGATCTAGCAGGCACCAAAGAGACAACAGGTTTGAAGGAAACTGTGGTGGTTCTCTGTTTAAGATAATAGATAAAATGGGGGATTCAATGTGAAAACTCGTGGTTGTTCTAAACCAACTATCAAGGAGTCATGATCAACCACTTGAACCTTGGTATGTTCTGCAGTGCATTATGTACGAGATGACCAATCGATGTGGAATTTCAGGTAATAATTATAAAGGTAACCATTAGAGTTTATATGATCCTTACTTTTTTGGTAATTATGGGTTATTATATGTTATGATGGAAAATGAAAGGAATGAGATAAACTTGAGGTTAAAATATGTTATGATTATTTTTGAAGATTTTATATTGTTTTGGGGAATTTTTTAAGAATTATATAGTTTTGAAAAAAGGACAACACGCAGACCGTGTGACAACCTGTTGCGTTGGACAAAACTGCGGGAATCAAACCCACAACCAAAGTGCGACTAGTATTTATCGCCTACCATTGGACTACGTGAAGTCCCTGGTTAGTTTGACTGGTTCTTTTTAGTTAGATTATTTTATGAATTAAGAGTAAGTTGATTTTGGGTTATCTATGGAAATTTGCTAACCTATCATGGAATATATGTGATTAGGTTAATTAATTTTCAATACGATACATTAAGAGAAACTGATGTTGTTTGGAGATAAATGTTATGATTTAACTTGGAAGACAATGAGAGTAAATCCTTCAAATATTTGGATTTCAATCTTAGTTTGGTTTACTTTGAAGAATTTTATGGACAAATTGTTTATCGAATGGTCCTCGTTGAACTTTGGGTTTTGTTGGACAAATTTTGGAGATTAAGAATCAATTTTCTTTTTATAAAGGGTTATCCTTTTCTAGATTATCTGATCCTGTACTAACCTTTTTGGTTTTGGTTTTGGTTAAATTCTAAAGACATGAGAAGTATATAGTTCTCTTTTGTGGATTAGGTGTTTCTCTAGAAGTTGATTATAGTACTCTTAATGTGAACAAGTCTTCCGAAATACTCGTCTTTTGGAGAAAATATGAGTTTGTGTAAGGAATCTAATAAAAGTTGAAAGTCAACATGATAAGTGATTACGTTTCCTTAAGAATAAATTCCTCAATAAAAAGTAACTTAAAACAAAAATGTTTCCTATTAACTTTTCCTACTGGGGAATCGAATACCGTTTAACCCATCACAAGTTTGTGATTTTCTTGTGGTTAAATTTCTCCAAAACATGTTTTCTATCACTCTCCATCAGAACATGACCCTTTGTTTTTTCCTCCATATCCATATTTTCATACTTGGAATCCTAGTATGGGTTAACTCGGGTGACCTTTGTACTTATCTTTCTTCATTTTAAAGTGATTGTTTTACCGACTCTTGTTCCGATGTGGGACGTTCAAGGATGTTTTCAAGCTCAATTTTAAAAAATTGTGAGGATGCAATTCCCAAAAGGGGGGAAGGATGTAACACCCCAGGTAAATAAAGAGTATGAAATTTTCATATTTATCCATATTTTTGAATAAAATATTAATATTACTTTAAAGGGGACACCATGTGCGATGACGTACCCAATACGCAACAACGAGTTTCTTGGGAATCTTGCATTGCACTCTAATAATAAAATAATATTATTTTAAATGGTAGTTAACGCCTAGCCGTTGTAATGGCGGGAATGAACAGAACTAACTAAAAAATGATTATATATGTTTGTCAAATATTTTTACTCTTTACAATAAATGTTAGAGGATTAAAAATGCGAATGAATCCAATTTTAAGCGTAAACATTCCAATATTCTTTAAAAGGTCGATTAACCGCCTTTTAATGGTGAACCTATTTTTAATCCACTTTTTGACAATTTTATAAGCTCTATTTTTCAAAATAAACATATTATTTATGATTGGTACATTGAAATTTACCTTGGGTTAATTTTTGGTATTTTTTTGACAATGTTCATTTTTCAATGAATAGTGAAAAATACTGCATTTTACATCAAAACTTCTTTTTCATATAATTTAATTATATGGTTATATTATCTTTTTAATTTGTATTAAAATGTAATTAGAATATATTTTTACCATGTAATTAAATGATGGTTATTGGGATTAATTTCACTTTTGAATTAGGCATAAACAAGTGCCAAACTTTTCATAAATATTGTTTCTAAAAAAACCCGCTATTTGTTTTGACAACGGGAAGTTTTTTTAAATTAATTATTGAAATTTATGTGTTTGGAATTTGGTAAAATGGATTAAATATTTGGAATCAGAAGGTCCAAATTATGTAATTAAGAATCTTTTGTTTTTGGACATTATGAATAGTAACGACGGTAATTTTCTTTAATTATCTAGATTAATGAGTAATCAGGTAGTTAAAGATAATAAGATAATATAATAATAATAAAAAATGACCACAAAATGTGTCCTAAGGCTAATGGTTGTCTCATGGCCGACCATGGGATTCCTTGTGCCAAACTTGGGGGCCCCATGGAATCACTTTTGTGAGAAAGTGACTTTTTTATCTTTTTATTTTTAAAGAATGTTAAATGTAACAAAGAATGTATCACCTAAGTAAAATATTTTTAATTTTGTCTACATAAATTATCTTTTGGACTATAAATATTAATTGGAAAACTAAAAATATTTCCTACATCATAGTATTTTTTTTATAATTTTTAGACATTAAATAAATTAAATTATTTATGACATCATGATGATGCAGCGATGACCTCATTATTTAACGATTTAAATAAAATGGGAAGATAATGTAAAATATAAGACCTAAACATGTCCAAAACCTATTTTATGGGTGTATTTTGAACCCTTATCACCTTATCCTCGAAAAAAATCAATGTGGGACCATTAAAATCCGAAACTCATTTGAAAATAAAGTTACATTTTATACCTTTCCAAGAGTGCCCCTCCTCTCCTCTTATAAAAGCCCCCCACCTCTACATCCTTACCCACACTTCCAAAGCCTTTGGCTCGGACAAACCCTGCCCATTTTGTCTCTAAACATCCATCTATAACTTCTTGAATCCTCACTTTGGGAAGAAGTCTTCCCAAGGAAGCCTTTGAGCTCAAACCAAAGGGAGTTACCCGATTTTAAGGTAATGTCTTCACTTGAGTCCTTTTGTTTTATTTTGCTTCTCCAACCCCCTAAAATATTTTTATTCATTTCTTTTGTAACAAATCCAGTATATTCAATATACTAGGATGTTGTTATAAGAAGGATTCTAGCTACACTTACACACACCTTCGTCTAATGGTTAAAGAACATACTGTTTATGTGGTTGGCGATTTTCTGCCTCACGAAACGATGATTGTTCAACATTCTTCTAACACCTTCAAAGGTGTCCATTAAGATGAAACTATATTTATATATGATATATAATATGTTTATGTTTTACTTAAGCTTATTTATTTTTCATTTATGGAATACCTTTATGGTTTCCATTATGGGTAAACGCGATATCTTCATTTAAGGAAGTGCGGACTACCGCCCCCTCAAAGTGATTTGATTCGTTAATACCATATGTGGTACGTATAAAGGATATATTTAATTATATTTTATATGATACCATACTGGAATACTATTATGTATCATTATGTTTTAATTACATTAAATATGAAATAGAAATGGAAGTAGCGTTCATGCGTACGTACGGCTTACCGTCGCCATGAACGGTACATTTCATTTCTTGTCTCAAAATGTTATGTACTATTATAAGTACATATATATAATGGATTTATATGTAATATATTAAATCTAAATGATTTATATCATTCTGGAATTATAACATATATATATATATATATATATATATATATATCTCATTTTGTTTTAATTCCATTAATATGACAAAAAATTAAAGTAGCGTTCATGCGTACGTACGGCCTACCGTCTCCAGGAACGGTGATTTTAATTTTTATCTCCAAATGCTATAGAATAGTATAAAATGAATATATAATGTATATATATGATATTTAAAACATCAATACTATTCTGGATATGATGTACCTATAACTACATGGAAAATTATTTTCCAACAAGTTCAATTTTTGACTCATGTACCAAACATCGAAAAAAACGTCTGATATGAACTCATATTATTAACCAATTATTATAACATTAAAATATGTGATATGAAATGAATAATAATAATTATAGGAGGTCCTTAAGCAATTATAAATTGACCAAAGTTTATTATTCAGGAATATAAAGAAACGAAAAAGACAAGTCAGACTTGAGGTAAGGGATCCGACCCCTCTCTTTCTTTTAAAGTACACTCTTTTATGTCATTCCTTTTAATCTCATATTTCTTGTGATTGGGATGTTATTTTATATTAATATTACTGTAATTTTTTATGTTCATATTATGAGAGACCCTATTTCCTCTCATCAATCCATTTTGGAAGTTTTAGGTGGCGCCTTTAGGCTGCCGAGTTTTCGTAAGGGATTTTTCATCTCACTTTTATTCCCGTGAGATTTATGCTACATTTGCCACAATTTCCTTTGAGTGATGTATGTATTTCCCATTATTATAAAATTTTTGTAGTATAATTTCATTTATTGGTATTCACATATTCATTGTATGACCCTTCTTCCATGGGGTGTACGTTTCGAAAGTTACCCAACTCGGTAAGGGGACCTTTCACCCTCCTCTTTTTAAAAGACTTCTTTTGTTATGTATTTTAATTCACATACTATTATGTTGGGATATGTTCTTTTATATCCTTATTGATGTAAATTTTATGTACAAGTGATTATATGCCCTTTTTATCTCTCATCAACTCATTTTCTGAATTTTGAAGTGATGCCGTTAGGCTGTCGAATTTTACCAAGGGAACTTTTTAACCCAATTTTGATTTCTTTGGGTTCAACATGTAGTTATTGAATATGTCATCTTTTGAATATGTGTGAATGATATTTTATTGTTTTACACTCAATATCCACTTATATTGGGTACATTTATATTTGTCACACATAATTTTGAGATTGAATTATCCTTAATTTAAGGATACCTTCTTTATAAGGGAATTCATCACATTTGACATTTCTATTGATAATTAATTGTTGTTATGCACCAATTCAGTCTTATATGGTGTATATACTTCCCTTTGGAATATTATATCATGAATCCATTTATTCTCATGATATTATAAAGTTCTGACTAAATGTTATTTCTCAACTATTGTATTCAAGTGTCTCTAATTTTGGTAGAACCCCTTTAACCAAAATATTGCTTTAAATGTCGTAATTATTTGTTCTTATTAATATCCATGTTTTCAAATGGTTTTACGGATTTATTTATATGGATATTAATGGTTTGAAATTTTAAAATCTTTAAGGTGGTATGTGACACTTTTATTCAAAAATATCTTTATTAAATGTTTTAAATGGTTTTGGAAATGGTTTCTTTTTGAATGGATTCATTATTTCAATATACTAAAATGTTATATTGTGATTGAAATGTTGAAATGTTATGTTTCCTTTATGCATGTTTTATGTGATACGTTTATGTTAGGGTTCTTGGGCATGGTTATGAAGACGGGTGGTTCCGTGATAAACTAAGGGCGGGTGAGCCCGATATAGCTCTCCAATGCATTGGGAAACACGAAGGAGTGAAACGTTAAGGTTTTGCTGAAGAGATTTAGGGAATATACTGTGGCGGGTATTCCAAACGTAACCAAGATGGTTACACCCTACGCAAGAATGTTATGAATGCCTCAATCTACCTTTTATGTCTATGATTTCTATGATTTATTCATGATTTGACGAGTTATGTTAAAGTGCCTATGTTTTATGGGTAAAGTATGATTCATTCTTATGTATATATGAACTCATGTTTCCTTTCCATATTTTTATATCCCTTACTGAGCTTTTTATGCTCATCCCAAGTTTTTTGAAATGTTTTTCACAGGTCAAGGGAAAGGTACATGATATGATGATAGTGTCAAGGAAGTGTCAAGAAAGAATCCATGTTTTATTTTAAATATGTTTCTGTTGATGGAAAAAAAACGAATACTATCTTTATGTAACCACTTTGTTTAAATGTGGAATGTAATGAAAGTTTTATGATCTAATTCTCTAAAACTCTAAACCTGAAAAGATCCTCAATGTGTAATCTTGTATTAAATCAATATTAAGTAAGGTTTAAGGCTGGGGCCTTATAGTTGGTATCAGAGGTCAGTTTATATAACTTTATAGGTTAGGGTATTCTTTAAGCATAAGTGACATTACCATAATGGTTAGGATTTTAGAAAGAGTCCTAGTTTTAGATAAAGTGAATGAGTAAGTATATATTAGTGTTTATCTTCCTCATTAGTACATGATGGTTTTGTTGATATACTCACACTGACCTTTCTGTTTTTTGTGAATGGATGGATCTAGCAGGCACCAAAGAGACAACAGGTTTGAAGGAAACTATGGTGGTTCTCTGTTTAAGATACTAGATAAAATGGGGGATTCAGTGAGGAAACTCGTGGTTTTTCTAAACCAACTATCAAGGAGTCATGATCAACCACTTGAACCTTGGTATGTTCTGCAGTGCATCATGTATGAGATGACCAATCGATGTGGAAGTTCAGGTAATAATTATAAAGGTAACCATTAGAGTTTATATGATCCTTACTTTTTTGGTAATTATGAGTTATTATATGTTATGATGGAAAATGAAAGGAATGAGATAAACTTGAGGTTAAAATATGTTATGATTATTTTTGAAGATTTTATCTCGTTTTGGGGAATGTTTTAAGAATTATATAGTTTTGGAAAAAGGACAACACGCAGACCGTGTGACAACCCGTCGCGTCGGACAAAGCTGCGAGAATCGAACCCACAACCAAAGTGCGACTGGTATTTATCACCTACCACTGGACTATGTGAAGTCCCTGGTTATTTTGATTGATTCTTTTTAGTTAGATTATTTTATTAATTAAGAGTAAGTTGATTTTGGGTTATCTATGGAAATTTATTAACCTATCATGGAAGATATGTGATTAGGTTAATTACATTTCAATACGAGACATTAAGAGCAACTGATGTTGTTTGGCGATAAATGTTACGATTTAACTTGGAAGACTATGAGACTAAATCCTTCAAATATTTGGATTTCAATATTAGTTTGGTTTACTTTGAAGAATTTTATGGACAAATTGTTTATCGAATGGTCCTCGTTGAACTTTGGGTTTTGTTGGACAAATTTTGGAGATTAAGAATAGATTTTCTTTTTATAAAGAGTTATCCTTTTTTGGATTGTCTGATCTTGTACTAACCTTTTTGGTTTTGGTTTTGGTTAAATTCTAAAGACATGTTAAGTATATAGTTCTCTTTTGTGGATTAGGTGATTCTCTAGAAGTTGATTATAGTACTCTTAATGTGAACAAGTCTTCCTAAATACTCGTCTTTTGGAGAAAATATGAGTTTGTGTAAGGAATCTAATAAAAGTTGAAAGTCAACATGATAAGTGATTATGTTTCCTTAATAATAAATTCCTCAATAAAAAGTAACTTAAAAAAATGTTGTCTATTAACTTTTCCTACTGGGGAATCGAATACCGTTTAACCCATCACAAGTTTGTGATTTTCTTGTGGTTAACTTTCTCCTAAACATGTTTTCTATCACTCTCCATCAGAACATGACCCTTTTTTTTCCCTCCATATCCATATTTTCATACTTGGAATACTAGCATGGGTTAACTCGGGTGACCTTTGTACTTATCTTTCTTTGTTTTAATGTGATTGTTTTACCGACTCTTGTTCCGATGTGGGACGTTCAAGGATTTTTCCAAGCTCAATTTTAAAAAATTGCGAGGACGCAATTCCCAAAAGGGGGGAAGGATGTAACACCCAAGGTAAATAAAGAGTATGACATTTTCATATTTATCCATATTTTTGAATAAAATATTAATATTACTTTAAAGGGGACACTATGTGCGATGACGTACCCAATACAGAACAACGAGTTTCTTGGGAATCTTGCATTGCACTCTAATAATAAAATAATATTATTTTAAATGGTAGTTAACGCCTAGCCATTGTAATGGCGGGAATGAACAGAACTAACTAAAAAATGATTATATATGTTTGTCAAATATTTTCACTCTTTACAATAAATGTTATAGGATTAAAAATGCGAATGAATCCAATTTTAAGCGTAAACATTCCAATATTTTTTAAAAGGTCGATTAACCGCCTTTTAATGGCGAACCTCTTTTAAATCCACTTTTTGACAATTTTATAAGATCTATTTTTCAAAATAAACATATTATTTACGATTGGGACATTGAAATTTACCTTGGGTTAATTTTTGGTTTTTTTCTGACAATGTTCATTTTTCAATGAATAGTGAAAAATACTGCATTTTACATCAAAAATGCCTTTTCATATAATTTAATTATATGGTTATATTATTTTTTTAATTTGTTTTAAAGTGTAATTAGAATATATTTTTACCATGTAATTCAATTATGGTCATTGGGATTAATTTCACTTTGGAATTACGCATAAACAAGTGCCAAACTTTTCATAAATATTATTTCTAAAAAACCCCGCTATTTGTTTTGACAACGGGAAGTTTTTTTAAATTAATTATTGCAATTTATGTGTTTGGAATTTGGTAAAATGTATTAAATATTTGGAATCAGAAGGTCCAAATTATTTAATTAAGACTCTTGTTTTTGGATATTATGAATAGTAACGACGGTAATTTTCTTTAATTATCTAGATTAATGAGTAATCGAGTAGTTAAAGATAATAAGATAATATCATAATAATAAAAAATGACCACAAAATGTGTCCTAAGACTACTGGTTGTCTCATGGCCGACCATGGGATGCCTTTTTCCAAGCTTGGGGGCCCCATGGAATCACTTTTGTGAGAAAGTGACTTTTTATCTTTTTATTTTTAAAGAATGTTAAATGTAACAAAGAATGTATCACCTAAGTAAAATATTTTTAATTTTGTCTAAATAAATGATCTTTTGGACTATAAATATTCATTGGAAAGATAAAAATATTTCCTACATAATAGTATTTTTTTAATAATTTTTAGACATTAAATAAATTAAATTATTTATGACATCATGATGATGCAGTGATGACCTCATTATTTAACGATTTAAATAAAATGGGAATATAATATAAAATCTAAGACCTAAACATGTCCAAAACCTATTGGATGGGTGAATTTAGAACCCTTATCACCTTATCCTCGAAACACATCAATGTGGGACCATTAAAATCCGAAGCTCATTTGAAAATAAAGTTACATTTTATACCTTTCCAAGAGTGCCCATCCTCTCTTCTTATATATAATGGATATATATGTAATATATTAAATCTAAATGATGTATATCATTCTGGAATTATAACATATATATATCTCTCTCATTTTGTTTTAATTCCATTAATATGACAAAAAATTAAAGTAGCATTCATGCGTACGTACGGCCAACCGTCTCCATGAACGGTGCTTTTAATTTTTATCTCTAAATGCTATGGAATAGTATAAAATGAATATATACTGGATATATATGATATTTAAAACATCAATACTATTCTGGATATGATGTACCTATAACTACATGGAAAATTATTTTCAAACAAGTTCAATTTTTGACTCATGTACCAAACATCGACAAAAACGTCTGATATGAACTCATATTATTAACCAATTATTATAAAATTAAAATATGTGATATGAACTGAATAATAATAATTATATGAGGTCCTTAAGAAATTATAAATTGACCAAAGTTTATTATTCAGGAATATAAAGAAACAAACAAGACAAGTCAGACTTGAGGTAAGGGATCCGACCCCTCTCTTTCTTTTAAAGTACACTCTTTTATGTCATTCCTTTTAAGCTCATATTTCTTGTGATTGAGATGTTATTTTATATTAATCTTACTTTAATTTTTATGTTCATATGATGAGAGACCCTATTTCCTCTCATCAATCCATTTTGGAAGTTTTAGGTGGCGCCTTTAGGCTGCCGAGTTTTCGTAAGGGATTTTTCATCTCACTTTTATTCCCGTGAGATTTATGCTACATTTGCCACAATTTCCTTTGAGTGGTGTATGTACTGCCCATTATTATACACTTTGTATGACCCTTCTTCCATGGGGTGTACGTTTCGAAAGTTACCCAACTCGGTAAGGGGACCTTTCACCCTCCTCTTTTTAAAAGACTTCTTTTGTTATGTCTTTTAATTCACATACTATTATGTTGGGATATGTTCTTTTATATCCTTATTGATGTAAATTTTATGTCCAAGTGATGAGATGCCCTTTTTATCTCTCATCAACTCATTTTCTGAATTTTGAAGTGATGCCGTTAGGCTGTCGAATTTTACCAAGGGAACTTTTTAACCCAATTTTGATTTCTTTGGGTTCAACATGTAGTTATTGAATATGTCATATTTTGTATATGTGTGAATGAAATTTTATTATTTTACACTCAATATCCACTTATATTGGGTGTATTTATATTTGTCACACATAATTTTGAGATTGAATTATCCTTAATTTAAGGATACCTTCTTTATAAGGGAATTCATCACATTTGACATTTCTATTGAGACTTCATTGTTGTTATGCACCAATTCACTCTTATATAGTGTATATACTGTCCTTTGGAATATTATATCATGAATCCATTTATTCTCATGATATTATAAAGTTCTGACTAAATGTTATTCCTCAACTGTTGTATTCAAGTGTCTCTAATTTTTGTAGAACCCCTTTAAGCAAAATATCACTTTAAATGTTTTAATTATTTGTTCTTATTAATATCCATGTTTTCAAATGGGTTTAAGGATTTATTTATATGTATATTAATGTTTTGAAATTTTAAAAGCTTCAAGGTGGTATGAGACACTTTGATTCAAAAATCTCTTTATTAAATGTTTTAAATGGTTTTGGAAATGGTTTCTTTTTGAGTGGATTCATTATTTCAATATACTAAAATGTTATATTGTGATTGAAATGTTGAAATGTTATGTTTACTTTATGCATGTTTTATGTGATACGTTTATGTTATGGTTCTTGGGCATTGTTATGAAGACGGGTGGTTCCGTGATAAACTAAGGGCGGGTGAGCCCGATATGGCTCTCCAATGCATTGGGTAACGCGAAGGAGTGAAACGTTAAGGTTTCTACGAAGAGATTTAAGGAATATACTGTGGTGCGTATTCCAAACGTAACCAAGAGGGTTACTCCCTAAGCAAGAATGTTATGAATGCCTCAAGCTACCTTTTATGTCTTATGATTTCTATGATTTATTCATGATTTGACGAGGTATGTTAAAGTGCCTATGTTTTATGGGTAAAGTATGATTTCATTCTTATGTATATATGAACTCATGTTTCCTTTCCATATTTTTATATCCCTTACTGAGCTTTTTATGCTCATCCCAAGTTTTTTGAAATGTTTTTCACAGGTCAAGGGAAAGGTACATGATATGATGATAGTGTCAAGGAAGTGTCAAGAAAGAATCCATGTTTTATTTTAAATATGTTTCTGTTGATGAAAAAAAAATGAATACTATCTTTATGTAACCACTTTGTTTAAATGTGGAATGTAATGAAAGTTTTATGATATAATTCTCCAAAACTCTAAACCTGAAAATATCCTCAATGTGTAATCTTGTATTATCTCAAGATTAAGTAAGGTTTAAGGCTGGGGCATTATAGTTGGTATTAGAGGTCGGTTTAGATAACTTTAGAGGTAAGGGTATTCTTTAAGCATAAGTGACATTACCATAATGGTTAGGATTTCAGAAAGAGTCCTAGTTTTAGATAAAGTGAATGAGTAAGTATATATTAGTGTTTATCTTCCTCATTAGTACATGATGGTTTTGTTGATATACTCACACTGACCTTTCTGTTTTTAGTGAATGGATGGATCTAGAAGGCACCAAAGAGACAACAGGTTTGAAGGAAACTGTGGTGGTCCTCTGTTTAAGATACTAGATAAAATGGGGGATTCAATGAGGAAACTTGTGGTTGTTCTAAACCAACTATCAAGGAGTCATGATCAACCACTTGAACCTTGGTATGTTCTGCAGTGCATCATGTACGAGATGACCAATCGATGTGGAAGTTTAGGTTATAATTATAAAGGTAACCATTAGAGTTTATATGATCCTTACTTTTTTGGTAATTATGGGTTATTATATGTTATGATGGAAAATGAAAGGAATGAGATAAACTTGAGATTAAAATTTGTTATGATTATTTTTGAAGATCTTATCTCATTTTGGGGAATGTTTTAAGAATTATATAGTTTTGGAAAAAGGACAACATGCAGACCGTGTGACAACCCGTCGCGTCGGACAAAGCTGCGGGAATCGAACCCACAACCAAAGTGCAAATGGTATTTATCGCCTACCACTGGACTACATGAAGTCCCTGGTTAGTTTGACTGATTCTTTTTAGTTATATTATTTTATGAATTAAGAGTAAGTTGATTTTGGGTTATCTATGGAAATTTATTAACCTATCATGGAAGATATGTGATTAGGTTAATTACTTTTCAATATGATACATTAAGAGCAACTGATGTTGTTTGGAGATAAATGTTATGATTTAACTTGGAAGACTATGAGACTAAATCCTTCAAATATTTGGATTTCAATATTAGTTTGGTTTACTTTGAAGAATTTTATAGACAAATTTTTTATCGAATGGTCCTCGTTGAACTTTGAGTTTTGTTGGACAAATTTTTGAGATTAAGAATAGATTTTATTTTTATAAAGGGTTATCCTTTTCTAGATTATCTGATCTTGTACTAACCTTTTTGGTTTTGGTTTTGGTTAAATTATAAAGACATGGGAAGTTTATAGTTCTCTTTTCTGGATTATGTGATTCTCTAGAAGTTGATTATAGTACTCTTAATGTGAACAAGTCTTCCTAAATACTCGCCTTTTGGAGAAAATATGAGTTTATGTAAGGAATCTAATAAAAGTTGAAAGTCAACATGATAAGTGATTATGTTTCCTTAAGAATAAATTCCTCAATAAAAAGTAACTTAAAACAAAAATGTTGTCTATTAACTTTTCCTATTGGGGAATCCAATACCGTTTAACCCATCACAAGTTTGTGATTTTCTTGTGGTTCATTTCTCCTAAACATGTTTTCTATCACTCTCCATCAGAACATGACCCTTTTTCTTTTTCCATATCCATATTTTCATACTTGGAATCCTAGTATGGGTTAACTCGGGTGACCTTTGTACTTATCTTTCTTTATTTTAAAGTGATTGTTTTACCGACTCTAGTTCCGATGTGGGACGTTCAAGGATGTTTCGAAGCTCAATTTTAAAAAATTGCGAGGACGCAATTCCCAAAAGGGGGGAAGGATGTAACACCCCAGGTAAATAAAGAGTATGACATTTTCATATTTATCCATATTTTTGAATAAAATATTAATATTACTTTAAAGGGGACACTATGTGCGATGACGTACCCAATACGCAACAACGAGTTTTTTGGGAATCTTGCATTGCACTCTAATAATAAAATAATATTATTTTAAATGGTAGTTAACGCCTAGCCGTTGTAATGGGGGGAATGAACAGAACTAACTACAAAATGATTATATATGTTTGTCAAATATTTTTACTCTTTACAATAAATGTTAGAGGATTAAAAATGCGAATGAATCTAATTTTATGCGTAAACATTCCAATATTCTTTAAAAGGTTGATTAACCGCCTTTTAATGGCGAACCTCTTTTAAATCCACTTTTTGAAAATTTTATAAGCTCTATTTTTCAAAATAAACATATTATTTATGATTGGGACATTTAAATTTACCTTGGGTTAATTTTTGGTATTTTTCTGACAATGTTCATTTTTCAATGAATAGTGAAAAATACTGCATTTTACATCAAAACTGCTTTTTCATATAATTTAATTATATGGTTATTTTATCTTTTTAATTTGTTTTAAAGTGTAATTAGAATATATTTTTACCATGTAATTCAATTATGGTCATTGGGATTAATTTCACTTTGGAATTAGGCTTAAAAAAGTGCCAAACGTTTCATAAATATTGTTTCTCAAAAAACCCGCTATTTGTTTTGACAACGGAATGTTTTTTTAAATTAATTATTGCAATTTATGTGTTTGGAATTTGGTAAAATGGATTACATATTTGGAATCAGAAGGTCCAAATTATGTAATTAAGACTCTTTTGTTTTTGGACATTATGAATAGTAACGACGGTAATTATCTTTAATTATCTAGATTAATGAGTAATCAGGTAGTTAAAGATAATAAGATAATACCATAATAATAAAAATTGACAACAAAATGTGTCCTAAGGCTACTGGTTGTCTCATGGAAGACCATGGGATTCCTTGTGCCAAACTTGGGGGCCCCATGGAATAACTTTTGTGAGAAAGTGACTTTTTATCTTTTTATTTTTAATGAATGTTAAATGTTACAAAGAATGTATCACCTAAGTAAAATATTTTTAATTTTGTCTAAATAAATGATCTTTTGGACTATAAATATTAATTGGAAATCTAAACAGATTTCCTACATCATAGTATTTTTTTTTAATAATTTTTAGACATTAAATAAATTAAATTATTTACGACATCATGATGATGCAGCGATGACCTCATTATTTAACGATTTAAATAAAATGGGAAGATAATGTAAAATCTAAGACCTAAACATGTCCAAAACCTATTGGATGGGTGGATTTCTAACCCTTATAACCGTATCATCGAAACACATCAATGTGGGACCATTAAAATCCGAAACTCATTTGAAAATAAAGTTACATTTTATACCTTTCCAAGAGTGCCCCTCCTCTCCTCTTATAAAAGGCCCCCACCTCTACCTCCTTACCCACACTTCCAAAGCCTTTGTCTCGGCCAACCCCTACCCATTTTGTCTCTAAAAATCCCTCTCTAACTCCTTGAAGCCTCAATTTGGGCACAAGTCTTCCCAAGGAAGCCTTTGAGCTCAAACCAAAGGGAGTTACCATATTTTAAGGTAATGTCTTCACTTGAGTCCTTTTGTTTTATTTTGCTTCTCCAACCCCCTAAACTCTTTTTATTCATTTCTTTTGTAACAACTCAAGTATCTTAAATATACTAGGATGTTGTTATAAGAAGGATTCGAGCTACACTTACACACACCTTCGTCTAATGGTTAAAGAACATACTGTTTCTGTGGTTGGCGATTTTCTACCTCACGAAACGATGATTGTTCAACATTCTTATAAAACCTTAAAAGGTGGCCATTAAGATGAAAATATATTTATATATGATATATAATATGTTTATGTTTTACTTAATCTTCTGTATTTTTCATTTATGGCATACCTTTATGGTTTCCATTATGGGTAAACGCGATATCTTCATTTAAGGAAGTGCGGACTACCGCCCCCTCAAAGTGATTTGATTCGCTAATACCATATGTGGTACGTATAAAGGATATATTTAATTATATTATATATGATACCATACTGGAATACTATTATGTATCATTATGTTTTAATTACATTAAATATGAAATAGAAATGGAAGTAGCGTTCATGCGTATGTACGGCTTACCGTCTCCATGAACGGTACATTTCATTTCTTGTCTCAAAATGTTATGTACTATTATAAGTACATATATATAATGGATTTATATGTAATATATTAAATCTAAATGATGTATATCATTCTGGAATTATAACATATATATATATCTCTCATTTTGTTTTAATTTCATTAATTTGACAAAAAATTAAAGTAGCGTTCATGCGTACGTACGACCTACCATCTCCATGAACGGTGCTTTTAATTTTTATCTTCAAATGCTATTAAATAGTATAAAATGAATATATACTGGATATATATGATATTTAAAACATCAATACTATTCTGGATATTATGTACCTATAACTACATGGAAAATTATTTTCCAACAAGTTCAATTTTTGAATCGTGTACCAAACATCGACAAAAACGTCTGATATGAACTCATATTATTAACCAATTATTATAACATTAAAATATGTGATATAAACTGAATAATAATAATTATAGGAGGTCCTTAAGAAATTATAAATTGACCAAATGTTATTATTCAGGAATATAAAGAAACGAACAAGACAAGTCGGACTTGAGGTAAGGGATCCGACCCCTCTCTTTCTTTTAAAGTACACTCTTTTATGTCATTTATTTTAAGCTCATATTTCTTGTGATTGGGATGTTATTTTATATTAATCTTACTGTAATTTTTATGTTCATATGATGAAAGATCCTATTTCCTCTCATCAATCCATTTTGGAAGTTTTAGGTGGTGCCGTTAGGCTGCCGAGTTTTCGTAAGGGATTTTTCATCTCACTTTTATTCCCGTGATATTTATGCTACATTTGCCACAATTTCCTTTGAGTGGTGTATGTACTGCCCATTATTATACACTTTGTATAACCCTTCTTCCATGGGGTGTACGTTTCGAAAGTTACCCAACTCGGTAAGGGGACCTTTCACCCTCCTCTTTTTAAAAGACTTCTTTTGTTATGTCTTTTAATTCACATACTATTATGTTGGGATATGTTATTTTATATCCTTATTGATGTAAATTTTATGTCCAAGTTATGAGATTCCCTTTTTATCTCTCATCAACTCATTTTTTGAATTTTGAAGTGATTCCGTTAGGCTGTCGAATTTACCAAGGGAACTTTTTAACCCAATTTCGATTTCTTTGGGTTCAACATGTAGTTATTGAATATGTCATCTTTTGAATATGTGTGAATGACCTTTTATTGTTTTACACTCAATATCCACTTATATTGGGTGTATTTATATTTGTCACACATAATTTTGAGATTGAATTATCCTTAAATTAAGGATACCTTCTTTATAAGGGAATTCATCACATTTGACATTTCTATTGAGACTTCATTGTTGTTATGCACCAATTCACTCTTATATGGTGTATATACTGTCCTTTGGAATATTATATCATGAATTAATTTATTCTCATGATATTATAAAGTTCTGACTAAATGTTATTCCTCAACTGTTGTATTCAAGTGTCTCTAATTTTGGTAGAACTCCTTTAACCAAAATATCGCTTTAAATGTTTTAATTATTTGTTCTTATTAATATCCATGTTTTCAAATGGTTTTAAGGATTTATTTATATGGATATTAATGGTTTGAAATTTTAAAATCTCAAGGTGGTATGGGACAATTTGATTCAAAAATAGCTTTTTTAAATGCTTTAAATGGTTTTGGAAATGGTTTCTTTTCGAATGGATTCATTATTTCAATATACTAAAATGTTATATTGTGTTTGAAATGTTGAAATGTTATGTTTCCTTTATGCATGTTTTATGTGATACGTTTATGTTATGGTTCTTGGGCATTGTTATGAAGATGGGTGGTTCCATGATAAAATAAGGGCGGGTGAGCCCGATATAGCTCTCCAATGCATTGGGTAACGCGAAGGAGTGAAACGTTAAGGTTTCTCCGAAGAGATTTAGGTAATATACTATGGTGGGTATTCCAAACGTAACCAAGAGGGTTACTCCCTACGCAATAATGTTATGAATGCCTCAAGCTACCATTTATGTCTTATGATTTATATGATTTATTCATGATTTGACGAGGTATGTTAAAGTGCCTATGTTTTATGGGTAAAGTATGATTTCATTCTTATGTATATATGAACTCATGTTTCCTTTCCATATTTTTATATCCCTTACTGAGATTTTTATGCTCATCTCAAGTTTTTTGAAATGTTTTTCACAGGTCAAGGGAAAGGTACATGATATGATGATAGTGTCAAGGAAGTGTCAAGAAAGAATCCATGTTTTATTTTAAATATGTTTCTGTTGATGAAAAAAAATGAATACTATATTTATGTAACCACTTTGTTTAAATGTGGAATGTAATGAAAGTTTTATGATCTAATTCTCTAAAACTCTAAACCTGAAAAGATCCTCAATGTGTAATCTTGTATTAACTCAAGATTAAGTAAGTTTTAAGGCTGGGGCCTTATAGTTGGTATCAGAGGTCGGTTTAGATAACTTTAGAGGTTAGGGTATTCTTTAAGCATAAGTGACATTACCATAATGGTTAGGATTTCACAAAGAGTCCTAGTTTTAGATAAAGTGAATGAGTAAGTATATATTAGTGTTTATCTTCCTCATTAGTACATGATTGTTTTGTTGATATACACACACTGACCTTTCTGTTTTTAGTGAATGGATAGATCTAGCAGGCACCAAAGAGACAACAGGTTTGAAGGAAACTGTGGTTGTTCTCTGTTTAAGATACTAGATAAAATGGGGGATTCAATGAGGAAACTCGTGGTTGTTCTAAACCAACTATCAAGGAGTCATGATCAACCACTTGAACCTTGTTATGTTATGCATTGCATCATGTATGAGATGACCAATCGATGTGGAAGTTCAGGCAATAATTATAAAGGTAACCATTAGAGTTTATACGATCCTTACTTTTTTTTGGTAATTATGGGTTATTATATGTTATGATGGAAAATGAAAGGAATGAGATAAACTTGAGGTTAAAATATGTTATGATTATTTTTGAAGATTTTATATCGTTTTGGGGAATGTTTTAAGAATTATATAGTTTTGGAAAATGGACAACACGCAGACCGTGTGACAACCCGTCGCGTCGGACAAAGCTGCGGGAATCGAACCCACAACCAAAGTGCGACTGATATTTATCGCCTACCACTGGACTACATGAAGTCCCTGGTTAGTTTGACTGATTCTTTTTAGTTAAATTATTTTATGAATTAAGAGTAAGTTGATTTTGGGTTATCTATGGAATTTTATTAACCTATCATGGAAGATATGTGACTAGGTTAATTACTTTTCAATACGAGACATTAAGAGCAACTGATGTTGTCTGGAGATAAATGTTACGATTTAACTTGGAAGACTATGAGACTAAATCCTTCAAATATTTGGATTTCAATCTTAGTTTGGTTTACTTTGAAGAATTTTATGGACAAATTGTTTATCGAATGGTCCTCGTTGAACTTTGGGTTTTGTTGGACAAATTTTGGAGATTAAGAATAGATTTTCTTTTCATAAACTGTTATCCTTTTCTGGATTATCTGATCTTATACTAACCTTTTTGGTTTTGGTTTTGGTTAAATTCTAAAGACATGGGAAGTATATAGTTCTCTTTTGTGGATTAGGTGATTCTATAGAAGTTGATTATAGTAATTTTAATGTGAACAAGTCTTCCTAAATACTCGTCTTTTTGAGAAAATATGAGTTTGTGCAAGGAATCTAATAAAAATTGAAAGTCAACATGATAAGTGATTATGTTTCCTTAATAATAAATTCCTCAATAAAAAGTAACTTAAAATAAAAATGTTGTATATTAACTTTTCCTACTGGGGAATCGAATACCGTTTAACCCATCACAAGTTTGTGATTTTCTTGTGGTTAACTTTGTTCTAAACATGTTTTATATCACTCTCCATCAAAACATGACCCTTTGTTTTTTCCTCCATATCCATATTTTCATACTTGGAATCCTAGTATGGGTTAACTCGGGTGACCGTTGTACTTATCTTTATTTATTTTAAAGTGATTGTTTTACCGACTCTTGTTCCGATGTGGGACGTTCAAGGATGTTTCCAAGATCAATTTTAAAAAATTGTGAGGATACAGTTCTCAAAAGGGGGGAAGGATGTAACACCCCAGATAAATAAAGAGTATGAAATTTTTATATTTATCCATATTTTTGAGTAAAATATTAATATTACTTTAAAGGGGACACTATGTGGGATGACGTACCCAATACGCTACAACGAGTTTCTTGGGAATCTTGTATTGCACTCTAATAATAAAATAATATTATTTTAAATGGTAGTTAACGCATAGCTGTTGTAATGGCGGGAATGAACAGAACTAACTAAAAAATGATTATATATGTTTGTCAAATATTTTTACTCTTTACAATAAATGTTAGAGGATTAAAAATGCGAATAAATCCAATTTTAAGCGCAAACATTCCAATATTCTTTAAAAGGTCGATTAACCGCCTTTTAATGGAGAACCTCTTTTAAATCCACTTTTTGACAATTTTATAAGCTCTATTTTTCAAAAGAAACATATTATTTATGATTGGGACATTGAAATTTTCCTTGGGTTAATTTTTGTTATTTTTCTGACAATGTTCATTTTTCAATGAATAGTGAAAAATACTGCATTTTACATCAAAACTGCTTTTTCATATAATTTAATTATATGGTTATATTATCTTTTTAATTTTTTTTAAAGTGTAATTATAATATATTTTTACCATGTAATTAAGTGATGGTCATTGGGATTAATTTCACTTTGGAATTAGGCATAAACAAGTGCCAAACTTTTCATAAATATTGTTTCTAAAAAAACCCGCTATTTGTTTTGACAACGAGAAGTTTTTTTAAATTAATTATTGCAATTTATGTGTTTGGAATTTGGTAAAATGAATTACATATTTTTAATTAGAAGGTTCAAATTATGTAATTAAGACTCTTTTGTTTTTGGACATTATGAATAGTAACGACGGTAATTATCTTTAATTATCTAGATTAATGAGTAATCGGGTAGTTAAAGATAATAAGATAATATCATAATAATAAAAAATGACCACAAAATGTGTCCTAAGGCTACTGGTTGTCTCATGGCCGACCATGGAATGCCTTGTGCCAAACTTGGGGGCCCCATGGAATCACTTTTGTGAGAAAGTGACTTTTTATCTTTTTATTTTTAAAGAATGTTAAATGTAACAAAGAATGTATCACCTAAGTAAAATATTTTTAATTTTGTCTAAATAAATGATATTTTGGACTATAAATATTAATTGGAAAGATAAAAAGATTTCCAACATCATAATATTTTTTTTATAAATTTTAGACATTAGATAAATTAAATTATTTATGACATCATGATGATGCAATGATGACCTCATTATTTAACGATTTAAATAAAATGGGAAGATAATGTAAAATCTAAGACCTAAACATGTCCAAAACCTATTGGATGGGTGGATTTAGAACCCTTATCACCTTATCCTCGAAACACATCAATGTGGGACCATTAAAATCCGAAACTCATTTGAAAATAAAGTTACATTTTATACCTTTCCAAGAGTGCCCCTCCTCTTCTCTTATAAAAGGCCCCCACCTCTACCTCCTTACCCACACTTCCAAAGCCTTTGTCTTGACCAAACCCTGAAAATTTTGTCTCTAAACATCCCTCTATAACTCCTTGAAGCCTCACTTTGGGCAGAAGTCTTCCCAAGGAAGCCTTTGAGCTCAAACCAAAGGGAGTTACCCGATTTTAAGGTAATGTCTTCACTTGAGTCTTTTTGTTTTATTTTGCTTCTCCAACCCCATAAAATCTTTTTATTCATTTATTTTGTAACAACTCCAATATCTTCAATATACTAGGATGTTGTTATAAGAATTATTCGAGCTACACTTACACACACCTTTGTCTAATGGTTAAATAACATACTGTTTCTGTGGTTGGCGATTTTCCGCCTCACGAAACGATGATTGTTCAACATTATTCTAACACCTTAAAAGGTGGAAATTAAGATGACACTATATTTATATATGATATATAATATTTTTATGTTTTACTTAAGCTTCTGTATTTTTAATTTATGTCATACCTTTATGGTTTCCATTATGGGTAAACGCAATATCTTCATTTAAGGAAGTGCGGACTACCGCCCCCTCAAAGTGATTTGATTCGTTAATACTATATGTGGTACGTATAAAGGATATATTTAATTATATTATATATGACACCATACTTGAATACTATTATGTATCATTATGTTTTAATTATATTTAATATGAAATAGAAATGGAAGTAGCGTTCATGCGTACGTACGGCTTACCGTCTCCATGAACGGTACATTTCATTTCTTGTCTCAAAATGTTATGTACTATTATAAGTACATATATATAATGGATATATATGTAATATGTTAAATATAAATGATTTATATCATTCTGTAATTATAACATATATATATATCTCTCATTTTGTTTTAATTCCATTAATATGACAAAAAATTAAAGTAGCGTTCATGCGTACGTACGGCCTACCGTCTCCATGAACGGTGCTTTTAATTTTTATCTCCAAATTCTATGGAATAGTATAAAATGAATATATACTGAATATATATGATATTTAAAACATCAATACTATTCTAGATATGATGTACCTATAACTACATGGAAAATTATTTTCCAACAAGTTCAATTTTTGACTCATGTACCAAACATCGACAAAAACGTCTGATATGAACTCATATTATTAACCAATTATTATAACATTAAAATATGTGATATGAACTGAATAATAATCATTATAGGAGGTCCTTAAGCAATTATAAATTGACTAAAGTTTATTATTCAGTAATATAAAGAAACGAACAAGACAAGTCAGACTTGAGGTAAGGGATCCGACCCCTCTCTTTCTTTTAAAGTACACTATTTTATGTAATTCCTTTTAAGCTCATATTTCTTGTGATTGGGATGTTATTTTATATTAATATTACTGTAATTTTTATGTTCATATGATGAGAGACCCTATTTCCTCTCATCAATCCATTTTGGAAGTTTTAGGTGGCGCCTTTAGGCTGTCGAGTTTTCGTAAGGGATTTTTCATCTCACTTTTATTCCCGTGAGATTTATGCTACATTTGCCACAATTTTCTTTTAGTGGTGTATGTACTGCCCATTATTATACACATTGTGTAGTATAATTTTATTTATGGGTATTCACATCTTCATTGTATGACCCTTCTTCCATGGGGTGTACGTTTCGAAAGTTACCCAACTCGGTAACACTACTGGAAATTCGGGCTATTGCAATGGTTTAGAACTATGGCTATAGGCCCTCGAACCGTGGCTATAGGTAATAACCACGGTTCCTCGAACCGTGGCTATAGGTAATAGCCAGGGTTCCTCGAACCGTGGCTAAGTTTGGCGTGGCTATAGGCCTAGACCTAGAGCCACGGTTCCAAACCGTGTCGATATACCTATAACCACGGTTTCAACCGTGGCTTTAGGTATAGAGCCACGGTTTAAACCGTGGCTGTATACCTATAGCCACGGTTTCAACCATGGCTATACTAAAGTCCGGACAGAATATATTGCCACGGTTTTAAACCGTGGCATTATGTCTATAGCCACGGTTAAAAACCGTGGCAATAAACCAATAGCCACGGTTTAAAACCGTGGCTATAGGGTGTCCAAATCCATAAAAAAAATACCCCCTGGACACCCCCCCTGCCACCCCCTGCCAGTCCCCCACTGCCACCCCCCTGCCAGTCCCCCCCTGCCAGTCCCCCCTACCCCCTGCTTGTCCCCCTGCCAGCACCCCCCTGCTTGTTCCCCTGCCAGCCCCCCTGCCCCCTACTTGTCCCCCTGCCAGCCCCCCCTGCCAGCCCCCCCTGCCCTCTACTTGTCCCCCTGCCAGCCCCCCCTGCCCCCCTGCCCCTTCTTGTCCCCCTGCCAGCCCCCCCTGCCCCCTGCTTGTCCCCCTGCCAGCCCCCCTGCTAGTCCCCCCCGCCAGCCCCCCTGCCCCCTACCAGTCCCCCCTGCCTGGACACCCCTCCCCCCTGCCCCCTACTAGTCCCCTCCCCCCCTCCCCCTACTAGTCCCTCCCCCCTGCCCCCTGCTAGCCCCCCCTGCCCCCTGCTAGTCCCCCCCTGCCAGCCCCCCTGCCCCCTGCTTTTCCCCCTGCCAGCCCCCCTGCCCCTGCTTGTCCCCCTGCCAGCCCCCCTGCCCCCTGCTAGTCCCCCCCGCCAGCCCCCCTGCCCCCTACCAGTCCCCCCTGCCTGGACACCCCTACCCTGCTTTCCCCCCCTTGCCACCCCATGCCCCCTGACACCCCCTGCTAGTCCCCCCCTGCCCCTGCTAGTCCCCCTTCCACCCCCCTGCTTGTCCCCCTGCCAGCCCCCCCTGCCACCCCCCTGCTTGTCCCCCTACCAGCCCCCCTGCCACCCCCTGCCAGCCCCCCTGCCCCCTGCTTGCCCCCTGCCAGCCCCCCCCCCCCACCCTGCCCCCTGCTTGTCCCCCTACCAGCCCCCCCCCCATGCCCCCTGCTTGTCCCCCTGCCCCCTGCTTGTCCCCCTGCCAGCCCCCCTGCCCCCTGCTTGTCCCCCTGCCAGCCCCCCTACCCCCTGCCAGCCCCCCGCCCCCTGCCAGCCCCCCCCACCCCTGCCCCCTGCCAGCCCCCCTTCCCCCTGCCAGCCCCCCTGCATTTTTCCTTTTCTTCAGAGCCTTTATTTCTAAAATACCTTCTAATGTCATGACCATTGTTATTATTAGTGTTCTGTTCCACTTCATTGTTAGGTATGACAGAGTTCTTCTTTATTGGTTCATTTCTTGAAGCATTCTTAATTGAGTTTGTAATGTTCATGTTATATAGCATCAACGAAATGGTATTTTGGTTAGATAACAGGGATACAGGCTTTTCATAATAGTTCATATTATCTACAGATTTAGCACCAACAAAAGTTAAAATAATAGAATGAAGAGTAGGTGTACCTGGGTCCTTTGAATCATCTATATTCTACATCTTGATAGCGTCCAGATCTAATGGAAGGGGCTTCTGCCCGATGGGTTCAAAATTTGCCTGCATTAGCGTGGGGTCTTGTACAGAGGTTGTGCTTCCTTTTGTATGTTTTATAGGTTCCAGTGTCAAGGTACCTTGTTTATCAATGTTAGTGTGTTTTGTTTGTGCCTTATCCTAAAGAGACTTTAGACTAATATGAGGATTCCTAATTTTTATAGGACAACCAGTGGTATGAATGACATTTAGATTAGTGGAGAGTTTTCTAGTTTTTATAGCAGTTCCAGTGGCATCCAGAGTTTTAGAGTCATAGGTGTAGTGAGCAGAGGAAAAAGAACCTAAACCATTTGTCTGATTGTTTGACTCATTTATTATCTCTTGGTTTGGTGTGAAATTCAGTCAAAAGTAGACATTGAATTTTCATCACAACAGGCTGATCCAGTTCAGACAACATGTGCAGAGGATGAGGATGATCTGGTTCGGACAACATGTGAAGAGGATAAGGAAAAAGAAGAATTACCGAACAAATATTATGTGATACATGTACAATAAAATATGTCAAACAATTCCAAACCAATGTTTTCAGTTGAATTGAGCCTTTGTACCACCTGCTATGCACGTTTTGTGGAAAGATGGATGAGAGGCAGCGCTGAGAGGAGATATAGTTTAGGAATGAGGGAATACGAAAAATTAGAGCTAACCATTCAATGTTTCTCTAAGGAGGAGTAACCGCCGTAGGGTGTCGTCCTGGAGTAGGGCCAAATCATGGCGTGACCGCGGCGTGACCGTGGTGTGACCGCGGCGTGACCGCAGCGTGACCGCGGCGTGACCGCGGTGTGACCGCGGCGTGACCGCGGCTTGACCGCGGCGTGACCGCGGCTTGACCGCAGCGTGACCGCAGCATGACCACAACGTGTTGGCCCGGTCCAGCGACATCCGCGAGGCAACATCTTCCACTTAGTTTCAAATAGGATGATATGGGTATGTGTAGACTACCAGTCCCCTCCCCCATGTCTGGACACCCCCCCTGTCTGGACACCCCCCCTGTCTGGACACCCCCCCTGTCTGGTCAGATTCTCACTTGCACCTTTACTGTTGATGGTACTCGTATTTACTACTCCTTTGTTTATGCTAAGTATAAATACCAAGAATGAATAATTATTTGGAATGACTTCTCTTATTTAGGAACTAACACGAATTCCCCCTGGTTTCTTATGGGAGACTTTATGCTATTCTTAATTCTAGTGAAAAAATTGGCCCATCTCATGCCTCTATCTCCGCGAGAGAATTTAAAGCCTCGATCAAGGGAAACAATCTTATTGAAATTAATCTCACTGGTGCGAAATACACCTGGTATAGAAGACATCACAATAAAGTGGTTGCTTCCAAATTGGACAGAGCCTTTATGAATGTTCTGGCTCTAGATAAATAGGACACTATCTCTAGCATCACTCTTCACAGACTGAACTCTGATCATCAACCTATCCTGGTAAACATTTCCTCCAAAGACATGAAACATAGGTTACCCTTCCACTTCAATAATGTGAAGCTCTCTGATGAAGAATGAAATCATGTCATCAAAAACTTGTAGTCCTCAATATCTCATACCAATAATGCCTTTACATACAACCTCAAACTAAAACACCTCAAACAGACTCTCAAATCTTGGTGTAACACCAAATCCAAACAATGGAATTCAGTTAACATTTCAGTTACTTCATATGGTACATGGCATGAGGTTTGGCTGGATCAAGCTTATAATTGGACAAGACAGTTCTAGACTCAGATGTTGCAGCTCTTGTAACTTAGTGTTGTGGCTGTAGATTACTCTAAATCTACCCTACCAAATGTCATTTAGTTTTTAAGGGAGATTATTATTGAAGAAGTATTTGGAAACTTAGAACCAAATATTGAACATGAAACCCTCCTTCACCCACCCCTGCACCCACCCTCCCCCTTGCACCCCTTTTTCACCCCCACTAAACCCACCCTATCCCCTGCCCCACCTACACCCCCACTACCCCCACTACTATCCCCACCCCACTGATATGAATAGAATCGATATAAAGTAACTAATGGGTCCCTAACCAAACTAACCCTGCTAGTCCCCCCTGCCCCTGCTAGTCCCCCCTTCCAGCCCCCCTGCCCCCTGCTAGTCCTCATCCGTAGGTGCAGCCTGTGAGTTTATACTCTCCAAGACCCCTAAAGATATTAGTTCCAGATCACTAAAACATAATTCTCAACCATGAAGACAAGAAATAAAATACATGCTGAAATATATATATATTTTTTCTACAATCAAAGTATTATTGTTCAAAGATTAATTGGAATTTGATGCAGGCCAGAAAAGAGAAGAATAATAAAAAAAAAGTGAAGCGTCATAAGGCAGTGGAATTAATTGAAAAATATATAGTTTTTTAATACCAAAAACACTGTATCCTATTAGCTTGACACACTCACCCTATTCCAAAGATAAATACAACTCAAAGATGAATAAATTGATAATAGATAACTCAATATGACTTGAAAGAAAAATATAGATACAAAAAAACACAACAAACCGCAATAGAGATAAATGATATAGAATTCTTGACAGAGTTAATAAGTTTATGAAATTACAGAGGAATAAGTATTTACCTGAATCAATAGAGATTCAAATTATAGAGAACTGAGTATTTCACCTAAGACACTAAGAGTGATGATACAAAAATCTTGACAGGGTTAATAAATATAGAAATTATAGAGGATGAAGTATTTACCTGAATCAATAGAAATGCAAATTATAGAGAACTGATTAACAATTTTGTGCTGGAAGTTCCTCTACACATTTCCTAGTTGTGGCTATGCTACATCCACTGTTCCTACTTCTCGAAGTTCCTCTACTTGTTCCAAGAGGATCTTGATTTTTTCTATAGCACATATTTCTGGAGAGAGGTGCTTTCCCTGTTTTTCCTCTTACAAAGCTACAAGTATAGTCCACAAATCAGTCCAGAAGTTGTTGAATTGCAATGAACAAATGACAAATGTAAAAAAAACTATACATGAGTATCATTTTATTTCCACAAAAATAGTGAAACAGAGAAGTGATTGTCTTGAATTTGCATATTGACATCAGTCACATCCATGCAAATTTTAGTTAAAATATGTTAAAATTACAGCTTTTGTGATAGATAACAATGAAAAGTAGATAAAAATATGTTAAAAAATCAGATCATGTATCATAAATTATAAATGAAAATGAATGAAAATGGAAAAACATGATGTAAAAAGATAAAAAAAGGATAAAATTCTGTACATTCATTTATCAGCGGAAAGGGTAGATTGATGGCTTATACATGTGTTGTGACATGGATGCCACCCCCTGCTAGCCCCCCCTGCCCCCTGCCCCTTTCCGCCCCCCTGCTTTTCCCCCTTCCAGCCCCCCCTGCCCCCTGCTAGTCCCCCCCCTGCCCACCTGCACCTGTCCCCCCTCCCCAGCCCACCAGCACCAGCCCCCCCCACTGGACCCCCCATGGACAGACCCCTCCCCCCAAACCCAGACCCCCCAGGACAGACCCCCCCACCCCCTGCTACCCCCAGCCCCCCTGCCAGCCCCCCCTGCCCCTGCTTGTCCCCCTGCCAGCCCCCCATACCCCTGCTTGTCCCCCCCAACCCCCCCGCCCCTGCTTGTCCCCCTGTCATCCCCCCCTGCTTGTCCCCCTGCCAGCCCCCCCTGCCCCCTGCTTGTCCCCCTACCAGCACCCCCTGCCCCCTGCTTCCTGCCACCCCCTGCTTTTCCCCCTGCCAGCCCCCCTGCCCCTTGCTAGTCCCCCCAGCCCACCAGCACCTGTCCCCCCTCCCCAGCCCACCAGCACCAGCCCCCCCCCACCTGCACCTGTCCCCCCTCCCCTGCCCACCTGCTTGTCCCCCTGCCAGCCCCCCCCTGCACCCCTGCACCCCTGACACCAGTACCCCTTCACGCTAGCCTCCCCCTGCACCCCTGCACCGGTCCCTCTCCCCCCTTCACACCAGATCCGACCTCCCTCTCTCTTTGCACTGCACTACACCCCTGCACACTAGCCTCCCCCTACATCCCTACACGAGCCCGCACACCTTCCCCAGACCAGAACCACCCAACACTGAACACACAAATCATTATTTACTTTTACTTCAAAATTATTACATGTAGCCACACACACATATCTATGACGAAAAATAGCATCTAATTGGGCCAAAATGCCAATAAGGAATAATTAAAATAAGGATTCAGTGCAATAGTTTGAGCATAAGGAGTATATAAAGGGGGAACTTATATATATATATATGCCTACCTATGCATACACATGTAAGAGGGGAGACCGAACATGTGCTTCCAAAGGAGCTCTCCAATCAATGATAACATCCTCAATCACTTTGCATGAATGAGACCATCAGAGAGAGAGCAATTTCTTCAGAGATGCTGAATTTAAATACGATTTGTTCTTTCATAATGATGGATCTCAAAAGTGAACTAATTGCTTGGCCTCCTCTAACTCACTACAAATTATCATCAAAATCGAAGATTACTTAAAACTGGATTTTAATAGATAGTGATAATAATGTGTCGAGGCTGGACAACCCCCCCTCCCCCCTGGACACTGGACTCCCCCTGCATATTTACCCCTGATGGACACTGGACCCCTGCTGGACACTGTACCCATACTCTCCCCCCACCCCCTACCAGCCCCCTTCTACCCCTGCTGGACACTGGACTCCCCCATGGAAACTAGTTCTTGGGATGCCCAAATCATATTTACCCCTACTGGACACTAGACTCCCCCTGGACACTGGACTCCCCCTGCATATTTACCCCTGCTGGACATCATTAATATAGAAAAATGGAATTATTGTTAAAAAATACAATGATATTGTCAATTGAAAAGACAAACTAAAAATAGAAAGCTTGTTCTGTTTTAATTAATTCAACTGCAACAATCAGAAATCACACCCAATCAAACAAAACCTAACAATGTATGTATAAACAGCGAAAAGAAACCTCTGTGGTAGAATAAAAAATGATCAGCATCATCCAATGTACAGAACTCTGGTGGGTACGATCAATCATAGAACGTCTCATCTGCCATAAGTAAAGATCAGCATCATCTAGTGAACAATTGTTATTAGAATTCATTTACAAAAACTGTAACAACAATGGTATACATTATTTTCATACCATCATTCTCTTCGACATTATAATAAATCATCTTAATCGTCATCAAAATCAATATTCTGCAAGAAAACAATCAAAAACAGATTTATGATTAGAAATAGTTACCAGATTTTATAGTACAGTGCTCACTATCTATAGGTGGTGAAATAGTTATACCTAGCCTGTGAAGTATCTGTGGGATGTTTTATGATATTTTCTAGATCTGTACAACAGTGCATTTTCTCTATAGAGACATTCATAACCTGCATGGGCTTAGGTTCCTGTATCGATATTGTGGTACCATGTTCAACTAATTCGGGTGCCACGAAAGCAGTATTACAGGGCTTATTTAGTGTCTCGGCGTACCCAGAATTAGCAGGATTGCTAATAGTATTAGTGTGAGTTGGGATAGCAGAAACTGGTTCATCATCTTTTATTTTGATTTCATTCTTTAGTCCAAGAGAGGTTTTATTGTTAGCAGGTTGTATTATTGAATCCTTAAGGATAGAAATTATAGGTTTCATATTACGGAACATCTTAGAAATAGTATTATCACTACTAAAAGAAAGCTGAGACCAATCAGAAAAGGCATTTGTAGCAGTGGTAAATATTAATGATATTGATCAAAAATGCAATGTAATCGGATGCATGGAACTCGTCATACATTACCAATACAAACATACAATTAACATCAAAAGTGAGTCTCAATATCAGTATCATCAAAATCATGATAACCCTCATCCACAACTCCTACAGAAACACCATCACCACCTCTCACACCACCAACATCATCATCGACATCGACATCTGCATCCGAACCGGCACCAGCACCGGGTCCAGCACTAGGTCCGGCTCCGGCTCCAACAGAAGAATCTACATTAGCAGAACACATCGACATCAAAAAGGCATCAACCGTTGCAGCTGCTTCTGGTGGAAGTGTAGAAGAAAGGGCAAACATAAACTTCATCATATTTGCAGTTATCGCCTGTTCTGATTTTTGACTTGCTTCTTTGACTGCGGCATTCATTTGTTCCACTGTGACAAAACCAGAACCGGTACTCGAAGAAACGTTAGTAGACCAGTATCGAGATGGTACAATATTCTTCCCAGGTCTACAACGCACTCTACCCTGATGCCCATCTCCTAATACCTGATGTAGATGATCGTTTGGGCCCAAATTGTCAGGTTCTTTTTCTGCCAATGCCTCTAAAGCATTCTGTTGATTGATATATAACATAAATTAAAATGATAAAATAATATATGGAATTAAATTCATTAAAAATCAAAGAAATTGAAATATACTTACAATCACCTTCTCGGTGTCAGGATTTGGCACAGTACCATCTTTCTTTTTCCGGCTTGTACAAAACAAAGTTGAGCGAGGAACGCGGCCCTCAATATTCGATGCCTTTTTTCTGGAAAAAAACAAAGAAATAAATCAAAATTGGAAGTTAAAAAAATTACACAAAACAAAGATAAATATTTTAAATGTTAAATTACCAGCTTCTGCTCATGATCTGGTAATGAAGTGTTTCCGCGAGTATAAATGTGTTTCATTGCACTCTTGTTTTTTTTTATTTCTATTTGATTTCTCCTATAAACAAATAATTATATAAATTCATTAACATAAATAAAACAAGTAATTTAAAATCGTTTTCAAATAAATAAATGAATATATATATAAATTTAACAAACACCTTAAACGCTGAACTCTTCCAATAGTTGATCATCTCTTTATATTGTGATATTGGGCAATCTTGAATCACCGGTACTTCTTCAATCTATGTACCAACTCTCTTTTTCCACCCAAGATATAAATCATACTTGTAGGCTCGCCACATTTCACCTAAATCCATTATCATTACAGCCTTTGCATTTTGTCCATCGGGAAAATTATATCGAAGCTGCAATGGACATAATATTTGTTAAGAAAATATTATAAATTTATATATATATAAAAGGTGATTAACATTACTTACCCAAATCTCTGCCCAGGCTTTGTCCTTTATTTCTTGTCCAACTTCCTTCCAACTTATTGGTTGAACCGGAATGATATTGCTATGTCTAGCAAGTGTTCCCATAAAACTTTTACATTCCGTGCCATTTTTATTAATTATAGCATTGTCCTCATTGTAATCAACTATGATTTGCGTGTTCCGATTCCAAACCTCGCGCATTTTTGTGCGGCCTTGTCGTCTGGTAGAGGCTGGAGCTAATCATGAAACCAAAATAAAAGAAAATAATATATATGAATTTATCATTAATCAGTAACAGTAATGCTTAAACAAATACCAGTAGATGGGGGATCTGCTGACCCCTGAAGTGTTGCGTCTGGAGGGGGGGAAACCTCCATGGTAGGTGAGATATCTACAAGAGTACTATGTATAGTAGATGCAAAGTGTACTGATGGAGGCAGAAAACCCGATGGATAACCCTGTACAGATGAGGGTGGATATGGATATGGATATGGCGGTGGGATATATGGGGGCACAATACCCTGTACAGTGGATGGTGGGAATGGAAACTGAGGGATGGGAGTCTGAGAACTACCATCCGATGTGGGTTCGGGAAAAAAGGGATACAGAAAAGGTGGGTATGGATAATATGGAGGTGGCATAATGGGAGGATGGCCTCCTGGTGTCTCAAGCGGCGTAGTAGTAGGCTGACCTGTAGAATCAGTGCCCCCCACCACAATATCATCCTCAGTGGCATAATCCAAGAGTCTCCTCGACGATGCGGTCTAAAATAACATAGATGATAAAATAAAACGAACGATAACAAGATAAATAATATGAAATACCATAATATTCAAACATAATTTGTACTTACATTGTTTCCAGGAGGAGACCTACGTTGTTCGTTTCTCAATATTCTTCTACTCCTTCTACTACCATCATAATCAGACATTTTGAACTGGAAATTTAAAATAATATTCTCAAATAAATAGAAATAATGAAAAATGTTAAATAATACAATTGTATCATAAAACAATGAGATACATTTTCATGTGTGATATTTATATTGATAAAATATCAAGACTTTTCTATGTTCAAGATTTACTAGAGAAGTGGTTAAACATAAATTGGTGAGGCTATTAATAGTTTTATATTCGATAATGGTATAAAATATACTAGTTATTTTGATATCATGTATGAAAGTTAAAAAACACATACAATATTGAGATAATATCAGGTAAATACTTACAAATGTGTCAACGCTATGTGGGGTCTGTGACAATTTCTAGTTCACAATCTGTTCGAACAATTGCATCATCCATATCATTAAATGCAACATTCGAATAAATACCAAAAGGTTCATACACAACATCATTGTCATCCATTCCTTCGTCAAAAATATTTCTAGGAATAAAATCAACAATAACACCAAATTGTGGTTGTAACGGGTCACTTACATAAAACACCTGTTTAGCTTGTGACACAAGAATATAAGGTTCATCGGTACAAAGCTGGCGGTTCATATCAATCACTCTAAATCCACAGTTATCAATATTCATTCCTTGTCGTGTCATTGAATCAAACCACTTTCATTTCATCATTGCGACACGACCATGTGCATAGTAATCTATTAAAATGATTCTTTCAACAACACCGTAATATGATATATTTTCTGATCGAGGTTGCCTGTCCGATGCACTCGCATAACAATCTGTTGTGGTGCTTATCGTGACACTGTCATGCTGTGTTGCCATTTTTTTGCACAACTATTTATAACAAATTTATATCCATTGACAACAATTGACTTACAATCACGCACCACATTGTTTGGACCAAAGGACAATGCTTTTATTTCATCTGATACTTAAATCATTGGTAGAGTTAAAACCTAAAAGATACCAACATAGAATATTAAACAGAGATTTGTGATTATTTTATGAGAAGAAGAAAAAGAAATCTATTACCTTTGACTTTAACCAGGCAGCAAATTCTTTGCTGTGCAACAGTTCCTTCCTCTTAATAGATAGAGAGCGATGTCTCTTTTTTATAATTTCAAAATTTTCTCTACAGATATGCAAGCATTAAAATGTCAGAAGGTATAAAGAAATCACACAATGAAAAAAATACATATTTATTAGTTTACTTACTTGATATAATCATCAAGCACACTATAGTTGAATAATACTGTGCGATGTGCCATTTCCCACTCTTCCCTGCTTAAAGTACACAACGAGTACGATCCAGATATCCCCCCTGTTTGGGGCATTGAAGGAAATGCAGGATCAATGGGATCATATCGCTCATCTTCAGTTCTCATTAGTCGATTAGACCTCATAGTGACGTTAGCCAAGTACGATGAACAGAAATCCATGCATTCTTGTGCTAAATAGCATTTCACAATAGAGCCTTCAGGATGATATTTATTTCTCACATAAGATTTCAATGTAAACATCATTCTTTCAGTAGGATACATCCACTGACTCGAAACAGGACCACCAAAGAGAACTTCCGTGGGAAGATGCACAGTCAAATGTAACATAATTGTGAAAAAAGACGGTGGGAAAATTTTCTCCAAGTCGCAAAGAATAATCGGTGCATCTCTCTGCAATTTCTGAACAGCACTTCTGCTCAATCTTTTGGCACAAAGATCTCGATAAAATTAACATAACTTAATCACTGCAACTCTAACATTATGTGAAAGTAAATGACGAATGGCAATGGGAATCAACTCATGTAACAAGACATGGTAATCATGGGTTTTAAGAGATTTGAGTTTCACATCTTGCGTATTCACCCTTTTCGAAATATTACTTGAATAACCATCCGGAACCTTCAAACTTTCCAAGACCTGAAGAAATTGTTTTTTCTCCACATTTTTCATCGAATAACAGGCAGTAGGGACTTTCCACTTATTTTGACCAATTAACTCAGGATGAAGTCTTGCTCTTATACCCTAATCCATCAAATCACGACGACACCGCAAATCGTCTTTTGTTTTGCCTTTGAAATTTAAAATAGTAGCAAGTAACATCTCACAAATGTTTTTCTCGATATGCATTACATCCAAACAATGACGTAATAAATTCGATGACCAATATGACAACTCAAAGAATATGCTTTTCTTTCTCCAATTGCTGTTGGAATTGGAATTAGCATGCTTTCGCTTTCTGATATTTGATTGACTTTTGCCAAGAACATAATTCAAATCATCAAGTTCTTTAACAATATCAGTCCCTGACATTCGTTGAGGTGTCTCATCTGTCTCGATGGAATTATCGAACTGTCTCCGATTTTTCCTGTATGGATGGTCCATTGGTAGAAAACGTCGATGCCCTATGAAGCTGAAAGTTCGTCGAAACTTCATTCTTCGGAAACATGTATTTTTCATACAAATAGGACAGGATAATTTCCCTTTAGTACTCCAACCATACATCATTCCGTAGGCAGGGAAATCATTTATCGTCCATAATAAAGCTGCACGAAACATAAAGTACTCCTTTCTGAATGCATCATATGCTTGTGCACCAACAATCCAAAGCTCATTTAACTCCTCTATTAATGGCTGTAAGTATATATCAATATCATTTCCAGGATCACTGGGTCCAGATATCAATATACTCAGGATAGTGCACGGATTCTTCATACACATCTATGAAGGAAAGTTATAAATGTGAATGAAAACAGGCCAAGTACTGTGTGCAGTATGCATTTGGCGAAATGGGTTGAAACCATCACAGGATAATCCCAATCTAACATTTCGTGGGTCGGCTGCAAAATCAGGATGTAACCTATCAAATTTCTTCCAAGACAAGCCATCTGCAGGATGCACTATTTCATCGTTATCCTTATTTCTTTCATCTGCATTCCATCTCATATTCATTGCCATTTGTTCTGACATAAATTTTTTTTGAATCCTGGGAATTAAAGGGAAGTGCCACATCACTTTCTGTGGTATTCATGATTGAGATCCATCTTTATTAGTCTTCCACCTTGATGTGCCACACTGTTTGCACTGACTCAAGTTTGCATTCTCCTTCCAGAACAAACAACAGTCTTTGAGACAAGAATGAATCTTACTAGATGAAAATCCAAATTTGTTAACCAACTTTGATGCCATGTAATCATTTTCTGGAACACATGCATCATCAGGTAGTAAATCCTTAATAAATGTAAGGAGATATTCGACCGCAGTATTACTAAATCCATAAATTGTTTTCCCATGATATAATTTCATTAAAAACTCAAGTTTTCTCATTTTTTCACATGCTTGATATACTGGGGTATTTGCATCTTCCATCAACTTTCTAACACTCTCAACGTCATCATCCTGATTAATATATGAGAATTGTGTTCCAGTATTAATTTCCTCTTGCACTGGTCTACATGAGGAGCTAGCTTCAGAAACAAAAGGAAACCGATCAGAAATCAGATTTTTCATACCAATCTTTTCCGCTGAATCGATGGAATTCAACACTTGATCTTTTTCTCCATTGTGATACCACACATGATAATTTTTTTGGAAACCACTTTTAGTGATATGGTAACTCACTTCCTCACGAGTTAACCAAGGTCTTCCAACACAATCAAAACACGGGCATCGAATCAATCCACCATCTGAATCATTAGTGAATGCAAAGTCCAAAAAATATTGTAACTCCTTCTGAAATTCATCAGTGATCCGATCAATGTTGTACATCCAGTATCTATCCATTATGAGGCAGATAAACATACATTAGATAAATAATCTAGAAAATGACTTAACATTATATGTATTGTTTCATAAGATATTAAGTAATCATCAATAACAAGTTAAAAAAAAAATTATAACAAATATATTAAAATTATGGTTTAGGGAATTCATAAATGTTTTAAATTATAAAAATTCACGAATAGTCATACATAAGTTCCAATAATGAGGATTGATTATAGTAAAAAGAGTTTATATGAAATCTAAGAGATAATAATAATCAATTCCCAAAAGTGTTTGGGTTAATTCATAACGAGTTGTCATGTTATGTATTAAATCTACAAAGATTTATTGATATTTAGAGACATTTTTAAAATATAAACCATATCTACAAAGATATGTTGTCATTCTACTAAAATCCTTGGGAATTTCTGGTGTGGTTGAGTTGTTTAGTGATTTTTCTCAGTTTTCTTTTATGCCTTACCCCGCACCCCATTGATTAGTGGTAGATGACGGAAAATATAAACCATATCTACAAAGATATGTTGTAATTCTACTAAAATCCTTGGGAATTTATAGTGTGGTTGAGTTGTTTAGTGATTTTTCTCAGTTTTCTTTTATGCCTTACCCCACACCCCATTGAGTAGTGGTAGATGACGAAAAATATAAACCATATCATAAAGAAATTAATAATAGAAATCATCATTATTTATCTTTGAGAAGGAGAGAGACATTTCATAGAAAATAGTTTTATTCTTGGTTGAAATTGAAGGTGGAAATATTACTATAATAAATTAATTATATCAATATTTAATTATGTTCAATATCCATTTATATTATATGAACTAGAGGTAAATCCATTTTGATCAAGGACTCCTAAGGATATTATTTTTTTGAAGGTTGGGGACCCACCTTACATCAAGTAAGTGGATGATGGATTGATCATCTTACTCTATTAGAATAGAGTCTCTACCCTCAACCCTACACCTATTATTATTTCCTAAAAGGACATACCCTTCCAACTTCTTGAATAGGTTCAAAAAAGACTCTATATATAGACACAAGTTACAATAATATCCAGAGTTGAGGACCCACTCATGATTGAGTTTATGGATGGATATATTCCGGAATTCAATAGCATAATATCTTGAGTCAACCATAAAAGGCTGGTCAGTTGGTTTTTTGTGTTCTAACTCTCACATGAGTTTCCTACACTTGGGATTAATGTGCATGGGTTTAACATAGTGAAAACATGTGACTTTTCTATCCAAGGAACTAGTTTTGGATTTGGGTTCTTTATTACTCTTACTTTTGTATCTATTGAACTGTTTCTTTTTTACATTAAGTTTTAGGTCTTCCCCTTGTGAAAAACACTAAACCTCTCCTTTTATATTAAGTTTAGAATGAAAATCCTTAGACCAAATAGATTATTTAACAACTTCTTTAGTTAAAGAATCTCGACCATATATCATGGTCTCAATTAGTGTGATGTAGCTATTGTTAAGAGGGATTAAGAGGATAAATTTCTGATCCTCATCATCTATAGAAACATTAATATTGGTTAAATATAATTTGACTTTATTAAACTCTTCTAAATAGGTTTTTATTGAAGTACAATGCTTTATTTTGAATGTGAACATATGATGATTCTAGTAAGTTATTCCTACTAATGAAGCAGTCATGTATAAATTTTTATGTTTTAGAAAATTTATACAGTGGTAGACTTATAATATACTTCTCTAAGGACCCCATCACCTATGTAAAGTAAAAGGGTTCTATGAGACTTAATATGTATATTAGGGGTAACATCTTAGTATTCTACAATGGTCTGAACATTTCATTAATAGTCGTAATGGGTTTCTTGGGACCATATAGGGATTCAATTCAGCCTTGTTGTCCGAGAAAGGCTCTCATTTTAATTCTTCATATATTGGAATCTTTTTCTCCATTTAATTTCTCAATTTAATTTTAATTCTTCATATATTGGTACATATTCAGCACTAGAAACAGATGGAACAACTTTCGCCCCCGGGCTCCTTAGATGGTCATGGTCGGATCACAATGCATTTTCATATGACAACCTAGGTCCTGTGAATCCTGCATCCTTTATAGGAAAACATGTAGATCCAAAACCATCTACCAAAATCAACATTCTACTAATACCCACATTCCTAGTATTGATCCCTTGGGATGCAACCATTCCAATCCATTTAGAAGAAGACCATCAGCAGACCTGACTTAGGTATCCAAGTTACTTGCAGATAGAGCAGAAATCATACCAAGATTTGTAATGGACCACGTAGAAACATCTATAATCCTCTTCAATGAAAATACACACTAATTCTACCAGTGGATTCAAAACATCAACCTCAGCGGATATGAAACAGAAGGGGAAAACATGTAAAGCTTACCTAAATCAAAGAAATCGAAGGTGAAAATGAGGCATAAAAAAATGCAGATAACCAGTACTTGGGAGAGAAAAAAATAGAGGGCGATGGGGGTGTCGACCTCGAGGGCGTCGATGAGGAGGGCACGGCGAGGAAGGCGCCGGCGAGGAGGGCGCCGGAAAGGAGGGCGCGGGAAGGATGACGCGGCGAGGAGGGTCACGGCGAGGAGGGCATCAGCGAGGAGAGCGTCGGGGAGGAGAGCGTGGCGAGGAGGGCGTCGGCGAGGAGGATGGCGCGGTGTTGATGAGTCGTGGAGGAGGAGGCCGCGGGGAGGAGAAATGGCGAGGGCGAGGAGATGGAGCCCGACGCTTGGGGGCGAGGGCGAGGATGGAGCCCGACGGAATGGGGGAGAAAAAAACTGGGCGAGGGGATATAGCCACGGGTAGTAAAAAAACCGTGGGTGTATAAAACCTATAGCCATGGTTCTATAAAACCGTGGCTATAGGTCCGTGGCTATAGCCCAGATTTCCAGTAGTGTAAGGGGACCTTTCACCCTCCTCTTTTTAAAAGAATTATTTTGTTATGTCTTTTAATTCACATACTATTATGTTGGGATATGTTCTTTTATATCCTTATTGATGTAAATTTTATGTCCAAGTGATGAGATGCCCTTTTTATCTCTCATCAACTCATTTTCTGAATTTTGAAGTGATGCCGTTAGGCTGTCGAATTTTACCAAGGGAACTTTTTAACCCAATTTCGATTTCTTTGGGTTCAACATGTAGTTATTGAATATGTCATCTTTTGAATATGTGTGAATGAAATTTTATTGTTTTACACTCAATATCCACTTATATTGGGTGTATTTATATTTTTCACACATAATTTTGAGATTGAATTATCCTTAATTTAAGGATACCTTCTTTATAAGGGAATTCATCACATTTGACATTTCTATTGAGACTTAATTGTTGTTATGCACCAATTAACTCTTATATGGTGTATATACTATCCTTTGGAATATTATATCATGAATCCATTTATTCTCATGATATTATAAAGTTCTTACTAAATGTTATTCCTCAACTTTTTGTATTCAAGTGTCTCTAATTTTGGTAGAACCCCTTTAACCAAAATATCTCTTTAAATGTTTTAATTATTTGTTCTTATTAATATCCATGTTTTCAAATGGTTTTAAGGATTTATTTATATGGATATTAATGGTTTGAAATTTTAAAAGCTTCAAGGTGGTATGGGACACTTTGATTCAAAAATCTCTTTATTAAATGTTTTAAATGGTTTTGGAAATGGTTTCTTTTTGAATGGATTCATTATTTCAATATACTAAAATGTTATATTGTGATTTAAATGTTGAAATGTTATGTTTACTGTATGAATGTTTTATGTGATACGTTTATGTTATGGTTCTTGGGAATTCTTATGAAGACGAGTGGTTCCGTGATAAACTAAGGGCGGGTGAGCCCGATATAGCTCTCCAATGCATTGGGTAACGCGAAGGAGTGAAACGTTAAGGTTTCTCCGAAGAGATTTAGGGAATATACTGTGGTGGGTATTCCAAACGCAACCAAGAGGGTTACTCCCTATGCAAGAATGTTATGAATGCCTCAAGATACCTTTTATGTCTTATGATTTCTATGATTTATTCATGATTTGACGAGGTATGTTAAAGTGCCTATGTTTTATGGGTAAAGTATGATTTCATTCTTATGTATATATGAACTCATGTTTCCTTTCCATATTTTTATATCCCTTATGGAGCTTTTTATGCTCATCCCATGTTTTTTGAAATGTCTTTCACAGCTCAAGGGAAAGGTACATGATATGATGATAGTGTCAAGGAAGTGTCAAGAAAGAATCCATGTTTTATTTTAAATATGTTTCTGTTGATGGAAAAAAAACAAATACTATATTTATGTAACCACTTTGTTTAAATGTGGAATGTAATGCAAGTTTTATGATCTAATTCTATAAAAATCTAAACCTGAAAAGATCCTCAATGTGTAATCATGTATTAACTCAAGATTAAGTAAGGTTTAAGGCTGGGGCCTTATAGTTGGTATCAGAGGTCGGTTTAGATAACTTTAGAGGTTAGGGTATTCTTTAAGCATAAGTGGCATTACCATAATGGTTAGGATTTCAGAAAGAGTCCTAGTTTTAGATAAGGTTAATGAGTAAGTATATATTAGTGTTTATCTTACTCATTAGTACATGATGGTTTTGTTGATATACTCACACTGACCTTTCTGTTTTTAGTGAATGGATGGATCTAGCAGACACCAAAGAGACAACAGGTTTGAAGGAAACTGTGATGGTTCTCTGTTTAAGATACTAGATAAAATGGGGGATTCAACGAGGAAACTTGTGGTTGTTCTAAACCAACTATCAAGGAGTCATGATCAACCACTTGAACCTTGGTATGTTCTGCAGTGCATCAT
The DNA here is from genome assembly GCA_963277665.1 of Viscum album. Classification (NCBI taxonomy): domain Eukaryota; kingdom Viridiplantae; phylum Streptophyta; class Magnoliopsida; order Santalales; family Viscaceae; genus Viscum; species Viscum album. The sequence continues at coordinate 951,127,669 of OY728157.1, forward strand.
ACACGAGATGACCAATCGATGTGGAAGTTCAGGTAATAATTATAAAGGTAACCATTAGAGTTTATATGATCCTTACTTTTTTGGTATTTATGGGTTATTATATGTTATGATGGAAAATGAAAGGAATGAGATAAACTTGAGGTTAAAATATGTTATTATTATTTTTGAAGATTTTATCTCGTTTTGGGGAATGTTTTAAGAATTATATAGTTTTGGAAAAAGGACAACACGCAGACCGTGTGACAACCCGTCGCGTCGGACAAAGTTGCGGGAATCAAACCCACAACCAAAGTGCGACTGGTATTTATCGCCTACCACTGGACTATGTGAAGTCCCTGTTTAGTTTGACTGATTCTTTTTAGTTAGATTATTTTATGAATTAAGAGTAAGTTGATTTTGGTTTATCTATGGAAATTTATTAACCTATCATGGAAGATATGTGATTAGGTTAATTACTTTTCAATACGAGACATTAAGAGAAACTGATGTTGTTTGGAGATAAATGTTACGATTTAACTTGGAAGACTATGAGACTAAATCCTTAAAATATTTGGATTTCAATCTTAGTTTGGTTTACTTTGAATAATTTTATGGACAAATTGTTTATCGAATGGTCCTCGTTGAACTTTGGGTTTTGTTGGACAAATTTTGGAGATTAAGAATAGATTTTCTTTTTATAAATGGTTATCCTTTTCTGGATTATCTGATCTTGTAATATCCTTTTTGGTTTTAGTTTTGGTTAAATTCTAAAGACATGGGAATTATATAGTTCTCTTTTGTGGATTAGGTGATTCTCTAGAAGTTGATTATAGTACTCTTAATGTGAACAAGTCTTCCTAAATACTCATCTTTTGGAAAAAATATGAGTTTGTATAAGGAATCTAATAAAAGTTGAAAGTCAACATGATAAGTGATTACGTTTCCTTAAGAATAAATTCCTCAATAAAAAGTAACTTAAAACAAAAATGTTGTCTATTAACTTTTCCTACTGGGGAATCGAATATCGTTTAACCCATCACAAGTTTGTGATTTTCTTGTGGTTAACTTTCTCATAAACATGTTTTCTATCACTCTCCATCAGAACAGGACCCATTGTTTTTTCCTCCATATCCATATTTTCATACTTGGAATCCTAGTATGGGTTAACTTGGGTGACCTTTGTACTTGTATTTATTTATTTTAAAGTGATTGTTTTACCGACTCTTGTTCCGATGTGGGACGTTCAAGGATGTTTCCAAGCTCAATTTTAAAAAATTGCGAGGACGCAATTTCCAAAAGGGGGGCAGGATGTAACACCCCAGGTAAATAAAGACTATGACATTTTCATATTTATCCATATTTTTGAATAAAATATTAATATTACTTTAAAAGGGACACTATGTGGGATGACGTACCCAATACGCAACAACGAGTTTCTTGGGAATCTTGCATTGCACTCTAATAATAAAATAATATTATTTTAAATGGTAGTTAACGCCTAGTCGTTGTAATGGCGGGAATGAACAGAACTAACTACAAAATGATTATATATGTTTGTCAAATATTTTTACTCTTTACAATAAATGTTAGAGGATTAAAAATGCAAATGAATCCAATTTTAAGCGGAAACATTCCAATATTCTTTAAAAGGTCGATTAACCGCCTTTTAATGGCGAACCTCTTTTAAATCCACTTTTTGAAAATTTTATAAGCTCTATTTTTCAAAATAAACATATTATTTTTGATTGGGACATTGAAATTTACCTTGGGTTAATTTTTGGTATTTTTCTGAAAATGTTCATTTTTCAATGAATAGTGAAAAATACTGCATTTTACATCAAAACTGCTTTTTCATATAATTTAATTATATGGTTATATTATATTTTTAATTTGTTTTAAAGTGTAATTAGAATATATTTTTACCATTTAATTCAATGATGGTCATTGGGATTAATTTCACTTTGGAATTAGGCATAAACAAGTGCCAAACTTTTCATAAATATTGTTTCTAAAAAAACCCGCTATTTGTTTTGACAACGGGAAGTTTTTTTAAATTAATTATTGCAATTTATGTGTTTGGAATTTGGTAAAATATATTACATATTTGGAATCAGAAGGTCCAAATTATGTAATTAAGACTCTTTTGTTTTTGGACATTATGAATAGTAACGACGGTAATTATCTTTAATTATCTAGATTAATGAGTAATTGGGTAGTTAAAGATAATAAGATAATATCATAATAATAAAAAATGACCACAAAATGTGTCCTAAGGCTACTGGTTTTCTCATGGCCGACCATGGGATGCCTTGTGCCAAACTTGGGGGCCCCATGGAATCACTTTTGTGAGAAAGTGACTTTTTATCTTTTTATTTTTAAAGAATGTTAAATGTAACAAAGAATGTATCACCTAAGTAAAATATTTTTAATTTTGTCTAAATAAATGATCTTTTGGACTATAAATATTCATTGGAAATCTAAAAAGATTTCCTACATCATTGTATTTTTTTTTACAATTTTTAGACATTAAATAAATTAAATTATTTATGACATCATGATGATGCCGCGATGACCTCATTATTTAACGATTTAAATAAAATGAGAATATAATGTAAAATCTAAGACCTACACATGTCCAAAACCTATTTTATGGGTGGAATTCGAACCCTTATTACTTTATACTCGAAACACATCAATGTGGGACCATTAAAATCCGAAACTCATTTGAAAATAAAGTTACATTTTATACCTTTCCAAGAGTGCCCCTCCTCTCCTCTTATAAAAGGCCCCCACCTCTACCTCCTTACCCACACTTCCAAAGCCTTTGGCTCAGCCAAAACCTTCCCATTTTGTCTCTAAACATCCCTCTCTAACTCCTTGAAGCCTCACTTTGGGCAGAAGTCTTCCCAAGGAATCCTTTGAGCTCAAACCAAAGGGAGTTACCCGATTTTAAGGTAATGTCTTCACTTGAGTCCTTTTGTTTTATTTTGCTTCTCCATCCCCATAAACTCTTTTTATTCATTTCTTTTGTAACAAATACAGTATCTTAAATATACTAGGATGTTTTTATAAGAAGTATTTGATCTACACTTACAAACACCTTCGTCTAATGGTTAATGAAATACTGTTTCTGTGGTTGGCGATTTTCTGCCTCACGAAACGATGATTGTTCAACATTCTTCTAACACCTTCAAAGGTGGCCATTAATATGAAACTATATTTATATATTATATATAATATGTTTATGTTTTACTTAAGCTTCTGTATTTTTCATTTATGGAATACCTTTATGGTTTCCATTATGGGTAAACACGATATCTTCATTTAAGGAAGTGCGGACTACCGCCCCCTCAAAGTGATTTGATTCGTTAATACCATATGTGGTACGTATAAAGGATATATTTAATTATATTATATATGATACCATACTGGAATACTATTTTTTATCATTATGTTTTAATTAAATTAAATATTAAATAGAAATGGAAGTAGCGTTCATGCGTACGTACGACTTACCGTCTCCATGAACGGTACATTTAATTTCTTGTCTCAAAATGTTATGTACTATTATAAGTACATATATATAATGGATATATATGTAATATATTAAATATAAATGATTTATATCATTATGGAATTATAACATATATATCTCTCTCTCATTTTGTTTTAATTCCATTAATATGACAAAAAATTAAAGTAGCGTTCATGCGTACGTACGACCTACCGTCTCCATGAACGGTGCTTTTAATTTTTATCTCCAAATGCTATGGAATAGTATAAAATGAATATATGCTGTATATATATGATATTTAAAACATCAATACTATTCTGGATATGATGTACCTATAACTACATGGAAAATTATTTTCCAACAAGTTCAATTTTTCACTCATGTACCAAACATCGACAAAAACGTCTGATATGAACTCATATTATTAACCAATTATTATAAAATTAAAATATGTGATATGAACTGAATAATAATCATTATAGGAGGTCCTTAAGAAATTATAAATTGACCAAAGTTTATTATTCAGGAATATAAAGAAACGAACAAGACAAGCCGGACTTGAGGTAAGGGATCCGACCCCTCTCTTTCTTTTAAAGTACACTCTTTTATGTCATTCCTTTTAAGCTCATATTTCTTGTGATTGGGATGTTATTTTATATTAATATTACTTTAATTTTTATGTTAATATGATGAGAGACCCTATTTCCTCTCATCAATCCATTTTGGATGTTTTAGGTGGCGCCTTTAGGCTGCCGAGTTTTCATTAGGGATTTTTCATCTCACTTTTATTCCCGTGAGATTTATTCTACATTTGCCACAATTTCCTTTGAGTGGTGTATGTACTGCCCATTATTATACACTTTTTGTAGTATAATTTCATTTATGGGTATTCACATCTTCATTGTATGACCCTTCTTCCATGGGGTGTACGTTTCGAAAGTTACCCAACTCAGTAAGGGGACCTTTCACCCTCCTCTTTTTAAAAGACTTCTTTTGTTATGTCTTTTAATTCACATACTATTATGCTGGGATATGTTATTTTATATCCTTATTGATGTAAATCTTATGTCCAAGTGATGAGATGCCCTTTTTATCTCTCATCAACTCATTTTCTGAATTTTGAAGTGATGCCGTTAGGCTGTCGAATTTTACCAAGGGAACTTTTTAACCCAATTTCAATTTCATTGGGTTCAACATGTAGTTATTGAATATTTCATCTTTTGAATATGTGTGAATGACATTTTATTGTTTTACACTCAATATACACTTATATTGGGTGTATTTATATTTGTCACACATAATTTTGAGATTGAATTATCCTTAATTTAAGGATACCTTCTTTATAAGGGAATTCATCACATTTGACATTTCTATTGAGACTTCATTGTTGTTATGCACCAATTCACTCTTATATGGTGTATATAATGTCCTTTAGAATATTATATCATGAATCCATTTATTCTCATGATATTATAAAGTTCTTACTAAATGTTATTCCTCAACTGTTGTATTCAAGTGTCTCTAATTTTGGTAGAACCCCTTTAACCAAAATATCGCTTTAAATGTTTTAATTATTTGTTCTTATTAATATCCATGTTTTCAAATGGTTTTAAGGATTTATTTATATGGATATTAATGGTTTTAAATTTTAAAAGCTTCAAGGTGTTATGGGACACTTTGATTCAAAAATCTCTTTATTAAATGTTTTAAATGGTTTTAAAAATGGTTTCTTTTTGAATGGATTCATTATTTCAATATACTAAAATGTTATATTGTGATTGAAATGTTGAAATGTTATGTTTCCTTTATGCATATTTTATGTGATACGTTTATGTTATGGTTCTTGGGCATTGTTATGAAGACGGGTGGTTCCGTGATAAACTAAGGGCGGGTGAGCCCGATATAGCTCTCCAATGCATTGGATAACGCGAAGGAGTGAAACGTTAAGGTTTCTCCTAAGAGATTTAGGGAATATACTGTGGTGGGTATTACAAACGTAACCAAGAGGGTTACTCCCTACACAAGAATGTTATTAATGCCTCAAGATACCTTTTATGTCTTATGATTTCTATGATTTATTCATGATTTGACGAGGTATGTTAAAGTGCCTATGTTTTATGGGTAAAGTATGATTTCATTCTTATGTATATATGAACTCATGTTTCCTTTCCATATTTTTATATCCCTTACTGATCTTTTTATGCTCATCCCAAGTTTTTTGAATTGTTTTTCACAGGTCAAGGGAAAGGTACATGATATGATGATAGTGTCAAGGAAGTGTCAAGAAAGAATCCATGTTTTATTTTAAATATGGTTCTGTTGATGAAAAAAACGAATACTATCTTTATGTAACCACTTTGTTTAAATGTGGAATGTAATGCAAGTTTTATGATATAATTCTCTAAAACTCTAAACCTGAAAAGATACTCAATGTGTAATCTTGTATTAACACAAGATTAAGTAAGGTTTAAGGCCGGGGCCTTATAGTTGGTACCAGAGGTCGGTTTAGATAAATTTATAGGTTAGGGTATTCTTTAAGCATAAGTGACATTACCATAATGGTTAGGATTTCAGAAAGATTCCTAGTTTTAGATAAAGTGAATGAGTAAGTATATATTAGTGTTTATCTTCCTCATTAGTACATGATGGTTTTGTTGATATACTCACACTGACCTTTCTGTTTTTAGTGAATGGATGGATCTAGAAGGCACCAAATAGACAACAGGTTTGAAGGAAACTGTGGTGGTTCTCTGTTTAAGATACTAGATAAAATGGGGGATTCAATGAGGAAACTCGTTGTTGTTCTAAACCAACTATCAAGGAGTCATGATCAACCACTTGAACCTTGGTATGTTTTGTATTGCATCATGTACGAGATGACTAATCGATGTGGAAGTTCAGGTAATAATTATAAAGGTAACCATTAGAGTTTATATGATCCTTACTTTTTTGGTAATTATGGGTTGTTATATATTATGATGGAAAATGAAAGGAATGAGATAAACTTGAGGTTAAAATATGTTATGATTATTTTTGAATATTTTATCTCGTTTTGGGGAATGTTTTAAAAATTATATAGTTTTGGAAAAAGGACAACACGCAGACCGTGTGACAACCCGTCGTATCGGACAAAGCTGCGGGAATCGAACCCACAACCAAAGTGCGACTGGTATTTATCGCCTACCACTGGACTACGTGAAGTCCCTGGTTAGTTTGACTGATTCTTTTTAGTTAGATTATTTTATGAATTAAGAGTAAGTTGATTTTGGGTTATCTATGGAAATTTATTAACCTATCGTGGAAGATATGTGATTAGGTCAATTAATTTTCAATACGAGACATTAAGAGCAACTGATGTTTTTTGGAGATAAATGTTACGATTTAACTTGGAAGACTATGAGACTAAATCCTTCAAATATTTGGATTTCAATCTTAGTTTGGTTTACTTTGAAGAATTTTATGGACAAATTGTTTGTCGAATGGTCCTCGTTGTGTAACATCCCAGGTAAATAAAGAATAAGACATATTCATATTTATTAATATTTTTTTAAAATATTAATTTTATTTTGAAGGGGTTGCTATTTACGATAGCGTGCCCGATACGCAACAATGAGTTTCTTTTAAATCTTACGTTACACGCTAATAATATAACTTCAAATGGTAGTTAACACGTAGCCGTTGTACTGGCAGGAATAAATAGAAATAACTAAAATACGAATATATATGTTTTTACATTTATCCAATAAAAGAGAAAGGCTTAAAATAAAAAAGGAATTCAATTTTATACATAAATACATTAACATTTACTAAAAGGTTCATTTATCGCCTTTTGATGGAGAACCCTATTTAAATATAGTTTTGGTCACTCTTATACATTCTTTTGGACCAAATAAAATCCTTCTTTATAATCGGGACATCAAATATTACTTTATGTAATTTTTTGGTATTTTTCCGATAAAGTTCATTTTTTATGAATAAGTGAAAAATGTTGTATTTTAATTCAAAACCTATTTTAATCTAATTTATTTATATGATTAGATTATCTTTTGAATTGGTTTTAAAGTGAAACCATAAAATATTTTTACCATTTTATTCAATGGTGGACTTTGGAATTAATTTCACTTTGAAATTCGACATAAACAAATATCAATCTTTTGATATATATTGTTTCTTAAAAACACGATTTTTGTTTTGACAGCGGGAGTTAATTACTAAATTAATTAATTCTACTTATATTATTTTAATTAGGTAATATAAACATCATTTTTGAATTCGGAATATCGAATATAGCTTAGGGTGAATTTTTGGTAATTTTCTGAAAAACTCCAATTTTTGATGAATAGTGAAACCACTAAGTGGTAATCAAGCAAACTGATTTTTCAGTTAAATGAAAGTTTACCACTAATGTGTATTGAATTTTGAAAATCCGACATACATGGTTGTAATTAGTATGTAAAATGTTGTTCAATGGGATGAAAATAATTTTTTGGTGAATAGTAACTTTTTTTCATTAATCGCGATTAGAGGTAATTAGTGTAATTTAAGGTAAAAATGATATTATAAAAATATGAAAACACCATGACACTTGTCCTACCCCTATTGGACGAGTCATGTCCGACCAAGACAACCCATGGGTCGATTTAGGGGACCCTATGGAGCCTCTTGGGTGAGATAATGACTTTAATGCCTTTTTTTTAAATAAAGGTGAAAATGAAACTAACATAAATTGTTTTACTAAAAAAAATTTTAGAAGGGGTTATACTAATCATATTGTTGTATATAAATACTATTTGGAAAGATAAAAATATTTCCTACATCATGATTTTTTTGTTATAATTTTTAGACATTAAATAAATTAATTTAATTATGACATCTTGATGATGCAACGATGACCTCATTAATGAACAGTTTAAATAAAATGAAAAGATAATATAAAATCTAAGACCTACAATTGTCCAAAAAATATTGGATGGGAATATTTCGAAGCCTTATCATCTTATATTCTAAATATATCAATGTGGGACCTTAGAAATTCGAAACACATTTGAAAATAAAATAATAGTTTCATGATTTCCAAAAGTGCCCCTCCTCTCCTCTTATAAAAGGCCCCCACCTCAACCTCATTTCACACACTCCTAAAGACTTTTTCTCGGCCATCCACTTCCCATTCACTCTCTCCAAATACCTCTCCTCATTCTAGAGGATTACCTTTGGGCAGAATCCTTTCAAAGGAAGCCTTTAGTCTTAAATCAAAAGGAGTTACACTTTTAAAGGTAATTCATTCTCTCATGTTCATTTGTTTTATTTTGCTTCTCCAACCCCATAAACTCTTTTTATTTACTTCTTTTGTAACAAAACCAGTATCTTAAATATACTAGGATGTTGTTATAAGATTTATTCGAGCTACACTCTCACACAACTACATCAAATGGTTAAAGAACATACAGTTTCCGTGGATGGCGAAATTCTGCCTCCCGAAACGATGATTGTTCAACACTCTTTTAACACCTTAAAAGGTGGCCATTATGATGTCACTATTTTTATATATGATATATAATATGTTTATTCTTTCTTTAATCTTCTGTATTTTTCATTTATGGCATACCACTATTGTTTCCATTATGGGTAAACACGATATCTTCATTTTAGAAAGTGCGGACTACCGCCCCCTGAAAGTGATTTGATTCGTTAATACCATATGTGGGATGTGTAAAGGATAAAGTTAATGATATTATATATGTTATTATACTGGAATTATAATATACTCTTATATCATTATGATTCCATTCCAGAAAATACGAAATAGAAATGGAAGTAGCGTTCATGTGTACGTACGGCTTACCGTCTCCATGAACGGTGCATTTCATTTCTTACCTCTAAATGTGATGTAATATTATAAATAAATGTATATGATGAATATATATGATATATATGTTATCCAAATCATTAATATCATTCTGGATATAATGAACCTTTGAAAAAATTAACAACATGTAAGTGTAAGAAGTCTATTTTTGACTTAAGAACCAAATACCGACAAAATGAACATTATTAACTTAAATGATTACATGATGTTCATAACATGGTATAAAAGGAATAATGAACTTGAAAAAGGTTCTTAAGAAAGTAGATATTAACTCAATTTTATTATTCAGGAGATTAAAGAACGGTCAGGTCAAGTCGGATACGAGGTATGGGACTTCGTCTCAATCTCCTTTCATTGAGGCATATTTTGTTTTATACAAACTTTCTTTTATACGGTGTATAAACCCCTTTGAATTTTACGTTTATTCAAAAGGATTTTTTTATACGAAGCGTTTTACTAAACGACAAAAGGGAATGTTTTTTTTGTACGTATGCGGCGACAACGACTTCTCCGCCGCCGTGAGCGTTATTTGAGTTTCGGCTACCTCTACAAGCCATACCTTCTTTTTAAAAGAAAAATAAATACCATGTTTTAATTTTCTTTTATTTTGGTATTGAAAACGGTTTTCATAATGTTTTTATATCAATGAGTTGTATTGATATCTTGTGATTGAAATGTGGAAATGTTATGTTTCCTTTATGCATGTTTTATGTGATACGATTATGTTGAGGTTCTTGGGCATTATTATGAAGACGGGTGGTTCTGTGATAAACTAAGGGCGGGTGAGCCCGATATAGCTCTCCAATGCATTGGGTAACGCGAAGGAGTGAAACGTTAAGGTTTCTCCGAAGAGATTTAGGGAATATACTGTGATGGGTATTCCAAACATAACCAAGAGGGTTACTCCCTACGTAAGAATGTTATGAATGCCTCAAGTTACCATTATGTCTTATGATTTCTATGATTTATTCCTGATTTGATGAGGTATGTTAAAGTGATTATGTTTTATGGTTAAAGTATGATCTCATCCTTATGTATATATGTACCCATGTTTCCTTTCCATATTTTTATATCCCTTACTGAGCTTTTTATGCTCATCCCAAGTTTTTTGAAATGTTTTTCACAAGTCAAGGGAAAGGTACACAATATGATGATAGTGTCAAGGAAGTGTCAAGAAAGAATCCATGTTTATTTTAAATATGTTTCCATTGATGGGAATGAAGAATACTATCTTTATGTAACCACTTTGTTTATATGTGGAATGTAATGCAAGTTTTATGATCTAATTCTCTAAAACTCTAAACTCGAAAATATCCTCAATGTGTAATCTTGTAATAACTCAAGATTAAGTATGGTTTAAGGCTGGTGCCTTATAGTTGTTATCAGAGGTCGGTTTAGATAACTTTAGGAGTTAGAATTCTATTAAATGATTATCCAAAAGTTTTTTTGAAATGATATAGCATTTAAAGATTACCATGTTGATTCATCTAAGACATGTTTGTTAAGAATGGTTTTTCATAGAGGAAACATGACAACTTTTCTGGGAAGGAATACAGAGGGAAATGACCTTTCAAATCATCATCCTAAGATGGTCAGAATCAGAACTAAATAGTTTGTTGCAGTGATGGCTCTATTGACTCAGGTGAAAAATATTAGTTGTTTTTATTGATGATATTTTGGTGTTTTCTAAAAGTAAATAGGAGCATGAAATTCATTTAAGGGTTATCTTGAAAACCTTAAAAGAAAAGAAACTGTATGGAAAATTCAGCAAGTGCCAGTTTTGGTTGCAACAAATCTCTTTCCTTGGTCACATTGTTTCTAAAGATGGGATAACTGTTGATCCTGTAAAAACAAAAGTTGTGGAAGAATGGCCAAGACCCACAAATGTAACCGAGATTCATAGCTTCCTTGGTTTGGCAGGCTATTACCGAAGGTTTGTTAGAAATTTTTCACGGTTATCTAGTCCAATGACTAAGCTAACTTGGAAGGGTGTTAAGTTTATCTGGACAAAAGAATGTGATGATTGTTTTCAGGAATTGAAAAGAAGATTGGTGAATGCTCCAGTTTTGGCACTACCTTCTAGGAATGGTGAGTTTGTTATATAAAGTGATGCTTCATTGAAAGGACTTAGTTGCGTCATAATGAAGAATGATCAGGTAATTGCTTATGCTTCACGACAGTTGAAAACTCATGATGTAAATTACCCTACACATGATTTGGAATTAGCTGCTGTTGTTTTTTGCTTTAAAAATTTGGAGGCATCATTTGTATGGAGTAAAGTGTGAAATATATACCGATCACAAAAGTTTAAAGTATATATTCACTTAGAAATAATTGAACATGAGACAAAGGAGATGGCTAGAATTAATCAAGGATTATGATTGTACGATTCACTACCATCCGGGAAAAGCAAATAAAGTGGCTGATGCTTTGAGTCAAAAAAGTAATGCTTCATTAGCAATGTTGCGTTTGGAACGTGATCCTTTGGTTAAGGATTTGATGAACTTTGGCATAGAAGTTGTTGGTGCAGGAAGTTCTTCTGTTTTGTTTCAGGTATCAGTGAAATCTTCTCTATCAGACAGAATCAAGCAAGCATAGAAGCAAGACAGTGAGTTGCAGAAAAAGGTAGAGCTGGTTCAAAAAGGTATGTTGCCTGAATTCAACATTGATAATGATTGTGTTTTGATATTTGGGAAGAGATTGTGTGTGCCTTGTGATTCATAGTTGAAGAGGGAGTTGTTATGCGAAGCTCATAGTTCTCCGTTTTCAGTTCATCCTGGCAGTACTAAAATGTACAAAGATCTTCGAGAGTATTATTGGTGGGATGGAATGAAAAGAGATATTGCTGATTTTACTGTGAAGTGTTTGACATGTCAACATGTTAAAAAAGAGCGGCAGTTACCAAAAGGGATGATTCAGCCTTTACCAGTGCCAGAGTGGAAATGGGAGAATATATCCATGGACTTTGTTGTGGGATTACCGAAGACATCTCGAGGTAATAATGCAATCTGGGTTATTGTTGATCGCTTGACTAAATCTGCTCATTTCCTTGCTATACGAGATACTTTTTCCCTAGATAAACTTTCCCGTTTGTATATTAAAGAGATAGTCAGGTTATATGGAGTTCCTCTCTCCATTGTATCTGATCGTGATCCCAGGTTCACTTCTAACTTTTGGAAAGGCCTTCAGAAGTTGTTGGGTACTGAATTAAATTTTAGTACAGCTTTTCATCCTCAATCAGATGGGCAGTCGGAACGAACAATTCAGACCTTGGAGGATATGCTACGAGATTGTTCTATGGATTATCAGGGAAGTTGGGACCAACATCTTTCTTTGGTTGAATTTTCATATAAAAACAGTTTTCATTCCAGTATAAAGATGGCACCATTTCAGGCATTATATGGGAAGCGGTGTCAAACTCCAGCTTTCTGGGATGAAGTGGGTGAAAGGTAGTTTATGGGACCATAATTGGTAGAAGAGATGGAAGAAAAAGTTCGGTTGATTCAGAGACACATGAGAACAGCTCAGAGCATGCAGAAAAGTTATGCGGACAACAGGAGGAAGGATCTATCTTTTGAGGTAGGTGATCATGTTTTTCTCAAGGTTTCTCCTTGGAAAAGTGTGATGAGATTTGGTAATAAAGGAAATCTGAGTCCAAGGTTCATTGGACCATACAAAATTCTGGAGAGAGTTGGATCAGTTGCATACCGAGTGGCTTTACCTCCGAGTTTATCTCAGGTACACAATGTTTTTCACATTTCGATGTTGAGAAAGTATATGCCAGATCCATCTCATGTTTTGAGTCCAGAGGTAGTTCAGCTGGAAGAGAACCTATCTTATGAGGAACAACCGGTCCAGATTCTTGACCACAGGGAGCAGGTATTGCAGAATAAGGTGATTCATCAGGTAAAGGTTTTATGAAAAAACCATATGGTTGAAGAGGCAACATAGGAATCTGAAAATGCTATGAGGGATAAATACCCCCACTTATTCGATAAGTGAATAAAATTGTGAGGACGCAATTACCAAAAAGGGGGGAAGGATGTAACATCCCAGGTAAATAAATAATAAGACATATTCATATTTATTAATTTTTTTTTAAAATATTAATTTTATTTTGAAGGGGTTGCTATTTACGATAGGGTGCCTGATACACAACAATGAGTTTCTTTGAAATCTTATGTTACACGCTAATAATATAATTTCATATGGTAGTTAACACGTAGCCATTGTACTGGCAAGAATTAATAGAAATAACTAAAATACGAATATATATGTTTGTACATTTATCCAATAAAAGATAAAGGCTTAAAATAAGAAAGGAATTCAATTTTATACATAAATACATTAACATTCACTAAAAGGTTCATTTATCGCCTTTTGATGGCGAACCCTCTTTAAATATAGTTTTGGTCACTCTTATACATTCTTTTGGACCAAATAAAATCCTTCTTTAGAATCGGGACATCAAATATTACTTTGTGTAATTTTTTGGTATTTTTCCGATAAAGTTCATTTTTTTTATGAATAAGTGAAAAATGTTGTATTTTAATTCAAAACCTCTTTTAATATAATTTATTTATATGATTAGATTATCTTTTGAATTGGTTTTAAAGTGAAAGCATAAAATATTTTTACCATTTGATTCAATGGGGGACTTTGGAATTAATTTCACTTTGAAATTCGACATAAAAAAATATCAATCTTTTGATATATATTGTTTCTTAAAAACACGATTTTTGTTTTGACAGCGGGAGTTAATTATTAAATTAAGTAATTCTACTCATATTCTTTGAATTAGGTAATATAAACATCATTTTTGAATTCGGAATATCGAATATAGCTTAGGGTGAATTTTTGGTAATTTTCTGAAAAACTCCAATTTTTGATAAATAGTGAAACCACTAAGTGGTAATCAAGCAAACTGATTTTTCAGTTAAATGAAAGTTTACCACTAATGTGTATTGAATTTTGAAAATCTGACATACATGGTTGTCATTAGTATGTAAAATGTGGTTCAATGGGATGAAAATAATTTTTTGGTGAATAGTAACTTTTTTTCATTAATCGTGATTAGAGGTAATTAGTGTAATTTAAGGTAAAAATGATATTATAAAAATATGAAAACACCATGACACTTGTCCTACCCCTATTGGATGAGTCATGGCCGACCAAGAAAACCCATGGGTAGATTTAGGGGACCCTATGGAGCCTCTTGGGTGAGATAATGACTTTAATGCCTTTTTTTAAATAAAGGTGAAAATGACACTAACATAAATTGTTTTACTAAAACAATTTTTAGAAGGGGTTATACTAATCATATTGTTGTCTATAAATACTCTTTGGAAAGATAAAAGTATTTCATACATCAGGATTTTTTTGTTATAATTTTTAGACATTAAATAAATTAATTTAATTATGACATCTTGATGATGCAACGATGACCTCATTAATGAACAATTTAAATAAAATGAAAAGATAATATAAAATCTAAGACCTACACTTTTCTAAAAACTATTGGATGGGAATATTTCGAAGCCTTATCTTCTTATATTCTAAATATATCAATGTGGGACCTTAGAAATTCGAAACACTTTTGAAAATAAAATAATATTTTCATGATTTCCAAAAGTGCCCCTCCTCTCCTCTTATAAAAGGCCCCCACCTCTACCTCATTTCACACACTCCTCAAGCCTTTGGCTCGGCCATACCCTGCCCATTTAATCTCTCCACATCACTCTCCTCATCCTAGAGGATTCCATTTGGGCAGAATCCTTTCAAAGGAATCCTTTAGGCTCAAATCAAAAGGAGTTACACTTTTAAAGGTAATTCATTCTCTCATGTTCATTTGTTTTATTTTGCTTCTCCAACCCCCTAAACACTTTTTATTTACTTCTTTTGTAACAACAAAAGTATATTCAATATACTAGGATGTTTTTATAAGATTTATTCGAGCTACACTCTCACACAACTACATCAAATGGTTAAAGAACATACAGTTTCCGTGGATGGAGAAATTCTGCCTCCCGAAACGATGATTGTTCAACACTCTTTTAACACCTTCAAAGGTGGACATTATGATGTCACTATTTTTATATATGATATATAATATGTTTATTCTTTCCTTAAGCTTCTGTATTTTTCATTTATGGCATACCAATATTGTTTCCATTATGGGTAAACACGATATCTTCATTTTAGGAAGTGCGGACTACCGCCCCCTGAAAGTGATTTGATTCGTTAATACCATATGTGGGATGTGTAAAGGATAAAGTTAATGATATTATATATGTTATTATACTGTAATTATAATATACTCTTATATAATTATGATTCCATTCCAGAAAATACGAAATAGAAATGGAAGTAGCGTTCATGCGTACGTACGACTTACCGTCTCCATGAACGGTGCATTTCATTTCTTACCTCTAAATGTGATGTAATATTATAAATACATGTATATGCTGAATATATATTATATATATGTTATCCAAATCATTAATATCATGCTGGATATAATGAACCTTTGACCAAATTAACAACATGTAAGTGTAAGAAGTCTATTTTTGACTTAAGAACCAAATACCGACAAAATGAACATTATTAACTTAAATGATTACATGATGTTCATAACATGGTATAAAAGGAATAATGAAATTGAAAAAGGTTCTTAAGCAAGTAGAGATTAACTCAAGTTTATTATTCAGGAGATTAAAGAACGGTCGGGTCAAGTCGGATACGAGGTATGGGACTTCGTCTCAATCTCCTTTCATTGAGGTATATTTTGTTTTATACACAACTTTCTTTTATACGGTGTATAAACCCATTTGAATTTTACGTTTATTCAAAAGGAATTTTTTTATACGAAGTGTTTTACTAAATGAAAAAAGGGAATGTTTTTGTCGTACGTACGACTTCTCCACCGCCGTGACCGTTATTTGAGTTTCGGCTTCCTCTACAAGCCATACATTCTTTTTAAAAGAAAAATAAATACCATGTTTTAATTTTATTTTATTTTGGTATTGAAAATGGTTTTCATAATGTTTTTATATCAATGTGTTGTATTGATATCTTGTGATTGAAAGGTGTAAATGTTATGTTTCCTTTATGCATGTTTTATGTGATACGATTATGTTGAGGTTCTTGGGCATTATTATGAAGACGGGTGGTTCCGTGATAAACTAAGGGCGGGTGAGCCCGATATAGCTCTCCAATGCATTGGGTAACGCGAAGGAGTGAAACGTTAAGGTTTCTCCGAAGAGATTTAGGGAATATACTGTGATGGGTATTCCAAATGTAACCAAGAGGGTTACTCCCTACGTAAGAATGTTATGAATGCCTCAAGTTACCATTATGTCTTATGATTTTTATGATTTATTCATGATTTGATGAGGTATGTTAAAGTGCTTATGTTTTATGGGTAAAGTATGATCTCATCCTTATGTATATATGTACCCATGTTTCCTTTCCATATTTTTATATCCCTTACAGAGCTTTTTATGCTCATCCCAAGTTTTTTGAAATGTTTTTCACAAGTCAAGGGAAAGGTACATGATATGATGATAGTTTCAAGGAAGTGTCAAGAAAGAATCCATGTTTATTTTAAATATGTTTCCATTGATGGGAATGAAGAATACTATCTTTATGTAACCACTTTTTTATATGTGGAATGTAATGCAAGTTTTATGATCTAATTATCTAAAACTCTAAACCCGAAAAGATCCTCAATGTGTAATCTTGTAATAACTCAAGATTAAGTAAGGTTTAAGGCTGGGGCCTTATACGTTGAACTTTGGGTTTTGTTGGACAAATTTTGGAGATTAAGAATAGATTTTCTTTTTATAAAGGGTTATCCTTTTCTGGATTATCTGATCTTGTACTAACCTTTTTGGTTTTGGTTTTGGTTAAATTCTAAAGACATGGGAAGTATATAGTTCTCTTTTGTGGATTAGGTGATTCTATAGAAGTTGATTGTAGTACTCTTAATGTGAACAAGTCTTCCTAAATACTCGTCTTTTGGAGAAAATATGAGTTTGTGTAAGGAATATAATAAAAGTTGAAAGTCAACATGATAAGTGATTATGTTTCCTTAAGAATAAATTCCTCAATAAAAAGTAACTTAAAACAAAAATGTTGTCTATTAAATTTTCCTACTGGGGAATCGAATACCGCTTAACCCATCACAAGTTAGTGATTTTCTTGTGGTTAACTTTCTCATAAACATGTTTTCTATCACTCTCCATCAGAACATAACCCTTTGTTTTTTCCTCCATATCCATATTTTCATACTTGGAATCCTAGTATGGGTTAACTCGGGTGACCTTTGTACTTATCTTTCTTTATTTTAAAGTGATTGTTTTACCGACTCTTGTTCCGATGTGGGACGTCCAAGGATGTTTCCAAGCTCAATTTTAAAAAATTACGAGGATGCAATTCCCAAAAGGGGGGAAGGATGTAACACCCCAGGTAAATAAAGAGTATGAAATTTTCATATTTATCCATATTTTTGAATAAAATATTAATATTACTTTAAAGGGGACACTATGTATGATGACGTACCCAATTCGCAACAACGAGTTTCTTGGGAATTTTGCATTGCACTCTAATAATAAAATATTATTATTTTAAATGGTAGTTAACATCTAGACGTTGTAATGGAGGGAATGAACAGAACTAACTACAAAATTATTATATATGTTTGTCAAATATTTTTACTCTTTACAATAAATGTTATAGGATTAGAAATGCGAATGAATCCAATTTTAAGCGTAAACATTCCAATATTCTTTAAAAGGTCGATTAACCGCCTTTTAATGGAGAACCTATTTGAAATCCACTTTTTGACACTTTTATAAGCTCTATTTTTCAAAATAAACATATTATTTATGATTGGGACATTGAAATTTACCTTGGGTTAATTTTTGGTATTTTTCTGACAATGTTCATTTTTTAATGAATAGTGAAAAATACTACATTTTACATCAAAACTGCTTTTTCATATAATTTAATTATATGGTTATATTATATTTTTATTTTGTTTTAATGTGTAATTATAATATATTTTTACCATGTAATTCAATGATGGTCATTGGGATTGATTTCACTTTGGAATTAGGCATAAACAAGTGCCAAACTTTTCATAAATATTGTTTCTAAAAAAACCCGCTATTTGTTTTGACAACGAGAAGTTTTTTTAAATTAATTATTCCAATTTATGTTTTTGGAATTTGGTAAAATGGATTACATATTTTGAATCAGAAGGTCCGAATTATTTAATTAAGAATCTTTTGTTTTTGGACATTATGAATAGTAACGATGGTAATTATCTTTAATTATCTAGATTAATGAGTAATCGAGTAGTTAAAAGTAATAAGATAATATCATAATAATAAAAAATGACCACAAAATGTGTCCTAAGGCTACTGGTTTTCTGATGGCCGACCATGGGATGCCTTGTGACAAACTTGGGGGCCCCATGGAATCACTTTTGTGAGAAAGTGACTTTTTATCTTTTTATTTTTAAAGAATGTTAAATGTAACAAAGAATGTATCACCTAAGTAAAATATTTTTAATTTTGTCTAAATAAATGATCTTTTGGAATATAAATATTCATTAGAAATCTAAAAATATTTCCTACATCATAGTATTTTTTTTTATAATTTTTAGACATTAAATAAATTAAATTATTTATGACATCATGATGATGCAGCGATGACCTCATTATTTAACGATTTAAATAAAATGTTAAGATAATGTAAAATCTAAGACCTAAACATGTCCAAAACCTATTGGATGGGTTTATTTCGAACCCTTATCACCTTATCCTCTAAACACATCAATGTGGGACCATTAAAATCCGAAACTCATTTGAAAATAAAGTTACATTTTATACCTTTCCAAGAGTGCCCCTCCTCTCCTCTTATAAAAGGCCCCCACCTCTACCTCCTTACCCACACTTCCAAAGCCTTTGGATCAGCCAAAACCTGCCCATTTTGTCTCTAAACATCCCTCTCTAACTCCTTGAAGCCTCACTTTGGGCAGAAGTCTTCCCAAGGAAGCCTTTGAGCTCAAACCAAAGGGAGTTACCCGATTTTAAGGTAATGTCTTCACTTGAGTCCTTTTGTTTTATTTTGCTTCTCCAACCCCCTAAAATATTTTTATTCATTTATTTTGTAACCACTAAAGTATCTTAAATATACTAGGATGTTGTTATAAGAAGGATTCAAGCTACACTTACACACACCTTCGTCTAATGGTTAAAGAACATACTGTTTCTGTGGTTGGCGATTTTCTGCCTCACAAAACGATGATTGTTCAACATTCTTCTAACACCTTAAAAGTTGGCCATTAAGATGAAACTATATTTATATATGATATATAATATTTTAATGTTTTACTTAAGCTTCTGTATTTTTCATTTATGGCATACCTTTATGCTTTCCATTATGGGTAAACGCGATATCTTCATTTAAGGAAGTGCGGACTACCGCCCCCTCAAAGTGATTTGATTCGTTAATACCATATATGGTATTTATAAAGGATATATTTAATTATATTATATATGATACCCTACTGGAATAATATTATGTATCATTAAGTTTTAATTACATTAAATATTAAATAGAAATGGAAGTAGCGTTCATGCGTACGTACGGCTTACCGTCTCCATGAACGGTACATTTCATTTCTTGTCTCAAAATGTTATGTACTATTATAAGTACATATATATAATGCATATATATGTAATATATTAAATCTAAATTATTTATATCATTCTGGAATTATAACATATATATATATATATATCTCATTTTGTTTTAATTCCATTAATATGACAAAAAATTAAAGTAGCGTTCATCCGTACGTACGGCCTACCGTCTCCATGAACGGTGCTTTTAATTTTTATCTCCAAATGCTATGGAATAGTATAAAATGAATATATACTGGATATATATGATATTTAAAACATAAATACTATTCTGGATATGATGTACCTATAACTACCTGGAAAATTATTTTCCAACAAGTTCAATTTTTGACTCATGTACCAAACATCGACACAAACGTCTGATATGAACTCATATTATTAACCAATTATTATAAAATTAAAATATGTGATATGAACTGAATAATAATCATTATAGGAGGTCCTTAAGCAATTATAAATTGACCAAAGTTTATTATTCAGGAATATAAAGAAACGAACAAGACAAGTCGGACTTGAGGTAAGGGATCCGACCCCTCTCTTTCTTTTAAAGTACACTCTTTTATGTCATTCCTTTTAAGCTCATTTTTCTTGTGATTGGGATGTTCTTTTATATTAATATTACTGTAATTTTTATGTTCATATGATGAGCGACCCTATTTCCTCTCATCAATCCATTTTGGAAGTTTTAGGTGGCGCCTTTAGGCTGCCGAGTTTTCATAAGGGATTTTTCATCTCACTTTTATTTCCGTGAGATTTATGCTACATTTGCCACAATTTCCTTTGAGTGGTGTATGTACTGCCCATTATTATACAGTTTGTGTAGTATAATTTCATTTATGGGTATTCACATCTTCATTGTATGACCCTTCTTCCATGGGGTGTACGTTTCGAAAGTTACCCAACTCGGTAAGGGGACCTTTCACCCTCCTCTTTTTAAAAGACTTATTTTGTTATGTCTTTTAATTCACATAATATTATGTTGGGATATGTTCTTTTATATCCTTATTGATGTAAATTTTATGTCCAAGTGATGAGATTCCCTTTTTATCTCTCATCAACTCATTTTCTGAATTTTGAAGTGATGCCGTTAGGCTGTCGAATTTTACCAAGGGAACTTTTTAATCCAATTTCAATTTCTTTGGGTTCAACATGTAGTTATTGAATATGTCGTATTTTTAATATGTGTGAATGACCTTTTATTGTTTTACACTCAATATCCACTTATATTGGTTGTATTTATATTTGTGACACATAATTTTGAGATTGAATTATCCTTAATTTAAGGATACCTTCTTTATAAGGGAATTCATCACATTTGACATTTCTATTGAGACTTCATTGTTGTTATGCACCAATTCACTCTTATATGGTTTATATACTATCCTTTGGAATATTATATCATGAATCCATTTATTCTCATGATATTATAAATTTCTTACTAAATGTTATTCCTCAACTATTGTATTCAAGTGTCTCTAATTTTGGTAGAACCCCTTTAACCAAAATATCACATTAAATGTTTTAATTATTTGTTCTTATTAATATCCATGTTTTCAAATGGTTTTAAGGATTTATTTATATGGATATTAATGGTTTGAAATTTTAAAAGCTTCAAGGTGGTATGAGACACTTTGATTCAAAAATCTCTTTATTAAATGTTTTAAATGGTTTTGGAAATGGTTTCTTTTTGAATGGATTCATTATTTCAATATACTAAAATGTTATATTGTGATTGAAATGTTGAAATGTTATGTTTCCTTTATGCATGTTGTATGTGATACGTTTATGTTATGGTTATTGGGCATTGTGATGAAGACGGGTGGTTCCGTGATAAACTAAGGGCGGGTGAGCCCGATATAGCTCTCCAATGCATTGGGTAACGCGAAGGAGTGAAACATTAAGGTTTCTCCGAAGAGATTTAGGGAATATACTGTGGTGGGTATTCCAAACGTAACCAAGAGGGTTACTCCCTACGCAAGAATGTTATGAATGCGTCAAGCTACCTTTTATGTCTTATGATTTCTTTGATTTATTCATGATTTGACGAGGTATGTTAAAGTGCCTATGTTTTATGGGTAAAGTATGATTTCATTCTTATGTATATATGAACTCATGTTTCCTTTCCATATTTTTATATCGCTTACTGAGCTTTTTATGCTCATCCCAAGTTTTTTGAAATGTTTTTCACAGTTCAAGGGTAAGATACATGATATGATGATAGTGTCAAGGAAGTGTCAAGAAAGAATCCATGTTTTATTTTAAATATGTTTCTGTTGATGGAAAAAAAACTAATACTATCTTTATGTAACCACATTGCTTAAATGTGGAATGTAATGCAAGTTTTATGATATAATTCTCTAAAACTCTAAACCTGAAAAGATCCTCAATGTGTAATATTGTATTAACTCAAGATTAAGTAAGGTTTAAGGCTGGGGCCTTATAGTTGGTAGCAGAGGTCGGTTTAGATAACTTTAGAGGTTAGGGTATTCTTTAAGCATAAGTGACATTACCATAATGGTTAGGATTTCAGAAAGAGTCCTAGTTTTAGATAAAGTGAATGAGTAAGTATATATTAGTGTTTATCTTCCTCATTAGTACATGATGGTTTTGTTGATATACTCACACTGACCTTTCTGTTTTTAGTGAATGGATGGATCTAGCAGGAACCAAAGAGACAACATGTTTGAAGGAAACTGTGGTGGTTCTCTATTTAAGATACTAGATAAAATGGGGGATTCAATGAGGAAACTCGTGGTCGTTCTAAACCAACTATCAATGAGTCATGATCAACCACTTGAACCTTGGTATGTTCTGTAGTGCATCATGTACGAGATGACCAATCGATGTGGAAGTTCAGGTAATAATTATAAAGGTAACCATTAGAGTTTATATGATCCTTACTTTTTTGGTAATTATGGGTTATTATATGTTATGATGGAAAATGAAAGGAATGAGATAAACTTGAGGTTAAAATATGTTATTATTGTTTTTTAAGATTTTATCTCATTTTCGGGAATGTTTTAAGAATTATATAGTTTTGGAAAAAGGACTACACGCAGACCATGTGACAACCCGTCGCGTCGGACAAAGCTGTGGGAATCGAACCCACAACCAAAGTGAGACTCGTATTTATCGCCTACCACTGGACTACGTGAAGTCCCTGGTTAGTTTGACTGATTCTTTTTAGTTATATTATTTTATGAATTTAGAGTAAGTTGATTTTGGGTTATCTATGGAAATTTATTAACCTATCATGGAAGATATGTGATTAGGTTAATTACGTTTCAATATGAGACATTAACAACAACTGATGTTGTTTAGAGATAAATGTTATGATTTAACTTGGAAGACTATGAGACTAAATCCTTCAAATATTTGGATTTCAATCTTAGTTTGGTTTACTTTGAAGAATTTTATGGACAAATTGTTTATCGAATGGTCGTCGTTGAACTTTGGGTTTTGTTGGACAAATTTTGGAGATTAAGAATAGATTTTCTTTTTATAAAGGGTTATCCTTTTCTGGATTATCTAATCTTGTACTAACCTTTTTGGTTTAACTCGGGTGACCTTTGTACTTATCTTTCTTTATTTTAAAGTGATTGTTTTACCGACTCTTGTTCCGATGTGGGACGTTCAAGGATGTTTCCAAGCTCAATTTTAAAAAATTGCGAGGATGCAATTTCCAAAAGGGGGGAAGGATGTAACACCCCAGGTAAATAAAGAGTATGACATTTTAATATTTATCCATATTTTTGAATACAATATTAATATTACTTTAAAGGAGACACTATGTGTGATGATGTACCCAATACGCAACAACGAGTTTCTTGGAAATCTTGCATTGCACTCTAATAATAAAATAATATTATTTTAAATGGTAGTTAACGCCTAGCCGTTGTAATGGCGGGAATGAACAGAACTAACTACAAAATTATTATATATGTTTTTCAAATATTTTTACTCTTTACAATAAATGTTAGAGGATTAAAAATGCGAATGAATCCAATTTTAAGCGCAAACATTCCAATATTCTTTAAAAGGTCGATTAACCGCCTTTTAATGGCGAACCTCTTTTAAATCCACTTTTTGACAATTTTATAAGCTCTATTTTTCAAAATAAACATATTATTTATGATTGGGAAATTTAAATTTACCTTGGGTTAATTTTTGGTATTTTTTTGACAATGTTCATTTTTCAATGAATAGTGAAAAATACTGCATTTTACATCAAAACTGCTTTTTCATATAATTTAATTATATGGTTATATTATCTTTTTAATTTGTTTTAAAGTGTAATTAGAATATATTTTTACCATGTAATTCAATTATGGTCATTTGGATTAATTTCACTTTGGAATTAGGCATAAACAAGTGCCAAACTTTTCATAAATATTGTTTCTAAAAAAACCCGCTATTTGTTTTGACAACGGGAAGTTTTTTTAAATTAATTATTGCAATTTATGTGTTTTTAATTTGGTAAAATGGATTAAATATTTGTAATCAGAAGGTCCAAATTATGTAATTAAGACTCTTTTGTTTTTGGACATTATGAATAGTAACGACAGTAATTATCTTTAATTATCTAGATTAATGAGTAATCGGGTAGTTAAAGATAATAAGATAATATCATAATAATAAAAAATGACCACAAAATGTGTCCTAAGTATACTGGTTGTCTCATGGACGACCATGGGATACCTTGTTCCAAACTTGGGGGCCCCATGGAATCACTTTTGTGATAAAGTGACTTTTTATCTTTTTATTTTTAAAGAATGTTAAATGTAACAAAGAATGTATCACCTAAGTAAAATATTTTTAATTTTGTCTAAATAAATGATATTTTGGGCTATAAATATTCATTGGAAAGATAAAAATATTTCTTACATCATAGTAGTTTTTTTATAATTTTTAGACATTAAATATATTAAATTATTTATGACATCATGATGATGCAGCGATGACCTCATTATTTAACGATTTAAATAAAATGGGAAGATAATGTAAAATCTAAGACCTATACATGTCCAAAACCTATTGGATGGGTGGATATAGAACCCTTATCACCTTATCCTAGAAACACATCAATGTGGGACCATTAAAATCCGAAACTCATTTGAAAATAAAGTTACATTTTATACCTTTCC
This sequence comes from Viscum album, assembly GCA_963277665.1. Taxonomy (NCBI): domain Eukaryota; kingdom Viridiplantae; phylum Streptophyta; class Magnoliopsida; order Santalales; family Viscaceae; genus Viscum; species Viscum album. The sequence continues at coordinate 951,152,881 of OY728157.1, forward strand.
AAGAGTGCCCCTCCCCTCCTCTTATAAAAGGCCCCCAACTCTACATCCTTACCCACACTTCCAAAGCCTTTGGATCGGACAAACCCTGCCCATTTTGTCTGTAAAAATCCCTATCTAACTCCTTGAAGCCTCACTTTGTGAAGAAGTCTTCCCAAGGAAGCCTTTTAGCTCAAACCAAAGGGAGTTACCCGATTTTAAGGTAATGTCTTCACTTGAGTCCTTTTGTTTTATTTTGCTTCTCCAACCACCTAAACTATTTTTATTCATTTATTTTGTAACCACTACAGTATCTTAAATATACTAGGATGTTTTTATAAGAAGTATTTGAGCTACAATTACACACACCTTCGTCTAATGGTTAAAGAACATACTGTTTCTGTGGTTGGCGATTTTCTGCCTCACGAAATGATGATTGTTCAACATTCTTCTAACACCTTAAAAGGTGGCCATTAAAATGAAAATATATTCATATATGATATATAATATGTTTATGTTTTACTTAAGCTTCTGTATTTTTAATTTATGGCATACCTTTATTATTTCCATTATGGGTAAACGCGATATCTTCATTTAAGGAAGTGCGGACTACCGCCCCCTCAAAGTGATTTGATTCATTAATACCATATGTGGTACGTATAAAGGATATATTTAATTATATTATATATGATACCATACTAGAATACTATTATGTATCATTATGTTTTAATTACATTAAATATGAAATAGAAATGGAAGTAGCGTTCATGCGTACGTACGACTTACCGTCTCCATGAACGATACATTTCATTTCTTGTCTCAAAATGTTATGTAATATTATAAGTACATATATATAATGGATATATATGTAATATATTAAATCTAAATGATGTATATCATTCTGGAATTATAACAGATATATATATATCTCATTTTGTTTTATTTCCATTAATAGGACAAAAAATTAAAGTAGCGTTCATGCGCACGTACGGCCTACCGTCTCCATGAACGGTGCTTTTAATTTTTATCTCCAAATGATATGGAATAGTATAAAATGAATATATACTGGATATATATGATATTTAAAACATCAATAATATTCTGGATATTATGTTCCTATAACTACATGGAAAATTATTTTCCAACAAGTTCAATTTTTGACTCATGTACCAAACATCGACAAAAACGTCTGATATGAACTCATATTATTAACCAATTATTATAACATTAAAATATGTGATATGAACTGAATAATAATCATTATAGGAGGTCCTTAATCAATTATAAATTGACCAAAGTTTATTATTCAGGAATATAAAGAAATGAACAAGACAAGTCGGACTTGAGGTAAGGGATCCGACCCCTCTCTTTCTTTTAAAGTACACTATTTTTTGTCATTCCTTTTAAGATCATATTTCTTGTGATTGGGATGTTATTTTATATTAATATTACTGTAATTTTTATTTTCATATGATGATAGACCCTATTTCCTCTCATCAATCCATTTTGGAAGTTTTAGGTGGCGCCTTTAGGCTGCCGAGTTTTCGTAAGGGATTTTTCATCTCACTTTTATTCCCGTGAGATTTATGCTACATTTGCCACAATTTCCTTTGAGTGGTGTATGTACTTCCCATTATTATACACTTTGTGTAGTAAATTTCATTTATGGGTATTCACATCTTCATTGTATGACCCTTCTTCCATGGGGTGTACGTTTCGAAAGTTACCCAACTCGGTAAGGGGACCTTTCACCCTCCTCTTTTTAAAAGACTTCTTTTGTTATGTCTTTTAATTAAAATACTATTATGTTGGGATATGTTCTTTTATATCCTTATTGATGTAAATTTTATGTCCAAGTGATGAGATGCCCTTTTTATCTCTCATCAACTCATTTTCTGAATTTTGAAGTGATGCCGTTAGGCTGTCGAATTTTACCAAGGGAACTTTTTAACCCAATTTCGATTTCTTTGGGTTCAACATGTAGTTATTGAATATGTCATCTTTTTAACATGTGTGAATGACCTTTTATTGTTTTACACTCAATATACACTTATATTTGGTGTATTTATATTTGTGACACATAATTTTGAGATTGAATTATCCTTAATTTAAGGATACCTTCTTTATAAGGGAATTCATCACATTTGACATTTATATTGAGACTTCATTGTTGTTATGCACCAATTCACTATTATATGGTGTATATACTGTACTTTGGAATATTATATCATGAATCCATTTATTATCATGATATTATAAAGTTCTGAATAAATGTTATTCCTCAACTGTTGTATTCAAGTGTCTCTAATTTTGGTAGAACCCCTTTAACCAAAATATCGCTTTAAATGTTTTAATTATTTGTTCTTATTAATATCCATGTTTTCAAATGGTTTTAAGGATTTATTTATATGGATATTAATGGTTTGAAATTTTAAAAGCTTCAAGGTGGTATGGGACACTTTGATTCAAAAATCTCTTTATTAAATGTTTTAAATGGTTTTGGAAATGGTTTCTTTTTGAATGGATTCATTATTTCAATATACTAAAATGTTATATTGTGATTGAAATGTTGAAATGTTATGTTTCATTTATGCATGTTTTATGTGATACATTTATGTTATGGTTTTTGGGCATTGTTATGAAGAAGGGTGTTTCCGTGATAAACTAAGGGCGGGTGAGCCCGATATAGCTCTCCAATGAATTGGGTAACGCGAAGGAGTGAAACGTTAAGGTTTATATGAAGAGATTTAGGGAATATACTATGGTGGGTATTCCAAACGTAACCAAGAGGGTTACTCCCTACACAAGAATGTTATGAATGCCTCAAGCTACCTTTTATGTCTTATGATTTCTATGATTTATTCATGATTTGACGAGGTATGTTAAAGTGCGTATGTTTTATGGGTAAAGTATGATTTCATTATTATGTATATATGAACTCATGTTTCCTTTCCATATTTTTATATCCCTTACCGAGCTTTTTATGCTCATCCCATGTTTTTTGAAATGTTTTTCACAGGTCAAGGGAAAGGTACATAAAATGATGATAGTGTCAAGGAAGTGTCAAGAAAGAATCCATGTTTTATTTTAAATATGTTTCTGTTAATGGAAAAAAAACTAATACTATCTTTATGTAACCACTTTGTTTAAATGTGGAATATAACGAAAGTTTTATGATATAACTCTCTAAAACTCTAAACCTGAAAAGATCCTCAATGTGTAATCTTGTATTAACTCAATATTAAGTACGGTTTATGGCTGGGGCCTTATAGTTGGTATCAGAGGTCGGTTTAGATAACTTTAGAGGTTAGGGTATTCTTTAAGCATAAGTGACATTACCATAATGGTTAGGATTTCAGAAAGAGTCCTAGTTTTAGATAAAGTGAATGAGTAAATATATATTAGTGTTTATCTTACTCATTAGTACAAGATGGTTTTGTTGATATACTCACACTGACCTTTCTACTTTTAGTGAATGGATGGATCTAGCAGGCACCAAAGAGACAACAGGTTTGAAGGAAACTGTGGTGGTTCTCTGTTTAAGATACTAGATAAAATGGGGGATTCAATGAGGAAACTCGTGGTTGTTCTAAACCAACTATCAATGAGTCATGATCAACCACTTGAACCTTGGTATGTTCTGCAGTGCATCATGTACGAGATGACCAATCGATGTGGAAGTTTAGGTAATAATTATAAAGGTAACCATTAGAGTTTATATGATCCTTACTTTTTTGGTAATTATGGGTTATTATATGTTATGATGGAAAATGAAAGGAATGAGATAAACTTGAAGTTAAAATATGTTATGATTATTTTTGAAGATTTTATCTCGTTTTGGGGAATGTTTTAAGAATTATATAGTTTTGGAAAAAGGACAACACGCAGACCGTGTGACAACCCGTCACGTTGGACAAAGCTGTGGGAATCGAACCCACAACCAAAGTGCGACTGGTATTTATTGCCTACCACTGGACTACGTGAAGTCCCTGGTTAGTTTGACTGATTCTTTTTAGTTAGATTATTTTATGAATTAATAGTAAGTTTATTTTGGGTTATCTATGGAAATTTATTAACCTATCATGTAAGATATGTGATTAGGTTAATTACTTTTCAATACGAGACATTAAGAGAAACTGATGTTGTTTGGAGATAAATGTTACGATTTAACTTGGAAGACTATGAGACTAAATCCTTCAAATATTTGGATTTCAATCTTAGTTTGGTTTACTTTGAAGAATTTTATGGACAAATTGTTTATCGAATGGTCCTCGTTGAACTTTGGGTTTTGTTGGACAAATTTTGGAGATTAAGAATAAATTTTGTTTTTATAAAGGGTTATCCTTTTCTGGATTATCTGATCTTGTACTAACCTTTTTGGTTTTGGTTTTGGTTAAATTCTAAAGACATGGGAAGTATATAGGTCTATTTTGTGGATTAGGTGATTCTCTAGAAGTTGATTATAGTACTCTTCATGTGAACAAGTCTTCCTAAATACTCGTCTTTTGGAGAAAATATGAGTTTGTGTAAAGAATATAATAAAAGTTGAAATTCAACATGATAAGTGATTATGTTTCCTTAAGAATAAATTCCTCAATAAAAAGTAACTTAATACAAAAATGTTGTCTATTAACTTTTCCTACTGGGGAATCAAATACCGTTTAACCCATCACAAGTTTGTGATTTTCTTGTGGTTAACTTTCTCCTAAACATGTTTTCTATCACTCTCCATCAGAACATGACCCTTTGTTTTTCCCTCTATATCCATATTTTTATACTTGGAATCCTAGTATGGGTTAACTCGGGTGACCTTTGTACTTATATTTCTTTATTTTAAAGTGATTGTTTTACCGACTCTTGTTCTGATGTGGGACATTCAAGGATGTTTCCAAGCTCAATTTTAAAAAATTGCGAGGACGCAATTCCCAAAAGGGGGGAAGGATGTAACACCCCAGGTAAATAAAGAGTAAGAAATTTTCATATCTATCCATATTTTTTAATAAAATATTAATATTACTTTAAAGGGGACACTATGTGCGATGACGTACCCAATACGCAACAACGAGTTTCTTGGGAATCTTGCATTGCACTCTAATAATAAAATAATATTATTTTAAATGGTAGTTAACACCTAGTCGTTGTAATGGAGGGAATGAAAAGAACTAACTACAAAATGATTATATATATTTTTCAAATATTTTTACTCTTTACAATAAATGTTAGAGGATTAAAAATGCGAATGAATCCAATTTTAAGCGTAAACATTCCAATATTCTTTAAAAGGTCGATTAACCGTCTTTTAATGGCGAACCTCTTTTAAATACACTTTTTTAAAATTTTATAATCTCTATTTTTAAAAATAAACATATTATTTATGATTGGGACATTGAAATTTACCTTGGGTTAATTTTTGGTATTTTTCTGACAATGTTCATTTTTCAATGAATATTGAAAAATACTGCATTTTACATCAAAACTGCGTTTTCATATAATTTAATTATATGGTTATATTATCTTTTTAATTTGTTTTAAAGTGTAATTAATATATATTTTTAGCATGTAATTTAATGATGGTCATTGGGATTAATTTCACTTTGCAATTAGGTATAAACAAGTGCCAAACTTTTCATAAATATTGTTTCTAAAAAAACCCGCTATTTGTTTTGACAACGGGAAGTTTTTTTAAATTAATTATTGAAATTTATGTGTTTGGAATTTGGTAAAATGTATTACATATTTGGAATCAGAAGTTCCAAATTATGTAATTAATACTCTTTTGTTTTTGGACATTATGAATAGTAACGACAGTAATTATCTTTAATTATCTAGATTAATGAGTAATCGGGTAGTTAAAGATAATAAGATAATATCATAATAATAAAAAATGACCACAAAATGTGTCCTAAGGCTACTGGTTGTCTCATGGCCGACAATGGTATGCCTTGTGCCAAACTTGGGGGCCCCATGGAATCACTTTTGTGAGAAAGTGACTTTTTATCTTTTTATTTTTAAAGAATGTTAAATGTAACAAAGAATGTATCACCTAAGTAAAATATTTTTAATTTTGTCTAAATAAATGATATTTTGGACTATAAATATTCATTGGAAATATAAAAATATTTACTACATCATAGTATTTTTTTTATAATTTTTAGACATTAAATAAATTAAATTATTTATGACATCATGATGATGCAACGATGACCTCATTATTTAACGATTTAAATAAAATGGGAATATAATGTAAAATATAAGAACTACACATGTTCAAAACCTATTGGATGGGTGGATTTCGAACCCTTATCACCTTATCCTCGAAACAAATCAATGTAGGACCATTAAAATCCGAAACTCATTTGAAAATAATGTTACATTTTATACCTTTCCAAGAGTGCCCCTCCTCTCCTCTTATAAAAGGCCCCCACCTCTACCTACTTACCCACACTTCCAAAGCCTTTGGCTCGGCCAAACCCTGACCATTTTGTCTCCAAACATCCCTCTATAACTCCTTTAAGCCTCACTTTGGGAAGAAGTCTTCCCAAGGAAGCCTTTGAGCTCAAACCAAAGGGAGTTACCCGATTTTAAGGTAATGTCTTCACCTGAGTTCTTTTGTTTTATTTTGCTTCTCCAACCCCCTAAACTCTTTTTATTAATTTATTTTGTAACAACTACAATATCTTCAATATACTAGGATGTTTTTATAAGAAGTATTAGAGCTAAACTTACACACACCTTCGTCTAATGGTTAAAGAACATACTGTTTCTGTGGTTGGCGATTTTCTGCCTCACGAAACGATGATTGTTCAACATTCTTCTAACACCTTCAAAGGTGGCCATTAAGATGAAACTATATCTATATATTATATATAATATGTTTATATTTTACTTAAGATTATGTATTTTTCATTTATGGCATACCTTTATGGTTTCCATTATGGGTAAACGCGATATCTTCATTTAAGGAAGTGCGGACTACCGCCCCCTCAAAGTGATTTGATTCGTTAATACCATATGTGGTACGTATAAAGGATATATTTAATTATATTATATATGATACCATACTGTGATACTATTATGTATCATTATGTTTTAATTACATTATATATTAAATAGAAATGGAAGTAGCGTTCATGCGTACGTACGGCTTACCGTCTCCATGAACGGTACATTTCATTTCTTGTCTCAAAATGTTATGTCCTATTATAAGTACATATATATAATGGATATATATGTAATATATTAAATATAAATTATTTATATCATTCTGGAATTATAACATATATATATATATATATATATATATATCTCATTTTGTTTTAATTCCATTAATATGACAAAAAATTAAAGTAGCGTTCATGCGTACGTACGGCCTACCGTCTCCATGAACGGTGCTTTTAATTTTTATCTCCAAATGCTATGGAATAGTATAAAATGAATATATACTGGATATATATGATATTTAAAACATCAATACTATTCTGGATATGATGTACCTATAACTACATGGAAAATTATTTTCCAACAAGTTCAATTTTTGACTCATGTACCAAACATCGACAAAAACGTCTAATATGAACTCATATTATTAACCAATTATTATAACATTAAAATATGTGATATGAAATGAATAATAATCATTATATGAGGTCCTTAAGAAATTATAAAGGGACCAAAGTTTATTATTCAGGAATATAAAGAAACGAACAAGACAAGTCGGACTTGAGGTAAGGGATCCGACCCCTCTCTTTCTTTTAAAGTACACTCTTTTATGTCATTACTTTTAAGCTCATATTTCTTATGATTGGGATGTTATTTTATATTAATATTACTGTAAGTTTTATGTTAATATGATGAGAGACCCTATTTCCTCTCATCAATCCATTTTAGAAGTTTTAGGTTGCGCCTTTAGGCTGCCGAGTTTTCGTAAGGGATTTTTCATCTCACTTTTATTCCCGTGTGATTTATGCTACATTTGACACAATTTCCTTTGAGTGGTGTATGTACTGAACATTATTATACAATTTGTGTAGTATAATTTCATTTATGGGTATTCACATCTTCATTGTATGACCCTTCTTCCATGGGGTGTACGTTTCGAAAGTTACCCAACTCGGTAAGGGGACCTTTCACCCTCCTCTTTTTAAAAGACTTCTTTTGTTATGTCTTTTAATTCACATACTATTATGTTGGGATATGTTATTTTATATCATTGTTGATGTAAATTTTATTTCCAAGTGATGATATGCCCTTTTTATCTCTCATCAACTCATTTTTTGAATTTTGAAGTGATGCCGTTAGGATGTCGAATTTTACCAAGGGAACTTTTTAACCCAATTTCAATTTCTTTGGGTTCAACATGTAGTTATTGAATATGTCATCTTTTGAATATGTGTGAATGAAATTTTATTGTTTTACACTCAATATACACTTATATTGGGTGTATTTATATTTGTCACACATAATTTTGAGATTGAATTATCCTTAATTTAAGGATACCTTCTTTATAAGGGAATTCATCAGATTTGACATTTCTATTGAGACTTCATTGTTGTTATGCACCAATTCACACTTATATGGTTTATATACTGTCCTTTGGAATATTATATCATGAATCCATTTATTTTCATGATATTATAAAGTTCTGACTAAATGTTATTCCTCAACTGTTGTATTCAAGTGTCTCTAATTTTGGTAGAACCCCTTTTACCAAAATATCACTTTAAATGTTTTAATTATTGTTCTTATTAATATCCATGTTTTAAAATGGTTTTAAGGATTTATTTATATGGATATTAAGGGTTTGAAATTTTAAAAGCTTCAAGGTGGTATGGGACACTTTGATTCAAAAATCTCTTTATTAAATGTTTTAAATGGTTTTGGAAATGGTTTTTTTTGAATGGATTCATTATTTCAATATAATAAAATGTTATATTGTGATTGAAATGTTGAAATGTTATGTTTCCTTTATGAACGTTTTATGTGATACGTTTATGTTATGGTTCTTGGGCATTGTTATGAAGATGGGTGGTTCCGTGATAAACTAAGGGCGGGTGAGCCCGATATAACTCTCCAATGCATTGGGTAACACGAATGAGTGAAACGTTAAGGTTTCTACAAAGATATTTTGGGAATATACTATGGTGGGTATTCCAAACGTAACCAAGAGGGTTACTCCCTACGTAAGAATTTTATGAATGCCTCAAGCTACCTTTTATGTCTTATGATTTCTATGATTTATTCATGATTTGATGAGGTATGTTAAAGTGCCTATGTTTTATGGGTAAAGTATGATTTCATTCTTATGTATATATGAACTCATGTTTCCTTTCCATATTTTTATATCCCTTACTGAGCTTTTTATGCTCATCCCAAGTTTTTTGAAATGTTTTTCACAGGTCAAGGGAAAGGTACATGATATGATGATAGTGTCAAGTAAGTGTCAAGAAAGAATCCATGTTTTATTTTAAATATGTTTCTATTGATGGAAAAAAAAGAAAACTATCTTTATGTAACCACTTTGTTTAAATGTGGAATGTAATGCAAGTTTTATGATCTAATTCTCTAAAACTCTAAACCTGAAAAGATCCTCAATGTGTAATCTTGTATTAACTCAAGATTAAGTAAGGTTTAAGGCTGGGGCCTTATATCTAATGTGTTGTTTCATTTTCTATTATAGCATGATTATTAATGAATTTAATTTTTCTTCATTTTTTAGAAATTTATAACATGCCATCTTATTTTCCTAATGTTTGAAATTGTTAGAGAATCACATGTACTGTATTTTTTTGTGATCAGCTGTTTAATTTTGAAAAAACTTATGAAGCATGTTACCTCTAAGTATATTTTACACTATCATGATAAAATAAATTATTTGAAACAATTATTATAAGTAATTTGGTTTCCATGTGAGTGAATATACCATGAATTTCCTTCTATTATAATTAATCATGTGCATGTGTTATGGGCTTTTTGTAAAACATACTTTTAGAAATTTAAAATTCTTAAATTTTTGAAAATATCTATCTTAATTATTGATAATTCATTTGAATTTGGAAACCTTGAAAAGAATAAATTTCTATTTATTTGGAATTATTTCAGTTCTATAGTATTGATATTATCATATGTTGTAAGAATGTTCTAAGTTGGAAATTCTTGTGAAACTGATTTCTAATGTTTTGGGAAATTATAAGCATTTTTGGTAACCTATCAAGACATAAAATTGTTTAAATTTTTAAAATTATTATTTTATGACTAATATGAATTTTAAGTACTGAAATAACCTTACTTTACATGATAATTCATGAGTATTTTGTTATTAGAAGCATGTATAAAGTTTAAAACATTTGTGTTGTGACTAGGAAAATTCTAGTATGAGAGACTTGAACATGCATCAGGTTCTAGTATTTTTCATTTAAATATGTAATTAGAAACATTTTATCCTTATTTATATATATAAGCATGTTTTCCAAATACATTAAATTATTAATAAATGTTTAGTTTGAGAATGATAAAGAATGAAACATAGTAATACAAAATGTGTAGTTTTTTAACTTTGTGGCGAGAAAGCATGTTTTGTTTTGATGATTTTAAAAGCATGTTGTGTATTTAATGTGGTATTTGGATTAAAGACAATAACCTAGCATGTAAAAATTTTAAATTGAAGTTGGAATTATATTTACTCAATAAAGAGATTAACATAGAGTATCTTATTTGATCATAATAAAAATTATGTACGAGAAATCATGTGTGTAGTTTTATATTTAACTTGGATTCATGTTAGAGATATTTAAATTCAAGTCATGGTGTTTTACTAGAAATAACCTATAAATTTTGGGTGTTATTTTTGGTTTTATTTTTATTTTTTCATTGAAGTGTTGTTATGCATTGCTGAAAATAACGGTTATTAGAAACCTTGGTTGCACTATGATTATTGTGGATTATGAGACCCTTCATATAACTGCTTGATAAATCACACCATACATTAAATTTTTAATCACTTATATATGGTTAATGAATCATATTAACATGGAAAATTTGAAATTGTGTGAGAATACCCATGATAAATAACGAGGTGAAGTAATGTAACCCCCTGAATAATTGTGGATGTCAGAATGTGTTGATGCTATGTGTGGTTTTATTATTTTTATGCCTTATGTGATGTTTCATTTTAAACTTATATCATACAAATAGGGGAAAAACTGACCCCTAATTTAGGCGTGTTATCTTTTGATGTGATTGAAACCATGCATAAAAGTCAGTGCTTCCCAAAGTGGATAATATCTCAACATGAGAAAGGTAATTCCTTGATTTGTGGGTTTGGGGATTTGATGCGTGATGATAGTGGTGATTGTTGGTTGGGGTAGTTTGGAGGATGATATAGAGTAAGTGGTTATGTGAAAAGGTGGTTTCTTATAGATAATAAACTAGTGATGTGATGTGGTTGTGTGAAATGAATGGTGGACATTTTTTTGGTTGGGATGTTTAACTAGTGGTTGTGTAGTGTAGTGGTAGTGATGTGTGGTGGTTGAGACACCTGGTAGTTGTGGTGTTTATTCTTGTGTTGTGTTGTGTTGTGAATATGTTGATGGAATCCCTCACCTCACATAAAACTATTAATCACTTAAATACAGTAATAAAATAAAATGATCATTTCATAAATATTAAAATTAATGAAGATGGGTTTGCCTACCATGCCAAAATCTTTTTATAAAGGAAGTGATGAGAATGTTTGAATACTAACTTGTTGTTTGGGTATATTGTGTTTGATATTATATTGATGGCATGTGTTATGACCTCAAACATATAAAGAGAGGGAAACTCCTTCCCCACATCAAGAAATATTATATTATGACATGTTTTAAAACCATTTGGGTGAGTTAGTGGTACAAAATTAGACAATATCATGGTGCAATAAATGGGGTACATTGATTTTTATACCTACTATAGCTCTGTCTACATTGATATAAGTTTTTATGTTGGTTGGGAAATGTTATGAAAAAAATTGTTTCATGAATATGCTCCAAGTGAATAATGTTTCATTAGAAAACTTGGTAAATTTTATAACTAGGTAAAATGGATTGTTCCAACCTTATGTTTTGTTTTGTTTATGATGCATGTCATATGTCGAATTTAGGACTCTTGAAAAAAAAGATTATTTGAAATAATAATCATGGGTTTAAAAAAAAGGAAGCAACATATTTAATGTTTGTTTCTAAAATAAATGGTGGGGAATTTTGAAAAAAACATTCTTTTAAAGGCTTTGGAAATATTGGGTGAAAAAAAACAATAAGTTAAAGAGAAAATTGATTTGAAGAAGTTTTTTTGATGTAGATTAAAAAAATTTATTTAAATTAAGGGTGATTTTGAAAGGCATATACTTATTTAAATATATAAAGGATGAATTGAGTTGAAAAGATTGTTTTGTTTATAATTGATTGATATGTATTGCTTGATGTGTTTTTTTATAACCAACTATGTGGTATTATTCTTATTTGAGAGGCATATTCCCTAGGATATTGTTTTTAAATTAATGTGTAAATTTGAACTTCGTTTCCCTAGTGGTTGTTGTGTTCCAAATATATCGAGAAACTTGAGAGGTATCTCATGGGTTGGTTGTTCAGACAACCATTTTATTTTCTTCTTGGTTTTGTTTTGATTCTCAAGGATTAACCATTCAATTGGATCATGTTATATGGAGGCATAGTGGCCTGAATGAGAGTACTTAGGAGTGTGAGATGTAGATGTGAGCCTAATACCCAAATTTGTTTTGACTTTTCCTTTCTTTGTTATCTATATGATGTACTATTCAGACCTTGGTATTTTATGAGATATATTGTTTCCCCCCTTGATGTGATGTTTGATGTGTGATGTTTGATAATGTTCCAACATGGGAAAAAGGGAAGTCCTGATTCCTAATCAAGACACATTTTACTATGATGTGATTAAACTTTTGTGAGAGAGTCAGTACTACCCAGAGTAGATAGTATCTTGACATGGAGGTGGAATTACCTGATTTAAATGTTTTGGGAAGTATGTTTTGTTTAGTTGTTGTGGGTGTTTGGGATAAAATGTTTAGTTTATGGTAATGTTTCACATATAATGATATCATTGAGAGGTATCTCGAGGGATGGTTGTTTGGACCCTTTATCTCCTTTCTTTTGGGTTGGTTTTGAATTATCAAGGGTGAGAATAGTTTGAGAGGTATCTGGTGTAATGGACTGAACCTTTTAAACCTTTAATTTATCAAAATTATGATAATTGAGGTGTCTAGGGGGAAGTTGAGGTGTTTTTGGGATATGTGAGTCCTTACAATGGTGATACATTCCAACAGTTTTCCAAATTTACAAAATTCCAATGGTGAGACATTCCAACAATTTTCTAAATTTCCCGAATTCTAATGATGAGACATTCCAAAGGTGAGACATTTCAACAGTTTTCTAAATTTCCAAAATTCCAATGGTGAGACATTCTAACAGTGAGATATTCCAATAGTTTTCCAAATTTATAGAATTCCAATATAGAGACATTCCCATAGGTTTTCAAATTTCCAAAATTCTAATAGTGAGAAATTCCAATGGTGAGATATTCAATTTTTTTTCCAAATTTACTTAATTCTAATGGCGAGAGATTCCAATAGTTTTCCAAATTTCCATAATTCCAATGGTGAGACATTCTAATGGTGAGACATTCCAAAATTTTTCAAAATTTACAAAATTCCAATGGCAAGACATTCCAACAATGAGACATTCCAATGGTTTTCCAAAATTTTCAGAATTCCAATGGTGATACATTCCAATAGTGAGACATACCAAGAATTTTCCAAATTTAGAGAATTATAATGGAGACATTTCCAATGGTGATACATTTACAATGGTGAGGAATTTCCAATGATGATACATTTCCAATGGTGATACATTTCCAAGGGTGAGATATTTTCAATGGAAATACATTTCCAATGGTGAGACATTTCCAATGGTGAGGCATTTCAACAGTTTATCATTTTTCTAGAATTTTCTAGTTTTCTAAAAAATTATAGAATTTCCATTTTGAGGTCTTTTATGATGAAAAATGGGTTTATATGACTAAGGGTTTTAAATATGTTTCAAAGTATATTAATCATACCCTTAATTTATAAAGAGTCTAGAGACCTTTTAAATGAATAAACCACATAGATTGATGGGAACCTCCTTTAATGGTCAATCTAAACCATTTAAAATACCACTAGTTTCAGATCTGATCATTCTAAAGTGAATATATTTCCCTCATTCCTCTAATTATTATTTATTTTGGTATGAGAGGTTCCAATATATTTCTTCCTTCGGTGTCATTGGGCTTTGTTGTTGCAGTTGGTTTGAGTTCCCCCCCAAAGCAGTCCCCTCCTGCACATGCCCCCTTATTTTGGTGTAGTGAGCTGGGAAAAGCTTCTTTCTTCTAAGTAGTTTTTCATTTGTTTTTACTTATGTGTATCATGTGGGATGGGTTTATTATTTCTATATCTTTTTAATATGGTTTCATATATATTAAGAAATATAATGGATTGATTTAAATTTAATTTAAAGGGGTAGGTTAATGTGAATTTTGATATTATATATTTTTATTAATTTAATTTTATTTGTTTTGACATTTTGATTTGTATCGATGTAATGGCTTGATGAAAATTGTGTTTGTTGGTGTCTTGGTTATGTTGTAGTGAATTTTTTATGAAACCACTATTTTTTTTATTGTATTATATCATCATAAATAAATGGTTAACCATATATATTCAGTTAATGGAATGGATTCCCCAGGATCCAATGGATTTTGTGACAAAACCCTTAAATAAAGAAGTAAAATTGAACCAGTTTCCCTGTGTTAAATCTGAAAATGTGTTATGTTGTGGTATGTGATGTGATGTGTGGAATGATTATGGGTTGTGTGCATGGGACTGATGTAACATGCAGTAGCTATATTGTGATGTGTGTGGGGGAATTTGATGAGATGTGGTTGTGCAGTGCGGCTATGATTTTTTGTTATGGTACTGCAGTGCAGTGGGGTTGCGATGATGGTTGTGGTATGGTTATGTAGTGGGGCTATTAAACTTTATGTGGCTATAAAATGACATGGATATGGAAGTTGGGATGTGGTCTTTTTCTTGTACTGTGTGGTTGTTTCTATTATATTTACTCAAGTATTAATGGAATTAAATTCATGACAGTGATTTCAAATGGGAATGTTTAATGAGTAAATTGATGATGGGCTATTTAGTTTAAATGGATAATATTTATATACAAACTAATGGGATAGAAATATGAAATAAGGTGTCTTATTAAATGAAATGGGATTCTAAATAATGTTTAATACATAAATTAATGATTTTTTTCAAGTAGAATTTGTTGTTAAATAGAGACTCTAGAAAATTTATTAAGGAATAAAATATGAATCATTGATTGTGTTTTGTTTGTGTGTTTTTATGAATTTAGATGTAGTAGTTATAGTGTGAATTATATGAGATGGTTAGTTCTTATTGTAAACCTATAGGATGGGATTGTGTGGTGTAAATTTATCTATATATACAAAGTATGTTCTTGTATTTTCTATATGCACCCACCCTCATTGAGAACTATGTGACAAATCCCACATAGTCACATGGGGGGTGTTTTTACCAACATCCTAGTGGGAGGATAGATGACTGGAAACCTTCTATTCCCTGCTCCCTCTTCCAGGATATGAGAAGGATAAGCACAAACTTTGATGGATAGAATTAAAGTGTCATGGTAAATTTTTGATGTGATGTGTTGTCATTTTCCAAGTGTGTGTGGGTGGGGCGTGATGTGTTGTGATGGCCTAGGTGTGTGCGAGAGGGATGTGATGTTATTCGGAAGGGGTGAGAGCAACAGAAAATCAGTGGGAAAGTGGTGTGGGTTACCCTATTATTGATGTGATTTATAATATATTATACTCTTGGATGCGTTATTTAGTGAGCAAGACATGATGAAGTTGGGGTTTTTGTTAGTATACCTATATATGTGATGTTTAGTTCTACTGTTTTTCTCATGGGTGCATTAGTATTCTCTTTTCACTTGTGCATGAGAGACCCTAGTTTTCTATTAAGTATAATTGTATGCTCACCCAACATATATAAAACCATTTTCAGTTTTTCCCGGAGGACTTTGTGGATCGCATTGAATATTTATAGTTTGGACCTTTAGAGATATTCCAATATTGCTTCTTTAGTTTTTATTATTTTGGACTTAATTCAGAGAATTTTATATGTATAAGTATTTATTTTTACATGCATTATGGGATGGTTTGAATTTATTTTATATTATGACATAGAGTTGTTTGCGGTTGATTCAACCTATCTACCGATCTTTTTTTATTATAGAGAGAAATTCCTCCCATATTATGATATTTTTATACCCTCAGTGCTAGTCACCAACCCAGGGCCTACTGGAGGTGGAAATATAGGGCCATTATCCCTCTCCCCTCATTATAGTATCTTTGGTGGGAGGTGGTTATGGAAATGAGGGTGAGAAAAATGCTTACAAGAGACTCATGTATTATGCATATGATCTTTATGTCATAGTTCTATCATCAACATCTAATGTGATTTGTGGATACAACATCGAGACATGGATGGTTTTAACATGTTGTCTCATATATGAGAAGCTTGTTATGAGAAAGAAAAAAAAGACACGAATAAGGTTATATTTACACTGTATATGTGTAAATTGAAAGATATATTGAAATCTTTCATTACATCCCATTCTTATATCTTTATCACCCATTTACTTCATTTTTGGTTAATATTACAAAATGAAAAGTTTAGAGTAAACACTTTTTTACTTTCTTGGTAATGTTTTCCAAGAAATAAGAACATTAAAGAAATATTACTATTTAGTTTTTATGGTGAACAAGTGGAAAGAAAAGGCAAAAAGTACAATGGAAAGAGTGATGCTAGAAACACCTTCACAATTTCCTTCAAAAGAGGTATTAAATTGGAGATTATTTTCTTCACATGTCATGAAATAATTCCTTGAAGCTTGAAATTAAATGAACCGAATTAAAGAAGAAATTAATCACTTATTCTTCATGAATATTCGTCAATTATAAATAATGTTTATGCTATTTTTATTGGGTATTAAATACAATATTCCTTCTACATATGTGTATTGAAATTAATAACCAAGTAAGTATGGAAATGTTACAATACATAAGGTGTGTTCTCTAAGAGGCTGAGACCAGATGTTTCCTAAGTCATCAGTGAGAAGAACACAAATTCTAATTTCCAAGTAAATTATTCTCACTGAAATTTTGTTAAATAGTTGTCAAGGATATACCTAGTATGGTTTTAGACTCTTTATAGTTAAATATATTAGGTACTATTGATACACTTATGTACTTGGTTCTAGACAAAAAAACCTTTAGAAATAAAGGTATGACAAAAATATTTATTAATTAGTTCAGTTAGAGAGAATAAATTATTCTCAGGATAATCTAGTGGTAAATATAATTCATAAGATTCCTTTCAGTGTTGATTAAGGAATGTTAAAGTAAAGTATGGTATATGCATGGTTAGATGATATGAGTTTCTTTGGGCTGGCATGCTGAAGAATATCTTGACCAAGTATTCATTAATTATCATAATGTAGCATCTCTTAAACACACAATATCTAATACACATCAAATATATGATGCTAATATGGGGGATTAGTGATGATACTTACATGTTAACATTTATCAACAAAATGTATCATGGAGTAATGCTTAAATTAAAATTTCCTTATATAAACCAGATCCATGATGTAATTTAAAGGAGTATCAATGTTGTAACTTATATTTATTATAGATACTTCAATTATTTTTTAAATATGAATCAAAAATAACAACATTATCCCACAAATATATGAAAACTATCATAGATAATGGATATCATATGAGTTATAGCATGATGGAAATCCATTATGTCATAAGAACATAATGTTTTAACATAATGTTATAGTATGATGGATATCATAATGATATATTATGAAAAGTGTTTGTTAAGGATATAAAAAAACTTTCATCAAGAAAAAAATGTGAATCGAAAGTAATTATCCTAAAAGTTTCTTAGTATATTATAGAAATATCTATGATAGAAGAGTTGTAGTTAAGTGATAGACTGTATTTCCATTAAAGGGTGTATATCTCTATTTGATATAGTGGGAGAAATATTGACTTGGTTTTAGTAAATGACATAAATTCACATATAGTAGACATATGAACAAGTTACACAAGTGCATATGAAAAAAGATTGTTCTAGAGACACATACTGCGTTGGGAGGATGAAACCATAGTGGTGGTTTTATATTCACTATGGCTAGTGATACATTATTCATTGAGAATTATAATTCCTACATATAAGTAATATATAGAAACTAGTTAAAATAAACAATATTAATTAAAATTAAATAATGGATTCCATGTATCAAAATTAGAGGGGGATTGCTATTTTGAAAACTAAGGTGGGTATTTAAGTAAGACTATACATAGATGGTGTGGTAACAATAAGGCTTGATTGGTAATACCAAGTCATTAAACATAAATTCATTAGAATTTTACTTGTCATAAATAAATTTCTATGAACATTTTTTGAGCATTAGATGTCAAGACCACCAATCATGGAAGGTGTCTATATGACAAAACCAGAAAGGGATGGTGGAAAAATAGATTTCCAATAAGGGGTATAAGTTACTCAAATCCAGTTCAAGATTAAAGAAAGAAACCATATCATAGAGCATTAATTTGGAAATAATTTTTACCATTCATCTACTAGAGGTTAGTGGAGGAATTACTGTTTTCCTGGTAAAATATGTTTGATAACATATGAGAAAAAAATATTAATATTATAGTTAGTCAAGATCAGAATTAAAGTTACTCTCTAGAGATTGACTTAAAGTAGAAACCTACGTTTTAGGGTATGCTATCTACTAAGGTATATCTAAAGGTTTCTTATACCAAGTCAAAGTATATATACTGACAATGTATTGATTAATAAAATTTGGATTAATTCAATATATAATTATTACCATTTGCACATGGTATAAATATCTCCAAGTATACATGTATGGGATATAGGAGGAGATTAATGTGGTGAGTTGAATTCCATACACTTCTGTGATGAATCAATCACATATTCCGTGATATGTACAAGAAATTATATTTATAACATATACTTTATGATAGAAAAATATCAATTATATCCAAGATAAATGCAAGGGAAGTAATCATAACTATCCAATTTTACTTGAGAATATACAAAGGATATGTACCTAGTAGTGGGAGAGAAAGGGATACTAGTTTTGAGGGGACACAAACCAGTATTCCTATATATCAATATGATCTAATATTGCAATTAGGATAAGGTAATGAGCAAGAAAATATTATTCATGATAGTGGTATACATACCTACAAATACCAATTAAGCTGCAGCTTCTATAGAAGCTATAAAAGAAATTCATAAGACACAATGATTTGTTACAGTTCTTGAAATCTCACCAAGTATGTAAAGTTTTATCATTATGATAATTCTATTATTATTTCTAGCCAAGTTGTCAAGTTATGATATTATAAAAAAGGGATATACTTGAGAATATCATATTTTAAGGAGTCTTACTCAATGACGTGAGGTCTCACATAGTAGAATAACCATTCAACAAATATGTGGAAGATCCAAAAAATAAATATATGAATCACTAGAAACATGATCTTATAATGTGAGAGCTAACAAGGTTCATTATCAAGTTAGATATAGTGAAAGTGGGAGTGCTGTCATGAACCAGGCCGGGTCGCCATCCAACCCGGTACCCGACCCGGTCCACGACATGGCCTGAAGGGCATTCCCAATCCCCATGGGCTGGCACAAGCGCCCGGGTATCAAACATTACATGGGAATGATTTACCCGAAATAAAAGACAGAAAAAAACAACTAACCAGATAAATAAACTGAAACAAAAAATATACAACCAAACACGACTTTAAACTATGAACATGTTTAAAGTCTACAACTCGAACCAAGAACTAAAAATAAAAGACGATAGCGGAAACTAAAACTCTTACACAAACCACCCAGAAAAAGAGAGGCCACATCGACACCACTCTGCATGAAAGGACCCACTGCCACCTGAACCACCATCGCTGAGCACGAAGTCACAACCTGGAATGTAGAAGAAACAGAATCTACATACACCCAAGGGTGTATGTAGGGTGTGAGCTAAAATCCCAGTAGGATGCCACCGAGAAAAGGTTCCACACATAATTATTAAAAGACAAATATATTTGCAATTTAATATAATAAAAATAAATAAGTGCTTAAAGAATTTTAATGAAAAATGTTTTAAGGGGAAACTTCTCTAAAAGGAAAACAACTTAAATTAACTTACACACACGCACACACACCCACACACGTACGCACACACACAGATGCACGCACACACGTACACACAGATACACACTTTTCTTGGTAACCCCAACGTCACACTATGTGCCGACGGTGAGCAGAAAGAAAAGGAAAAGCACAATACATGGGAGTGACCCAAAAGATACTAGCGAGAAGTGGGACCCTAGAACCTCACGTCTTGGTGAACCATATCATACATTCCCGTGCACGATCCACTGGTAGGAAAACACCTCCTACCATAGTGGTCTGCAGTCATCATCCAATATTTAGTTAGTGTTGTAAGTGTCAATCCTGCTAAGTGAAACTGGGCCAAGGCCACTCTAGTATCACTAGCACGCTAGTCTAGTCCTCCCACCTAGTACCCAGGCTTCCCGTTTATGCTCAAGTAATTCAAAGTTCATGCCACATGTCCAAATCATACACTTAAACACAATAATATACTATACTACACACGCCAAAACAACCATTTCCACACACAAAAACCATTTGAAATAATACCCTCACTAAAAAAGTTTTCAAAACAAACTTCACAATATTGACATAATTTAATAAACCATTTAAGAAGTTTATAAAACAATAGAAGAAGAGTGTCACATGGTTTTACAAACATACAAAAAAAACATAACTATTTATAAATCCAAAACACATTCCAGCATTTCATGCACTCAAATACAATTTAAAGTGTGACCTGCACCACCCAAACAGTTTGATGAAAAACCCGACACCGCCTGTAAGATGCTTTTGCGCAAACTACACAACTTAACAATCCAAAAATAAAATCTTATGAAACAAATTTAAAGAAGTAACTAGGCATCACCCATTAACCCACTCAAGACCTTCTTTTATGATAAGATACACACGAAACTATATCAAAAATATAGTTCACACTAATTGCACATCATGATAAGCTAACACTATTTTCACAACATAATAAGTCAACCACACAATTTAAAAATCACTAACAACTAGTTTTTCGCAGAAAACACACACATGATATAAACATGCTAACATGAGTTAAAATGAAAATCCGACATCAAAGATCTACTTCGCACAACACATATTAATTAAATAACATGATAAATTAATTAAAATTACAAATTGATCAAACAAATACTAATTAAGAGTGGAGCCACCTACCTCAGTGTGGCGGACTTCACAAATATGGTGTGCAAGGATCGTTTCACACCAACTGCAACTCAAACCAACCAAAAATTAACCCTAAATCAATCAATTAAACCAACAACATCAATAATCTACACTAAAATTGGACATATCACCGCTGAAAAAAAAACAACGAAACTCATAAGAAGAGGAAAAAAACAGCAAGGAGAAGACTTAACCGGGGGGGTTCGCTGGACGGAGGAGGGGCGACGGTCAGGGGAGCGGCACGCCTGGGAGCTGAGGTGGCGGCCTGCAGCAGATAGGGAAGGGGGGTCACGCTTCGACCGGGCCAAGAGGGGGAGGCCTCCGGACAGGGGGAGAGGGAGGTGGCGCAAGAATAAATGAGGAGGGAGGTGCTGCATTTTGAAGGAAAGAAAAAAAAGGGGGAGAAGAGAAGGAGGGTGGCCGAACGAAGAAGCAGGGGGAAATCAAGGGGGAAGGAATCCGCGAGCTTCAGCGCACCAGGAACGGAGGTGCGGTGCGGCATATTACCGAGGAGAGGGGGGGGGGGGGTGCAGCAAGCCGATCAGGAGGAAGAGGGGGAAACCCAAAAAAATAAACCCTAACACACAAAGAGGGTTGAAATAAAAAAAAAAAAAGAAAAGAAAAGAAAAGAAATAATAAATATAATAATAAGTCAAAAAATAAACTAGAATAAAACTAATAATAGAAAATAAAATAACTTAATTTTCATCAATAATAGAAATAATAAAAATACCCATTAATAATTAATAATATCCTCAAGATTATAATAACAATAATATAATTATCATTAAAATGAACTTCATTAATTTTCTTTTATCACTTTTATTATTAAATTCATCTTTACTTTGCCACTCATCTAATTTTATTTCTTTATTACCTTTTCATCTTATTTAATTTTTATATCTTCCTTATTAATTCATTTTATTTTATCACTTGACCATCGGCAGGTCACCAGGTGTACGAGGAGAGGCCGCACAGTTTCAAAATCGTGCCTCACCTGAGGCCGCGCGGTCTCAATTATCGTTTTATCCCTCTTAAACTTTATTTATTTATTAATAACTTCTTTATTTAATTGGTTTCATGTCAAGAAGGCGTGCGGAGAGCCGATCTAGGTCGTGCGGTGACCCAAGCGAGGTTGCGCGGCTTTGACAGCGGCGCGCTGAACGCCGAAAAGGCCAAAAAGTGCGTTTCAAAATAAAAATCAGAAATTTTAAGTTCGGCCTTGACCCGAATTATCTGATGCCCAACAGAAATAATAAAATAAATAATATAAAAAAAGACGGGTGTGACAATTCTCCCCACCATAAAGCTTTCCGTCCCCGGAAATCCACAACTAAGATTGCGACCCAAAAAAGGAAACGACACCCCACTAAGGATCAAATAGGACCCCCACAAACAAGAAGCCAAAAAAAGGTAAAATATCGTGCTCAGAGAAAGTGACTCAAAAACTTCTTCAAGAAACGCATAATAAGACTTTATGATATGAATTTCCTACCCCAAAGAGCTGAAAAAAACCTCTAGTTGATTGTTTAAGAAGAGGAGTCCATGCACCCACAGGAATCAACTTTACCAGATGAAATTACTCAAGCACCATTAAACGAAAACCACACCATTTGGTTAGAATAAACAAAAAAAGTCAAACTAGGTCCAAGGAAAACTCTTATCACTTATCACCAATCCAAATAAAAAAAACGGAAGCAAGGATCAACATAGGGAGGCCCGAGGGGCTCCCCACCATTTGGAACTCACTGACGCTCGAGATGAGACTGGAAAACCGACACGGGGAGGTTCGAGCAGACTCCCTACCGTTAAAGAAATGTCCATCACCAATTTATTCTAGAGACATTCATGCGAGACTCATCGTGGGTCTCACCGCCATTATAACTAACAAAGGATACATAACTTTAGAAATTTTCTGATGGGGACCAATCACCCCACCACCAGGGGCAGGGAGGTTCGGGCCTAACTACTGGGCGTCAAAACCATGGCCAGAGACAGACCAACATCCCCAAATCCCATGATGAGTATCATTAAAAATTGAGAATTATTTACCCAAAAGACTCCCATAAGGACCAATAAAGTGATTGCATCTAGTGGGATGCAACCCCCAAGACTTTAAGGCACGAGACGAATACACGTCCACATGGTCACGAAAACCTTATGCAACAAGACGACTCATTCGAAGAGGAACAACCTTGTAAACTATTTAAACTGACTCTACTTTTAACATTGGTGATAGAAATAAAGTTGGGGTCCCATACACTCCTGGGGTTCCTGACCATGCACGAGGTTCACTCCAAGGCCTATGACTAGAGCCTTGATGTTTGAAGCATCTCCTGCCTCGCAGTCAGGTGTCGAAGACTCCTGAACGAAGCTTCTCCTTTTGGTGTCACACGCAACCACACCGCAACCGAGACAACACCAGAAAACACAACACATTACGATATCCAACTGATCATATGTGGAAAATTAACCAACACCAGAGTTGGAATAGTGCATGCACATCACCCTTTGTCACACTGAATGAGAACACGACACTACCAATCGTCACCTGAAAATGACCGCTGCTGTTGAGAGGAACATTACGCTGAGAAAGACTTTAAACCACATCTTGAAAAACACGTGATTCCTGAAAACAACCATAGCGGCCTCATACGAATGGGTCTACCAAACTAGTAGCCTAACACGAACCTTTCCTTAAATGAAACAAACCAAATACCAGAGGTCATTTAGAACGATAGACTGAACCAACAACTTAGGGTTGCTTCCACCTTTTTCCCATTGGAGTCTCCTTTACCGCTTCCAAACCACCATTGACTATCAAAGTGACCTCATGCTGCAAGACGCCACCGAACATGACCCTTGAATCTGATGTAAATACTAAAAATACCTTCAAGACACTGGTCCACACTGAAAATTCTGAACCGCCTTCACCCTTCCCTACCGGAATTACTTTCACCGCTTCCAGGGGGAACCTTCAGACACAAAGATGTCAACCATCATACCTGAAAAATAAGACAACTCAAGGAGACCAAAGTCCCCTTCAACTCTTCTCATGTATGTCATCCCGCAACAAGAGGATCCTCTTAACCGAAAAAGACACAGGACAGACTTATCAATATCTCCCAAAAAGGAGAGTCCTTATTTAGATCAACTAGAGGGTCGGCCAACAGAGAATTGCCTGTGGCCACACTTCAATCACATGTTAAAGCTTTATGGGAGGGCATACAATAGTCAAGAAATAAAACCATGGACCCAACAAAACTGGTCCAATGGTCAAGACATACCACAAGTGAACACCAAACGTGTAGGGGAAACCACTGCAAGGGATCCCCGATGTACTTTTTAAAAAGAATTAACTAACCCCACGCTTGCATACCAATTTACAAATAAGAATTCAAACATGGGACAAAAATCATTCAGAAAGGATCCTCGAATCAAAACACCTCACATCTGATATTTCCAATACACAAGGACACGCCACACAAACACCGTTTACTAAAACACCAATTTTTTCCTTTAATAAAACATTTTGAAAATAAGCAACCCCAGTGGATTTCACAAACACCAATGGCGTCCCATGATCCTCGCACATGCATGTTCTCATGCCGCACCGGCACCCACCTCATGTCCATCCAGGAACTCATCCGCTCATGCCATTAACCATTTCCCTTTTCGTATACACTCATGCATGTTGTTTCCCATGAGAGCGCCAAGGATCAAAACCAAATATTTCTTTTTTTTTCAAAACCAAAACATCCAACCCACACTTTTCAAACCTCATACCTAATTTTCTTTTTAAAGTGCTTTATTTGAAAACATTTTTCAAGACCAAATCAGTTTTAATTAAAAACCAGATTTCCCTGAATCCAAAACCAAGAGATGAGGAATGGTGCAAGAGGGAACTAGTGACAGTGGGGGACTGGGACATATGGTTGGTGGCCATATGCCAATCATGCCACCGCCACAGAGGGTATTCTAGGACAGCGTCCCCGGCTCCACAAGGCTTTCCAGACCCTGTAAGCTCACTAGGACCACTGACCTTACCACTTTTCATTTCCCTTAGATAGGATTATCCGCAAGGGCCAAAAACTTAGACAAACCACAACATACTTTGGTAACTCGAGTCCCGTCACGAGGTGTGCTGTCCAGGCACATTGCTCGTAGCTAGAACGTCGAGTTCCGACAACCTCAATTTTGGTCTACTCTAACTCTATATCAAAAGAAAATGACCCGAGAGAGCAAAACTCCTCTGATACCATTTTGTCACGAACCAGGCCGGGTCGCCATCTAACCCGACACCCGACCCGGTCCGCGACATAGCCCTAAGGGCGTTCCCGATCCATACGGGATGGCACAAGTGCCTGGGTATCAAACATTACATGGGAATGATTTACCCGAAATAAAAGACAGAAAAAAACAACTAACCAGATAAATAAACTGAAACTAAAAATACACAACCAAACATGCCTTTAAACTATGAACATGTTTAATGTCTACAACTCGAACCAAGAACTAAAAATAAAAGATGACAGTAGAAAATAAAACTCTTACTCAAACCACCCGGAAAAAGAGAGGCCACATTGACACCACTCTGCATGAAAGGACCCACTGCCACCTGAACCACCATCATTGAGCACGAAGTCACAACCTAGAATGTAGAAGAAATAGAATCTACATACACCCAAGGATGTATATAGGGTGTGAGATAAAATCCCAGTAGTATTCCACCTATAAAGGTTTCCACGCATAATTATTAAAACACAAATACATTTTCAATTCAACAGAATAAAAATAAATAAGTGCTTAAAGAATTTTAATG
The DNA here is from genome assembly GCA_963277665.1 of Viscum album. Taxonomy (NCBI): domain Eukaryota; kingdom Viridiplantae; phylum Streptophyta; class Magnoliopsida; order Santalales; family Viscaceae; genus Viscum; species Viscum album. The sequence goes on from OY728157.1 coordinate 951,179,241, forward strand.
AAAATAGTTTTTAAGGGGAAACTTATCTAAAATTAAAACAACTTAAATTAAGTTACAAACACGCACGCACACCCACAAATGCACACAAACACACAGATGCACACACACACAATTTTCTTGGTAACCCCAACGTCACACCGTGTGCCGATGGTGAGTAGAAAGAAAAGGAAGAGCACATTACATGGGAGAGACCCTAAAGATACTAGCGAGAAGTGGGACCCTAGAACCTCACGTCTCAGTGAACCATATCATACATTCCCATGCATGAGCCACTGGTAGGGAAACACCTCCTACCATATTGGTCTCCAGTCATCATAAAACGTTTAGTTAGTGTTTTAAGCGTTAATCCCGCTAAGTGAAACTGGGCCAAGGCCACTCCCGTATCACTAACACGCTAGTCTAGTCCGCCCACCGGGTACCCAGGCTTCCCGTTTGTGCTCAAGTAATTCAAAGTTCATGCCACATGTCCTAATCATACACTTAAACCCAATAAGATACTACACACGCCAAAACAACCATTTGCACACATAAAAACCATTTGAAATAATACCCTCACTAAAAACGTTTTCAAAACACGCTTCACACTATTGACATTATTTAATAAACCATTTAAGAAGTTTATAAAAACATAGAAAAAGAGTGTCACATGGTTTTACACACATACAAAAAAACATAACTATTTATAAATCCAAAACACATTCCAGCATTTCACGCACTCAAATACAATTTAAAGTGTGACCTGTACCACCAAAAAAGTTTGATGAAAAACCCGACACCACATATAAGATGCTTTTTCACAAGCTACACAAATTAACAATCCAAAAATAAAATCTTATGAAACAACTTTAAATAAGTAACTAGGCATCACCCATTAACCCACTCAAGACCTTATTTTATGATAAGATGCACACGAAACTATATCAAAAATATAGTTCAAATTAATTTCACATCATGACAAGCTAAAACTATTTTCACAACATAATAAGTCAACCACACAATTTAAAAATCACTAACAACTAGTTTTTCCTAGAAAACACACACATGATATAAACATGCTAACAAGAGTTAAAATGAAAATCCAACATCAAATATAAACTTCGCACAACACATATTAATTAAATAACATGCTAAATTAATTAAACTTTCAAATTGATTAATAAAATAATAATTAAGAGCGAAACCACCTACCTCGGTGTGGTGGAACTCACAAATATGGTGCGCAAGGATCTTCACACACCAACCGCAACTCAAAAAAACCAAAAATTGACCATAAATCAATCAATTAAACCAAAAAAATCAATAATCTACCCTAAAATTGGACATATACCCGCTGAAAAAAAAAACAACGAAACTCATAAGAAGATGAAAAAAACAGCAAGGAGAAGACTTAACCGGGGGGTTCGCCGAACGGAGGAGGGGCGGGTTGTTCGGCGATTTGTCAGACGAAGCAGGGGCAGGATGTTCATCTCTTCGCCAGATGAAGTAGGAGGGTAGAGGTTTCGAGCGAGGGAGGCTGGGGGTTTTGGCCATGGAAGGAAGGTTAGTAGGGGGGCATCGGGTTTGTCGGAGGGTGGTGCAGATCTGGTGGACGACACGAGCAAGGAGGAGAGTAGGGGTGTGGTCCGAGGGACAAGGCGGGGCGGCGGTCAGGGGAGCGGTGCGCCTGGGAGCTGGGGTGGCGGCCTGCAGTGGATAGGGAAGGGGGGTCACACTTTGACTGGGTTGAGAGGGGGAGGCTGCCGGACAGGGGGAGAGGGAGGCGGCACAAGAAGAAATGAGGAGGGAGGTGCTGCAACGTGAAGGAAAGAAAAAAAAACAAAGGGGGAGAAGAGAAGGAGGGGGGTCGAACAGAGGAGTAGGGGAAAATCAAGGGGGAAGGAAGTCGTGAGCTTCAGCGCACCAGGTAGGGAGGTGTGGTGTGGCGGAGTACCGAGGAGAGGGGGGGTGCGGCAGGGCGATTAGGAGGAAGGGGGGGAAACCCAAAAAAAAGAAACCCTAACACACAAAGAGGGAGGAAAAAAAATAAAATAAAAAGAAAAGAAAAATAAATAAATATAATAATAAGACAAACAATAAACTAGAATAAAACTAATAATAGCAAATAAAATAACTTTATTTTCATCAATAATAGAAATAATAAAAATACCCATTAATAATTAATAATATCCTCAAAATAATAATAATAATAATATGATTATCATTAAAATGAACTTCATTAATTTTCTTTTATCACTTTTATTATTAAATTCATCTTTACTTTGACACTCATCTAATTTTATTTCTTTATTACCTTTTCATCTTATTTAATTTTTATATCTTCCTTATTAATTCATTTTATTTTATCACTTGACCATCGGCAGGTCACAAGATGTACCAGGAGAGGCCGCGTGGTTTCAAAATCGTGCCTCGCCTGAGGCCGCGCGGTCTTAATTATTGTTTTATCCCTCTTAAACTTTATTTATTTATTAATAAATTCTTTATTTAATTGGTTGCACGTCAAGCAGGCGTGCGGAGAGCCGAGCGAGGTCGCGCGGTGACCCAAGTGAGGTCACACGGCTTTGACAATGGCGTGCTGAACGCCGAAAAGGCCAAAAAGTGCGTTTCAAAATAAAACTCAGAAATTTTAAGTCTGGCCTTGACCCGAATTATCTGATGCCCAACAGAAATAATAAAATAAATAATATAAAAAATATGGGTGTGACAAGTGCTATAAAAGTGGACGCCCTGACCCAACTTTTTTAGTACTTTTTGATTACCATACCATGTATATAGTGAGTTATTCATGATGTATACTTAACATTATAGTGTATATATTTCTATATCCATTATTTTTGAATGGATATTGTTTTAGAAACCATTGGTGGTGACCTACTGAGTCGTAATCACATCCTACTTGTGATACCTGATTAGTACCTGAATAGAATCTATTTTTGTAGGGAAGGTTAAGGGAAAAGGCCTTGGGTAAATTTCAAATTTTTGGGTGGAGCTTGGATGAGGGAATTGGACATGGTTAGATACTTGATTGGGAGTTTTTAGTGTCTTTATTTTCAGTTTTCATTTTAAACAGTTGACATGTACATTACCTTGACATGTTTTTTACTTTAGTTGGATATTGTATTCTTGCATTTTTTAGCTTTATATATTTGTATTTTTATGGTTATATAAGTGATTCCTATATTGTTTGATATTTATTATAGTGTTTTTCTCTGATAAAAGTGGTTATAATCTCTCCATGGTCGACTTACTAGATCCTAGATGTTAGTCAGTATGTAACACCCCAAGGATTTATAAATAAAATGCATGAAACCCTAATTCTCTAAAAAATACAACTTTGTTATAACCTAGCTAGTAAACATAATTTTACCACCTTTGTGATTTGAATTTCGAAAAACTAACTTAAATAGTTGCATTTAGTAAGATATTTAGAGTCTAATAAGATCAAATTACATTTTTGGTGAATAGTAACTTGACCCTTATGAATAGTAACATACCCTTGTGAATAGTAATATGAATCTTATGAATAGTAACCACATGCATGAAGGTATAAATAAAATTTAGACACCTTATAAATGAAATTGTGTATTGTAGAAATTAATAATTAAGTGTTGGTATTTTTGTGAGTAATAAATATTTAATTACAACTTTAAATTAATAAATTTATTTAAAATAAAATTATTTTTTATAAAATTTATTCTTAAATAAATATTTTGTTGTTTTATAATTTTATGATAATTTAATAAAACCTCAGTTAATTTTTGAAAGTATTATAAAATCAGTTTTAAATTTAAATCTGTATTTTTTAAGTAAATAATGATTTTATTTAAAAATTAAATATTTATTATTTAGAAAATTATTTTGATAAAATGGAGTTAATATTTGAATCATTCACAACAAAAAATGTTTAGGGTGAATTCTTGGGATTTTTCTAAAATACATGAATTTTTGGTGAATAGTGAAATTTGATAATTTACAAAATATCCTAAATAAGTGAATTTTTTCATCATGCTTGGGTAATGGATGATGTAAATGGATATTTGTTAAAACTCACATGAACTTATTATTATTTTTTGTTACAATAATCAACAATATTGGTTGCCTTTGGAAAAATAATAAAATAATGATTAAAATAATGTGAAAACCCTCCTCTTCTCCACTATAAAACCCTTCTTCTCTTCACTCCTCTCAAGCCATGTGCCTTATCTAAATTCTAACCAAATATCCTTCCAAGATCCTCCCCCACTTTAATCATCTCTTGGTATTATAAAAATACAAAAACCTCTCTGCTAAAGAGTCCGTTAAGGAAGATTACTTCAATAGGTAAATTCCTCTTTTCATTTCTTTTATTTGAAGTCCCTTTCTTTTCTTTTTCTTTACTCACCTAATTTCATCCAAATTTTGTGATGAATATAGTAAATTAAATATAATAGAATTTTTTTATGATAAATAAATAATTCTTCATCATATCTCCTTTCCCCTTCTTTTGTACTAGAAATTAAAACACTATCCGAGTTGAGTTAATTTATCACATTCAAGGAAGACATGTTTTCAATTTCTATTACCGTCTTCAATTATGGTCATGGAGAAAATTTTATGGTTGAAAAAGACTATAATATATTTATTATTACTTATTTAATGTTATTTAATCCTTTTTTACACATGATATTAGTTTATAAATCAGAATGAATTCATTGTGGTCAAAAAGTGCCAATTAAACCAAACAATTGTCATTAAAGTTTTATATAATGATTCATCTTAACTCCCAATAACCAAACAAATTTTATAACAATTTAATCATATTTTTATTCAATAATAACATACAAATTTTATTCTGGACAACCATTAACAGTCTACATGTTTATCCTTACACAAATATAAGTAAACCGATCATGAAAACCCAAGAAGAAAATGCTCCGAAACAATGAAATTGGATCTCTTAACCCATCAAAAAGACAAGAATGAACCTAATAAGGTTATAATAAATCAATTAAATGTATATTATGTTCGGTAATAATTAATTTATGAATCTAAATTTGATTATTCAGGTCATTAAGATCAAGTGAGGAACACCTTCATACTTAAGGTAAGGGTTTTCTACACGAACCTCCATTTTCATTCAGGTTATTCTTATTCTCTACTTACCTAAATAAAATTATTATTTATTCATATTTAACCCTAATAAATTATTTTTTAATGTTATATATATTTATACCAACCATAATACTACTTTAATTAATGGGGAGTTATATGTTTTAAAAGGATCTTTCAAAAATTCTTCCTGAAATACAAGCACAGTTCAAGGAAATTTCTCAAATTCTTACCTATTTTCAAAGGCACTCTATAATCTGTATTAAGAAACCATTATCTTTATAAAATCAATAATTTTATTATAAAAATACTATCTTACTTCACTTATGGTTTTATACAAAGACTTTTCAAAAAGAACCTTTCTTTTCAAAGTAAAAGATTATTTATCTCAATAATTACTCGATGATTTTATAAGAGTATCTTCATATGCTTCATAAATCTTGTTGATTATTATGAATTATTGGGATTAATATTTTATAATATCATATACCCTATTTAATTTAATGGTTTATTATTAGTTTGACTGTGTATGTTCTATCTTAAAACCATTCACCAATTTACTTTGAATAATTAGTGTTTATGCTTAATGTTTGGGGAAAGTTATTTACATTTCATATGTTAGTTTCAATATGAATGTATATGTTGTTTATGTTTATCACCATTCATATTAGTAATTCATTGGAATTAGTAAGTGTTAGGTGGGTCCCACTATATCCCCTCAGTTCATCAGTAGGTCTAATGAGACAAACTAGGTCTTGGCATGAGTCTTTTACAAAATGGTTATTTATGGTCTTGGAACGAGGCCTTGATGGTATGGTTGTGATGTACCAAATTATAAATTCATTCATTATGAAAATATTAATTAATAGTCCATGTGTTTATTCAACTAGTAGAATACCCATAATTATTTTTTATTGTGGAATTATTTATTCATCTCTTATTCCTATCATATTATGTTCAAGTTTATTTCTAAAGGCATGTGTTTTTCATTATTCACCATGAATAATGTTTATGTTTATGATATCTTACACTGTATTTCTTACCCTTAATGAGCATTTTATATCTCCCCTTTATTATGTATTATTTTTTCCAAGGATTTGAAGAATTATATTATGAATTAACTGTAGGGATAACCTAGGAGATATGGATGTTTTCAAAGGAATTTCTATTTTGTATTTATTTTCAAGTTGTAATGTAGAACATATGTATGTATATTATGTCCAAAGATACTAAAATAATTGGTAAACTGGGATTCATATTCCTTAGTTATATTCCAATGTAATAAGATAAGGCACTGAATCTAAGAAACTGGGGTTGGGTCTTTACACGAAAGCCTCTGGCATATGTGGAGGCACACTTGAGGCCATGTGACCTATCGGATCGGGACAATAGTGAGAGAAATCTAGGCTAGGATTTTACAATTTAATTTAGAGTTTGGGATGGTTCCCTTAGAGTGACCATCTTTCTTATGATGATAAGTAGTAATAGAGTTAATTTCCATATCCAATGCTTGCTGAAGGCTTCTCTAGAACCTTAAGGTAAACCTCAAATCTTGATAAGATACAATGGATAATGGAAATATATGAAATATTTCCACTTAACTTATGTATATCTTAGTGAGTTGGTCAAGATATAAATATTCCATGATAGTAATGAGACATTAAAACTTTGTAATACAATTAACTACCACCCATATGTTTTTATTTCCTTTAGGAATCCTAGAGAGTCCTTCAAAAAAATCCATGGTTATGTTTTTAGATTTTCATACTGGTATGGGAAACTATTATATCATGACCTTATACTTATGTCATTTATCCTTGACTTTTTTATGTACTAAGAATCGATATAAAAATTTTGTAATATCCCTATTCATGTTATACCACCATAAGTTTTTCTTAATATCTTTATAAATCTTAGTTCTTCCTAGATGAATAGAGAAGGACGAGATATGCACATCATCCTATAGATCTATTTTCATCTCTGGTTTTGATGGGAAACATATCTAGGTTCCAAACCTTATAACTACAATGTTTAACTCTAGAATATTCTCTAACTTTTTCTATAGAACTTAATCATCCTTTTGGGCCTCCTTGATCTTCTCAATAATGTATGATTGAGAAGTTATTTTAGCAAAGTAGGATAAATATCCTTAAACTATTCCCATATCCATCCTTTTAAAATATAAGAATATTGGATACTTATCAATTATTATCATTGATAAATTTTTTAGATCCTTTAAACTTTGACTATATTCCACCTTGTTTGATTTCCTTGGATGGTAATGGATTGAACGATCATAGTACTTGATCAGGTCAAGCCATCTTCATCGATTAATGTTAAGATCCTTTTGTGTGAATATATATTTGAGGATCTTATGATCTGTATATATTTCACACTTCTCCCCATAGATATAATGTCATCAGATCTTGAATGCAAAGATCATTTTAGCCGACTCTAGGTCATGCGTGGGATAATTCTGCTCATGAAATTTCAACTACCTTGAGGCATTGGTTGTAACAACCTGACTCTAGTAACCTGGAGCTGGTGCCTATTTTATTACATTGAAATAAATACAAAGGATAAAATCATGAATTAATGATAATTTTATTAGTTTTGGAGAACTAGATACATACATGATACCCATTTTACATTGAGAATAGAAAATAAAATATAATACATAACAAAAGAAAATTAACTGCATCATTGGAAACTCATTCAATGATTACTTCTTTATATCATGGGGAAAGGAAAAAAATAAGGGTGATCTCAAATGATTAGTAAGGGTTAAGTATAATAAAATTTATCTTGTATCAATAAGAATAATCAACATGGAAAGGTAAATAATAAAGATATGTGAAATTTAAACAACTTAACTATCATGATAAGATAATGCATAATCAATATAGTAAGATAAATAACTAAAAACACACCCCATTTAATTAATAAACTAAGAATGAAAATAATCTAGAGATATTATCATTGTGAAAATATCATGGATAAAAATAACTGTATTCTTAATGAAGGGAATTATTAATTATTATATTCCATTATTTTAGACATCATGATACGTCTACTATAAAGACCTTTCACAAGACAATTTAAATATTATGGGCAAAAACCGATTTAATTTGGACAAATGATTTGTCTCATGAGACTCATCGATGCATCGAGGGGATATATAATTCCATGACCCACCCATCATTTCATTTTCAAAACATTCATTATATATTGAATAATAAATTTAATTCATGAACCAATATTCCTTATCATCAAATATCCATATTAGGTAAATGATACAAATTTATCAATATTTTCCCAGTTAATCAAATTACATTCAAAGTAAACACTATATGTAAAAATGGTATGAGGTTTAGTAAATAATTATATAAATCATAAAAGATTATTTATATTTAAGATAAATTTAATTTAAAATAAAAAAATATCATAATAAATTTATTATTTCAATAGAAAGTTAACAATCATAAAAGAAAGTGAGATTATAAAATAACTTTTACCATTTGGTAAATTTCAATTAAAATCAATTTAGATGAAATAATTCAAATTAAAACTTAAAATACCATTAATTATTAAATAATAATGATATTAGATGTCAAATGAGAATTATATACCCCATATAAAATAAATTAGGTGAATAACATTACAATATGCCCCAATGAAGGGAAATTTAGACTAAGACCCTTGCAATGATTATAATATTGAAGTGATAATTAATCAATGAATATATTATGTGTATCAAATGTAAATACACATAGAAAAATTTTAAATTAAAAATAATACAATAAAAATTAATTATACACATAATCTTATAATATCAAATAAAAATTAAGAAGTAATATAACCAAATGAAAAGAAATTAAGTTATGAAATTATTTTCCACTTAGTAAATTTCATGTCAAATCCATTTGGATGAAATAATTCAAATTGAAACTTAAAATACCATGAATTATTAATTAATAATGATATTACATGTCAAGGTATAATTATATACACCATATAAAATAAATTAGGTGTATAAATTACAATATACCTCAACAAAGGGAAATTGAAATGAAGTACTTTACCTTGTGTCCAACACGTCATGTACATTCTCTATCTTTATAAATAATAAAATTATTTTAATTATTTATATTCTTAAGAAAATTTTTCAAGTTTATTATTCATTCTATTTCACTCATTACCCCGTTATACACAATTAATTAATCAATTATGTTTACGTCGAGTGTTTTGATGATATTTGACTTATGTGTCAAAAATGACTTCAGTAAGTTGAATATTGGTTAAAGAGGTAATATTTTCAACTTATAAATAATTATAATAATGAAATAATTATAATATTTATAAATAAATTATAATTTTATCACAAATCATTAAATATGGGTTTGAGATATAAATTACATTACGATCATGGAGATGGTAGACCGTACATACGCATGAGTAACATTTACATTTTTCAACGATCACTATGGAAAAGAGGTAAGTAATATTTTATTTTTACATAATGATAATAATATCATAAATAAAATATTATATCCTTAAATATACTTATATATATATATATCATATATGTGGTTTTTTATGAAAATAGAGTCACATCGCTTCATGAAGGCAGTAGTTCACTGTAAACACGAGTAATGTTATCATTTCCCATTTGAGGGAAGAGGATATGTATATAGTTCATGTACTTAAAGTAATAAAATATAAGTATATGGTATATAGTGGTGTTATTATATAATCATAAATTAATAATATTTGAAAGAGTTTTAATAATAAATAGAACAAAAATGCATAGTTAGGAATTTTACCTCTTCCTAGACCACCTCTTTAGGATTATACCTAAAGTATTCCTAGAATAGATTTATGACCAAAACAAGGATTATATTAAGAGGTATTTAAGTTTAAAAGTAATTTTTAAAATTATTTTCCAAACCAAAATGGTTTTAAGGTGCGAAGAACAAATAAGAGGGGGTGACATTTTATAAGTGAGGTGAGCAGCACACTTGTAATTTTTGAAAAGAAAAAAAGGTGTACCCATATTTTTCACATACAAAAAGGGTAAAAAATGGAGTATTATATATAATTCTAAATTATAAGGTCTAAATATATCCATAAAATATATTTTATACATGTTTTTAGGTCATTTTAACCCTTATTATTTTTAGTTTAACCCCCAATAAACTAATTTTTACCTTAATTGTGGTAATTAATTTTTATAGTTTTCGCTATTCATTATGGTAAAAAATTAAGTTGACCTTATTAGAAAATATAATTTATTATGATTCCAAATATGGAATCCATTTTTTAAAATTCAATTCATATAATTGAAAATTTTTAATTTAAAATTAATCCTGTAGATGCGATGAAAAGTGGGTTTTCAAAGGGAAAATGTTCAAAAGTTCATAAAGTTTTTATATAAAAATTCAACATAAAATTGATTTCAATGACGTAAATTGGGTTAATAGATATATAATTAAACTCATTTTATTTTTTAAACCATATTAAAATAAAATTTATCTTGTAAATATTTTGAATGAAATGACAGTTTTCAATTAAAATTCAGTATTTTTCACTATTCATTGAAAAATAAAACTTTTTAGAAAAAATAAAAAATTAACCATAATATAATTTTGATATGATGATTTAAAAAATTAATTTAATTTTATAAAATTTTTAAATCTAATTTAAATTATGCGTGCAAAGCGTGACTAAACCACCTTTTAAAAAAATACACTTTTTTAGAAAACATTTCTTTTTCTTCCAAATGATTCTTATTTTATTTATAATAAATAGATGAAAAATGTATGTGTGTAAACTATATATTTTTTAAAATTTAGTTAGTCCTATTCATACCCACCAATTTAATGGCTTGGTTAGAATGATCACATTTAAATAATACTTTAATAGAGTATCGTGTATTGTTTAAACCAGATGTTGCATTTATCATAAACTATCAACAAAATTAAATTTATTATAATGAAAATATGTGGTAAATTATTAAGGTGTTACATTATTCCCTCCTAAAAAAATTGTTTCCTTGAAATTTCTTTGATATTACCTTTTAAACACAGGAGGGTAGTTTTTCTTTGTAATATCCTATGTTTCCCACAAGGATTCTTCCATTTTGTGATTTTTACAAAATACCTTTACCTGATGAGTCATATAATTCATTAATACTTTCTCTACAGTATTAATTATTTTTATGGTTTCTTCACAATAAGATAAATTAGGTTCCAATTATATTTCATTAGAGGTGATCACATGTGTTGGGTTTAGAATGTGATTTCTTAACAATGATATATGGAACACATCATGTAATTTTGAGAGATTTGGTGGCATTTACAAATGATGAGAAACAAATACAATTATTTCAAGAATTTGAAAGGGTATGATTTACCTAGGGCTTAGTTTCCATTTCTTACCAATCTTTATTACACTCTTCTATAGAGATACTTTCAATAAAACATGATCTCTCACTTGGAATTACAAATCCTTCCTCCAATTATCAACATAACTCTTTTTCTAACTTTGAGATGCTTAAATATGACCCTGAATAGTATTTAACTTTGTTTTTGTCTCTTAAAAAGTTGTATGCCTAAAAGTTTATTTTCACCAACTTCATCCCAACAAGTTGGAGTATAAAATCTCTTTCTATATAATGATTCATACAATACCCTTTGAATAATTGAATGGAAACTATAATTTTAGAAAAACTACAATAAAGGTAAATAATGATCCCACATACCTTGAAAGTAAATTTATAATGAAATAAAAATGTATTCTATTGTTTGAATCGTCCTTTTGGACCACCCATCAGTTTGAGGATGATAAAAAATACTCAAATGAAGTTCATTATCAAGTTACTTATAAAGAATTTTCCAAAACATCAATATAAAATGGATATCATGATCAGAAAAAATTGAAAGAGGTGTACCATTAAGTCTTAAAAATTCATTAATAATGATCCTTGAAAGGTACTCAATATGTACATCTTATCTTATATCGAGAAAATGTGTAGATTTGGTTAGGTGATCAATGATATCCAAATTTCCTTATTCTTTCTTGGAGTCTTTAGTAGTCCCTTGAAAAAGTTCATAGTAATTTCATCCCATTTATATATAGGAATAAGAAGATGTTTTATTAATCCTATAGTATTCCACCTCACATATTTAAATTTTTAACAAACTAAACATCTGAACACATATTCAATAATTTCCCACTTCATGTTATTCAATAAAAAATGTTCCCTCAAATACCTATACATCTTGGTGCTACTAGGGTGTAAAGATAAATTTGTGATATGAGAAAAATCCAATAATTCCCTTTTTATATAAGGTGTGGATAGAAAACACAATCTATTTCCAAATTCCGGAACAACATCTTCACAAAAAAAGTATGCTAATTTTCCATCATCTATAACATTAATTTTATTATGAAAGTTCTCATCATCATATTGAGAACTTTTTATTTTTTCTAATTAAGATGATTTTGTAATAATTTAAAAAATTAATGATGTATCCCCTTAATAATTCCCATATCCATATTTACTTGATCAATGAACATAATATCTCTCTCAATCCTCATTTGGGTCGAAAATCTATGATCTTTCCTACCCAATGTATCCAATACCTTAATTTCTTTCCCCGGGTTGTAGTGTATTGAGAAATCATAATCCTTAAGTATCTCAAGCCATATTATTTGTTTTCATGAAAGGATATATTTTAGGACTTTTCGATATGCGTATATATCATATCTTTCACTATATAGATAACATCTCTATATATTCAAAGAAAAGATTACAAATTCCAACTCAAGATCATGGGTTAGATAGTTCTATTCACAAGTATTCAATTTCCTTGATGTATATTAAATAAATTTATCATTTTTAATTAAGAAACAACCAATTATCTTCTTCGATGAATCAATATATATAAAAAACCCATCTTTTCTAGATGGTAGTGTCAAAGTCAGAGCATTGACCAATCTCTTCTTTACTTCATAATTTTTTTCACATTCCTTTTTATAAAAAATCTTAATCCCTTTATGTGTAATATTGGTTAATGGTTTAACAACTTGGAAAAATTACGAATGAATCACTAATAGTAACCTTCCAAACCAATGAAATTAGGAACCTTAGTTATGTTCGTTGGTATAAGACATTCTTTTACTACCTTAATCTTCAAAAGATCAACTAAGATTCTATCCTAAGAGACAATATGACCAATAAAAGAAACTTCCTGAAGCCAAAAATAAGAATTAATAAATTTACCATATAACTCTTTCCTTATAAGAGTCTCAAGAATGATCCAAAATTTTCTCATGGTATTAATAGATTTTAAAATACACCAAGATATAATTAATGAATACCACAATGAAATCATCAATATAGTTCTTAAATAATTGTTTAGTATATCTATGAAAATAAAGAGAGAATTAGTCAATCCAAATGGAATTTCGGTAAACTCATAATGTCCAAAACTCATTCAAAAAGACATCTTTAGAATGTATTCCTTCTTTAATCAAAATTTATGATACCTAGAATGAAGGTAAATCTTTGATAAATATTGATATTAATGAAGTTTATATAATAATTAATAAATTAAAGGAAGATGATACTTGTTCTTTATCGTAATAGGATTAATTTCCCTTTAATCAATTTATGGCCTCATGGATCCATTTTTCTTCTTAACGAAGATTATAAGGGTGCCCCATGGTAAAACACTAGGGTGAATAAATACCTTATCAACCAATTACTATAGTTATTTCTTTAACTATACTAATTACACAATGGCCATTCAATAGGGAGTCTTTGATATTGGTCTTTCATTAGTGGTTAAATTAATAGAAAACTTAACTTCTCATTCTAGGGTATGTCTAGTAAATTTTTCAAAATATAAATTATTGTATTCATATAAAAAATTTACACCCTAAAATTGGAGATTAAATTCTCTATGCCTAGATTTTTTTCTCTTATTCCCTAAGAATCTCATTCAGTAGAGCTACTGGGGGTGGATCTTAATATGACTCATATGATGAAGTCTCGACTCTAAAGATATGAAATTGTACATCTTAATCACAAATCAAAATTTCCTTCTTATTGAAATAAATTTTATAATAGCATTTTAAAATAGATTATATACCAAGGATTATATCAAATTCAAACATAGGTATGATAATATGATGAGAAAATAGAGCATGCTTATGTGTTATAATGGGGTCTTCTTGACACATCCTTATTATAGTAAGACTTTCCCTAAGTGTTTTGACTGAAAAACACATTCTTAAATTAAAAGATAAATATCTAATATTATTAGAAATTTAGGTATATATAAAATAGTACAAGGATACAAAATAAAATAAATCATTAACTAAATTTTAATATAGGATTAAATTAACCACCAACACATCAATGGGTACTTCCACCTTAGTTGTAGTGATTGTATAAGCTCAAACCTGTCCCCTTGGCCTCTTCTATAGTGGATTACTTTGATGCTTGGGGAATTCATTTTCATAGTTCCCTATCTCCCTATAGTTGAAAAACTGAATAATAGAGTTTTCTTTATTCCCCTTTCATTCTTTATCCTAGTGACCCTTATCTCCTCACTTATAAAAAACTTCTAATCCCTTTAAATGTTTCCTAGGGGTGATTATTTACATAGTTTTCATTAGGTGGAAATTTCTACATTCCCTTTTTCTTATTTGAAACATTCTATTTTTCATGATGTTTGGATGATCTCTTATTATCTTTATTTCCCTTTAATATTTAATATCTATATAGTTCCTTCTCCATTTTGATGGAACATGAAAGTTTTTCATCATATGAAAAAAAATATTAAGAGACCATCACCCTTGGAGAATTGGATTAAGTCCTTAAAATAAATGGTCAATCCTAAACTCCATGTTGTGTATGTAATCCATAACATACCTAGATACCCTTGTAAAGGTAGCTTCATACTTTGCAACACTTTCTTCTTTATTTTTATTTTATCAAAGGAACTTTATCTTTATTTCAGTTTGTTTCTTATGAAGGAAATATTTTTTGAATAATGTATTCTTAAAATCTTTACATTCCATGAGTTTTATTTTATATTCTTTCTTATTATTTTGGATAAAAGACCACCATTGATCAATATCTAATTTGAGACAATACACTAAAAGTTTAAGCTTTTCCTTTTTTACTAAACCCCATGGACATATATATATTCTATAGAGATTTATTCCATTTCTAAAATACCATTAGATTAGTAGTCCCATAAAATGATGGGGGTTCCTATCACATGAAGCAATCCAACATTAGAGAATCACATTGTGGAACATGTTTCTCTATTCAGAAAACATTATTGATCATAACCTAATAAATATTAACTAATATAGACATGATATTATATGTTATAATACCAATTGTATTAGATTTCTTAGTAGAGAAATATCTAAATTAACCATGAGTATTGATACCCTTCTTCCTTCCAAGTTCCATTTTAAAATAATGGAATATACTGGATTCACTTATAAAATTAGGAATTTTAAATCATAATGTATAATTCTAAATATGGTGTAACACTTAACATAAATTAAAATTTATACCTTTTTAATATCAGAATCATAAACTTGGTTTCCTTAGGAACATATTTATTTTAAAATACTTTATAATTGTTTATAAAGAAAATGTGAATTAGCCTATGAATATCCCCTAAGAGTATCAAACCAGGAGTTCATTAAGGCCTATTTTCATACACTAGGTGATGATTTAGTGAAGAATAATGTTCTCTTTTTAGAGCTATTACCCCTAGGTAACTCTCTGTCTGAACCTCATTGAATTTTAATATCCAGACAAGGATGCATTTCTAAGAAAAACCACATAATATCTTCTTTACCAAAACTTTAGAATATTTTTATATACATATAATCAAAGTATATCACAGGGATTTGTTTCCTAATACATGTTTTCCTTAACCTAGTTACCAAAGTTTCTACTAAAATTTATCTAATACCAACTGCAACGACCCTAACTCCAATAAATTGGATTCGGGCCACATGTAGTTGCCCCAGACACACTAAAAAAAAGAAGCAGCCCCAGAAGAGGATTCAGAGCCAGTGCACTCACCAGAGCAAAACCAAATGGATTTTTCAGAATGAGAGGGTATGGCTATGACATCAGGACCAGCCTGTGCTTGCACGGGAAGCCTAGATAGACGACCATGCGAAGGTGGAGAGCTAATATCATGATGCAGATGCTAGGGAGGGGCAGTTCCTTGTAGATAGTCTGGTTGAATTCCCTAAGACGTTCAGGTCATGTAATATCTTAAGCCTAAAAGCCATGTAATCTCTGAGCCTACGGGCCTTTTAAGGGTTCCCCATCATACCTTAAAAGGGGGGTTATAAAAAATAAATAAAAATGAAGGCCTTCAGGCCATTCAGGCATATGAGGAATGAATTAGACTTAGTAAGTGACGGGTGGATCCCGCTGTAGCTTCTCGATGAATCAGTAGGTCTCATGAGACAAACTAGTGTCTTGGAATAAGGCCTTGACAAAACCTTATTTGTAGTCTTGGCACAAGGCCTTGACTATGTGGTTATGAAGTCTGGAATTATGAATTCAATCATTATGAAATTGATTATTGATATTAAATGTGATTATTCAACTAGTAGAATATCCATGTGAATAAGTAAATGAAATTATTTGATTTATATTTTCCAAATTATGATAAGTTTAAGTTTAAAATTCTTGTCTTTTAGTCTTATACATTTTCTTAAATGGTTATTCTTATTTGTGAAAGTTTCCGCAATATTGTTATCCTTACTGAGCAATTGAGCTCACCCATTTCTTATGTTTTATTTTCCCAGGATTCCAAGAAGTGTATTATGATTGATAAAATGGGTTAAGCTAAAGGATTAATGGTGTTATCAAAGGATCATTTATATTGTGTTTTATTTTCTAATGTGTAATGTAACGTTCATGTATGTAATCTATTTTCCAAGACTGCTAAACTGATCGGTCTTTCAGGACTTGATTCCTTGTAATCATGCCAATGTATTAAAATAGTGCACCGAATCTAGGCTTCTAGGGTTGGGGCGTTACAGTTGGTATTAGAAGAAGTTTAGTACAATCCTTGGAAATTATATTTAGAAAAATTATGATTAGAGAACATTACCCTAAGATAAACTTTGAGGATTAGTATAGAATAAATTCCTAGAATTTTGGTATTGTAGATATTTTGTATGTTTTCCAAGAAATACATCCCGGTTTGGATACAAGAAGGTAGAGGTGGCTCTGGAACAAATGCACCTAGGAGTGAAAACTCTGACAAAGAGTTTCGGGCTTTACCCAGAGTATCCTGGTACACAACAACATTCCTTGTTTCACTCTTGGTTACGACACTCTCGGGGGATATACTTAGGATAATTCACATTTTCATTACAAGACATTATAAAGGATTTATGAGTAAATAATTTCTCAAATAAAACATTTTATGATTATAGATTATATTCATAATCATTTCAATTTACGTTAGGTATTTTAAAAGTTTGGAATTATGCATTGTGATTCATAAACTAACCTAGTGTATTCCATTGTTTAGAAATAGTTCATAGTAGAAGGAATAAGAATTCCAGCAACACTCCTGATCAAAAGATTAATAAGGATCATATCATTCATGGTATTAAGACAACATTTAAAAAGGAAATAGTCTCCCACATATTATCATCATATGAAGAAATATTATAATGTGTTAATAAGATAAGTAAAAAATTCTTTGAGTCCTATGTATTTGAAGGGAAGCAAGAGAAGAAGAGGATGAAAGAGAGAAAGATGGATAAAGGGAAGAGGGGAAAGAAGGATTTTCCCATATATGTTAACCGTTAAAAGAATAACCTTAGTAAATTATTGAAAGGAATGGGAGTTTGTTATAAGTTTGGAGAAAAAGGACACGGAGTACGTGATTACAAGGGTAAGAAAAAAGTTTCAAATGTATAATGCTTCATCTGCAAGGAGTTGGGACACTGCGCGAAATAATGTACAAATCATCATAGTATACCCCAAATGCTGCTATTGGATAATAATCATGTTATGATACTATCGAAGATGAAGAGTAATGATTAGATTTCTTATGTTGTTATTAAAGTATTATGTCATTTGAGTATTGTATTAATGATGAACATGTTATAAGAATTATAGAGTATAAAAGGATTGTATTACAATACTATTTCATTAAGGACTTGAGATTGTGTGGAACCAAGAAAAGTGACTCAATAGAAGGTCAATTTTTTGGAAATATATGGTTGAGATAAATATAAACCATAATATGGTTCTAATATTGAGGTAGTGATTTTGGAATAATATATGATTGATTTGGATAAATTATATTGGATATTCTTGACTACCTTGAAATTGATTAATGATTTGTATATTCCATCATTGTTGGAGTTTACAACATTTCTTTATATAAGGAGTATATCTAGTATTCTATAAGGAATAAGGGAGAATGAATGTAATAAATAATATTTTTTGGTAATTCAGGGTGTTACCGTGTTTTAAAAGAATACATGATGAAGGTATTCACATGTTATTACATGGAAAAAGGATCTTCATTGTGTTTAACTTCATTATAAATTTTGGAATGTGAGTTTGGAAAGAATTATTTTGGATTAGTCTAAAAGTTTTAATTGATCACATTTTTTTAAGGTTAAATACTTTCTTGAGATTATTTTTGGATTGTTATAAAAAGGACAACCTGGAGGTCGGGCGACAACCCGTCGTGTCCGGCATGGCTGTGAGACTTGAACCCGCAACCGAAGGGAGACAAGGGTGCATCACCTACCACTGTCCTAAGTTATGTCCTAGTATGTATAATGTAGTTTTTAATAGTCTAAAAAATGAATATAAATTTATTTTTTTAACCCTATACGATTAGGATAAATAGAATATTTTTGAATTCTATTATCTTTTGGAGTGAAAGATGAGTTTGTGGTAGGAATTAGTTGAAGGATGAAACTCTAAAAGTCAAGTATATATATATATATCCATATAATTATATGAATAAATTAATTCTTAAACTTTATATAAGGGATCTTAAAACCAAATTTTTTTTATCCTAATACCATATGTTTTTTTGAACTGATGATATTTTACATCATCTTAGATTGATGGCTTTGAGACCCTCAATTTTACAGTTGTTTCTGATTGATGACCTCAATCACTCCCTATAAATATTTACATTTCCCTATAATTATGTGTCTCTAATTTCCACCAATTTTCTCCTAATAGAGATCATAATTTGGGGGTGAATTTTTCATTTTCCTTTCTATCTTACTAAGATTAAATTGTTTAACTAATTTTCCGATGTGGGTTTTCCACATTGGTATTTTTCTATTTTTAACCATTTATTTTCGATGAAAAATTTCAAATTTTTAGGACGCAATTTATTGAAGTAGGGGGGAATGTAACACCCCAATATTTGATAGTACATTATCTCATTAAAGTAATTCAACAACTTTCGATACACACAACACCAAGTTCGAGCGCACCACAACTTACTAAACTAACCGTTCACAAAGAGGTTATGAATAGTATTAACTACATTTTAAATCTTATATAATCTATATAATTTTAACATCCATATTATTTGTTTCTTAGACATAAAATAAGAACAAATTCATTTTTTCAGATAAAAGATGTATTTTTCAAAAAATGAAACTTCACCGCCTTTTAATGGAGAACCGTTTTTAATAACAATATTTGAAACTTTTATATAATCAATTTAGTGAAATTAAATTCTTATTTAGAAGTGGGACATAAAAATTTAGTTTGGATAAATTTTTGGTACTTTTCTGATAACTTTCATATTTTGATGAATAGTGAAAAATACTAAATTTTAATTGAAAACAACTTTTTTAATAGAAATAATTTATAGTGTTAAATTATAAATTTGAGTGGTTTTAAAGTGTCATTAGATTATATTTTTATCATTTAATATAATTTAGGTCATTGGATATAATTTCACATTTAAACTAGAGATAAAAAAGTGTGAATCTTTTGATAGTTATTATTTCTTAAAAACATGCTTTTTTGTTTTGACAACAAGAATTAATTTTAAATTAATTTCTGCCACTTCTGTATTTTGAATTTGGAAAAATGGATTCCATATTTGGAATCAGGAGGTACAAATTGTGTAAATAGGTAACTTTTATTCTTAGACATTATGAATATTTACTTCAGTAAATATTTTATTTACCATGGTTAAAGGGTAAATCTGGTAAATAAGGGTAAAAAACTATTATAATAATAATATTATATTACCCTAACATGTGTATTATTCTTATTGGTTGATATATTTCCGGCCATGGACATCCTTGGGTCGATTTTGGGACCCCATGGAGCCACTTGGGAGTGATAATGACACTTTATATTAATTAATTTAAAGTAAAGACAAAAATGACATAAACATATATTCTTTAGTAAAACAATTTTTACATGGGGTTATATAAGTTATATTTTCAACTATAAAGATTCATTTGAAATATAAAAATATTTCCTACATCATGTTATTTTTTTTATAATTTTTATACATCATATAAATAAAATTATTTATGACACAATAATGATACAGTGTTTACCTCATTAATGAATGATTTAAATAAACGAGATTATAAAAATTAAAACATTATCCAAAACCTGTCCAATTATTATTGGATGATTTTATTTCAAACATGAGTTATTTTATATTTTACTTTAATGAGTTTTGGATCTTTATAAACCGAAAATCTTTATATAATAAAATAATATTTTCAAACTTTCCTAAAGATCCCCTCCCCCCTTATAAAAAGACCTCACCTCTAACCCATTTCTCACACCTCTAAATCCCATTGTATCATCCAAAATCTACCCAATTAATCTTTCTACATGACTCTATTCCTCTTGAAGCATTACCGTAGGTGGAAGGCACTTCAAGGAAGCCTTTTGGTTCAAACCAAATAGAGTTACCCAATTTAAAGGTAGCATCTCCTCTTAAGTCCTTTTATTTTACTTCTCCACCCCCTAAACTCTATTTATTCTTTTATTTTATAAAAAAAACCATATCCAAAATTTACTAGGTTGTTTTTATAAGAATTATTTTAACTACAATTAAACACACCTCCATCTAATGGGTATAGAACATAATGTTTCTGTGGATGGCGAACTACTGCCTCACGAAACGATGATTGTTCAATCTTCTACTACCACCTTTTATAGTGGCCATTATGATGGAACTGTAATTATATATAATATTGATGATATTTATTTTATCTATAATATTCTTTAATTATATTTTATAGCATACCTTTATTCTTTTCATGTTGTATATATACGATAATTTCATTTGAGGAAGTGCAGACTACCGCCCCTCAAAGTGATATGACTTTTTCATACCATACATGGAACGTATAAAGTATGGTGTTAATGAACTTAAGTAACATATATAAAATATTATATTATATTGGAATAATAATATACCTATGTATCATTTGGTTTTCTTTCCTTTTAAAATAAAAAAAATGAAATGGAAGTAGCGATCATGCGTACGTACGAATTACCTTCTCCACGAATGCAATGAGATTCATTTCCACATTCACCATTCAATAATGATTATAAAAATATATATTATTAATAAGTATGTAATATATGACATAATAATACTAATTGATATATATATATATATTTATTTATGTACTTACATATATCTTATTTACTTACTTCTATTCAATAGGACATGAAAACGGAAACAACGTTTATGCGTACGTATGGTCTACTGTCTCCATAAATGGTTCTTTCCATTTAATATATATATATATTATAAATATTTATATTATAAATATATATTTTATATATGTATATACCATGTTTTATATTCTGTAAGTATTTAAATCATGATCTAAATGATATGATCAAGAATAACAAGTTAAAACATGTACGATAAAGAAAGAGATTATTACCTGAAATGTTAATTTAACATAGAAATAATTATTAAATGGGTAGTATAAAGTCATAAATGAATAATTTATGGTATAATAAATATGAATATGGTTATGGTATAATTTAATAACATACTATGGTCATTATACAGGAGGTTAAACCTACCCTCGACCAAAGGAAAGTGAAAGGTAAGGGTTAATTCCTCAATCTCATTATTATCCGAGATTGTTTATGTGTAATTATTTTTTGAGAAATATTTATTAGAAATGTCCATGTTTCATAAAATAAATTTTAAAATGATTATTTTAAGTTAATATTTAACTAAAACATTATTTTAAATGTTTTAAATATTTATTCTTCTAAATCCTTCTCATTAATGTCCATGTTTTAAAAATGGTTTTAAAGATTTATTTATATGGACATGAATGTTTTAAAATGTTAATTACTTTAAAAAGTTTCAAAGTGGTATGGGAAACTTTGATTCAAAAATATCTTTTAAACATCTTTCTTTATAAATTTTGAGACTTTTAAATGATTTCATGGAAAAAAGATATTTCTCTCAAAGGGTTTTACTAATTATTTTAAACTATGTCAACATCCTTTTTGGATATTATTCTTGATTGAGGTTTATTTATTATAAATAAAATCTTCAATATTATACTGAATGAGTTATGATATGTTTGACTGTGAATGTGCTATTTTTATACCATTCATGGTTTATGTTTGAAGTATTGAAATTTTGTATACTAGTTTTAATACCAATGTTTATGTTATGTTTCAAAATTTTTATATGAGGAATGTAGTGGACTTAGTAAGTAATGGGTGGGGCCCACTGTAGCACCTCGATGCATTGGTAGGTCTCATGAGACAAACTAGTGTCTTAACATAAGGCCTTGAAAAAAATTTTATTTGTAGTCTTGGCACGAAGCCCTGACTATGTGGTAATGATGTCTGGCATTAGGAATTTCATCATTATGAAATTAGTTATTACATGTGATTATTAAACTAGTAGAATGTCCATGTACATGTTTATATGGTGATGTTTGATTTATTTGTGCCATATTATGTTCAAGTTTACTATTTAAAATATTGTTGTTATTATTATACATATTTCCTTAAAAGTTTATAGCTTCCGATAAATTATTTACCCTTACTGAGCATTTGAGCTCACCCATTTCTTATGTTTTGTTTTCCTATGATTCCAAGAAGTGTATTATGTTTGATATATAAGGTTAAACTAGGGGAATAATGGAATTCTCAACATATTATTTATGTTGTGTTTTATGTTAGAATGTGTAATGTAACATTCATGTATATAATCTATTTTACAAGACTGCTAAAAGGATCATTCCTTAGGGAAATAATTACTTGTAATCATGCCAATGTATTAAAATAATGAGCTGACTCTGGGTAACTGTGGTCGGGGAGTTACATATTACATACACATGGGTGGCATTATTGTATCCCCTAAATAGTGGAAAATAAAAATTTATATATGATATAATGAATAAATAGGTATAATTATGTTATAAATATAATTTATATACCTTATATCCATTATCATACCCAAATATGAGAGGTGATGATGGAAAAAATGTCACATAGGTTCACGAGGCGACAGTCCGCTGTACACACAAGCGGTGTTATTGTATTCTATTTAAGGGGGTAGGTGATGTATATAGGTTATTAATTTAACATAATTAAATATAATTATATTTTAGATACTATTGTTATTTTTAATCATAAATTAAGAATATTTTAAGGAGGTTAAATAATAAATAAAACAAAAAAGCATAGTTAGGAATTTAACCTCTTCTGGAACCATCACTTTTGGATTATACCTAAAGTATTACTATAATTGATTTATGAAAAAAAGTATATGAGGATGAGGGGATGAAATTTGGGAATTTATTTTGGTAAGTATCATCTAAAAAAGGGTTTGAAGGTGTGAAGAAGAGAGAAGGGGGGGTGACCATTTATAAGTGAGCTGAGTGACATATTTGTAATTTTGGAAAATAAAAAAAGCTTACCAATGTTTTTCACATTAAAAAATGGTCCAAAATAGAGTATTATCAAGAATTAAATATTATAATGTCTAAATATTTCTATAAAATAGATTTTAGACAAATTTTTAGGACATTTTAACCCTTATGTTTATAGTTTAACCCTCTTGCAAATCCATTTTTACCTTAACCGTGGTAATTAATTTTTTTTTTCTATTTTCAAAATTAATTATGGTAAAAAATTAAGTATAACTTATTATAAAATATAATTTATACTTATTCCAAATATTGAATAAATTTTTTAAATTTCAATTCATAAAAGTTTCAAAATTTAATTTTAAATTAATCACGTAGACGCGATGTGAAATCAGGTTTTCAAAGGGAAGATGTTCAAAAGTTTATAAAGTTTTTTATTTTAAAATTCAATATAAAATTGATTACAATGATCTGAATTGGATTAATATATATATATATATATATAATTGAACTAATTTTAATTTTAAAACCATATTAAAATAAAATTTTTCTAGTAAATTATTTTATTGAAAAGACAATTTTGAATTTAAATTCTACATTTTCACTATTCATCAAAAAATGAAACATTTCAAAAAAAAAAAAAATTCACCCTAAGATATTTTTTATATTATAATTTAAAAAATTAAGTTCATTTTATTGAATAAATTTTCTAAAATTGGTAAAAATTAATTTTAAATTATATATGCAAAGCATGACTAAACTGTCTTTTAGAAAGAATATAGTTTTTTTAGAAATCATTTTTTTCTTACAAATGATGATTATTTTTTATTTCTAATAAATAGATAAGAAAATTTTCAAGTTTAAACTATAATTTTTTATAATTTTTTAGTCCTATTCATACCCTAAAATTTAATTCGTGGGTTAAAATTGTAATTTTTAAGAAATACTTCTCTAGAGTATTGTGTTTTGTTTAAACTGGATGTTGCATGCATCATAAACTATCTAAGAAATTAAATTTATTATAATGTAAATATATTTTAAATTATTGGGGTGTTACATAGGATATAAATTTATCATTTTTCAACAGTACATAGCTCAAACCCTTCTTTGAAGCATTATTATGAAGCACAAAAATTTCCCCACTTGAGGGTAGTGTAAGTACTGGTGTAATGATAAGCCTCTTTTCTAACTCCTTAAATATCTATTCGCATTCACTCGTCTTGAATTTTTTTTTCCTTTATGATTTATCTTGATTATTGGGTTTTAAAATCTCAATAATTTCTTCACAAATCATCGCTAATACCCAGTTAGTCCAAGGAAACACCAGATCTTCATTAAAGATACTGGTCTCGGACAGTCCTCGATTTCCTTTTTTATAAGGATATATATATATATATATATATTCTGATGGTAATATATCCTAAGAATGATACTTCCTTCATCTAGAACTCACATTTACTATACTTTTCATATATATCAAATCCCTTAGAACAATATTTAAATTCTCCCCATGCTCCTCCTTGCTTTTAGAGTAAATCAGAATATCATCTACAAATACTACCACAATTTTTTCTCAATAATCTCTAAATACTATATTCATTAAGTCTATAAATATTTCTATAGAATTGGTGAGTCTAAAAGGAATCACTATGTAATCAAAGTGTCCATATCATGTTCAAAAGGTTATTTTTGGGAATATCCACCTTCTTCACTCTTAACTAATGATATTTAGGCTGAAGATCCACCTTAAGAAAATAATTGGATCTAAATAGTTGATCAAACAATTCATCTATCCATGGTAGGGGATACTTGTTATTTATTGTGATTTTTTTTGAGTTCACAATAATCAATGTAGAGAGGCATTGAACCATCCTTCTTCTTGATGAAGAGGACCAATACACCCCATAATGAAGAACTCAGGTGCATAAAACCCTCTTCCATATTCTCTTACAATTTATTATTTTTCTCTTTTAACTAAACAATGTCCATCTTGTAAGGTGTCTTCGATATGGGAAGATATCTAGGTATAATTTCGATTGAGAACTCAACCTCTAAGTTAAGAGGAATACTAGAAAAATCTTCAGGGAATACATCAAAATAATCCCCCACAATGGGCATGTATTTAAGCATGGTTACCTCCTTTGTCACAATCATTTAGGCTAGGTATGCATTATTATAAGGAAATAATATACATGATTGAATTGAATATTCCATGGGAGATTCATCATTTTCCTTACACTTATATAAAATCAGTGGGTGAGTTGGGACGTGGAGAGTAATCTCCATATCTTGATAGTTGATGTTGGATTTATGTAATGATATCCAATTTATTCCAAAAATAGAATCAAACTCCACTAAAGGAAGTAAGAAAATATTTTTTTAAGTCCAAAAATAATGAGTATGGAGGAGTTATTGCAATAAACCTGATCCCAGTAGCCTATATTTGGTGGTCATTTTATTACAATGGCATAGATACAAGAGATCAAATCACCAAGGATTAATCAATTTAGTAGTCTTGAAGAACTATATACATACATGGTTCTCTTATTACATTATTAATTAAACATAGAATATAACAAAATAAAATAAACTTCTTCTTGTCACTTATTAAAATATTTCATCTTCACAACCTGGGGAATGAAAACAAATAAAAGGGTGAACTCAAATGCTAAGTAAGGGTTATATGAGACAATAATAAATGAAGTAAAGTAAACAAGGTATATACATTATGGAAAGTTAAATAATATGAAAATAACAGATGTCATAAGTACACTAAGAATAAAAATGGAATCATAGGTTTTGTCATAATGAAAACCTCATGGAAAGTAATAAATTAATACTAAATGAAGAAAATGCTTATTTATTGGACATCATGTGTTTGGCACATGAAACATTATACCATGTATTTGGTTTAAGTCCGTGAGTAAAAGCCTATCTGATTCTATTTGGAAACAAACATGAAGGGTTTTTCACAAACTATTTTGTCTCATGTGACCTATCGATGTGTCGAGGGGCTATCCATAACTGGAACACACACATAACTATAAGTATAAATAATTATTCATACATAAATTCAATTAAATAAAAACACAGTATGTAAAAATGGTATATGACAAAGATAATAATCATATCCATGATACATGAAATATGGATATTTAATGAATGATGATCATAAAAAAGGTAAATATATATACACCACAGACAAATTGGATCAGGACCTTAGTGAGTGAAATCTAGGACAGGATGTTACAATTTAATTTAGAGTTTTGGATGGTTCCCTTAGACTGACCATCCTTATGATGGTGATAATAAGTACTGAAGCTGCTTTCCATATCCAATTCTTTCTAAAGGATTCTCTAGAACCTTGAGGTAAACCTCAGATCTTGATAAGATACAATGGAAAATGGAACTTTATGAAATATTACCACTTAACTTATGTATATCATAGTGAGTTGGTTAAGAGAGAAATATTCCTTGATAGTAATGAAATGTTCTAACTTTGTAAAAATATTAACTATCACCCATATGTTTTTATTTCCATTAGGCATCCTAGATAATCCTACAACAAAATCTATGGTTATGTTTTTAGATTTTCATACTGGCATGAGAAACTATTATATCATTCCCTTATACTTATGTAATTCATCCTTGACTTGCTGATGTACAAATAATCGATATAAAAATTTCATAATCTCCCTCTTCATGCTATCCCACCAAATTTTTTTCTTAAGATCCTTTTACATCTTAGTTATTCCTAGATGAATAGAGAACGATGAGATATGAATATCATCGTATAGATCTATTTTCATCTCTATTTTTTATGGGAAAGATATCTGGGTTCCAAACCTTATAAATAAAAAGTTTAAATCTAGAATATTCTCTACCTTTTTCTATATCACCTCATTATATTTTTGGGCCTCCTTGATTCTCTCAAGAATGGATGATTGAGCAGTTATTTTATAAAGTAAGATAAATATCCTTAAACTATTCCCATATTTATCCTTTGAAAATTTAAGAAGATTGGATACTTCTAAATTATTACCATTGATAAAATTTCTAGATCCTTTCAACTTAGATTATATTACACATTGTTTGATTTCCTTGGATGGTAATGGGTTGAGCGGTTATAGTACTTGATCAACTCAATCCATCTTCATTGATTCATGTTAAGATCCTTTTGTGTGAATATATATTTGAGGATATCACGATCTGTATATATCTCACACTTCTCCCCATAGATATAATTTCATTAGATCTTGAATACAAATATCATTTCAGTGAACTCTAAGTCATGTGTGGGATAGTTCTTCTCATGAAATTTCTACTACTATGAGGCATAGGTTGTAATGAACCAACTCTAGTAACATGGAGCTCGTGCCCATTTTGTTACATTGACATAACTACAAAGGGTCAAATCCTAAAGGAATGATCAGTTTAGTAGTTTTGGAGAACCATATATATACATGATACCGATTTTACATTGAGAATAGAAAATAAAATATAATACATAAAAAAAGAAAATAAACTGCATCACTGGAAACTCATTCAATGATTACTTCTCCATATCCCGAGGAAAGGAAGAAAATAAGGGTGATCTCAAATGATCAGTAAGGGTTACATATAATAGAATTTATCCTGAATCAATAAAAATAATCAACATGGAAAGGTAAATAACTAAAGACATGTGAAATTAAAATAACTTAACTATCATGATAAGATAAGGCATAATCAATATAGTAAGGTAAATAACTAAAAACACATACCATTTAATTAATAAACTATGAATGTAATGCATCCAGAGATATTATCATTGTGAAAATATCATGGATAAAAATAACTGAATTATTAATGATGGAAATTCTTAATTATTGTATTCTATGATTTTAGGCATCATGATACCTCTACTGTCAAGACCTTTCACAAGAAAATTTAAATACTATGGGTAAAAATCGATTTAATTTAGACAATTGATTTGTCTCATGAGACTCATCGATGCATCAAGGGGATATATAATTCTAGGATCCACCCATAATTGAATTTCCAAAACATTACTCATTTATTTAATAATCAATTTAATTCATGAACCAATATTCTTTATCATCAAGTATCCATATTGGGTAAATGATACAAATTTATCAATATTTTCCCAGTTAATCAAATAACATTCAAAATAAACACTATATGTAAAACTGGTATGAGGTTTAAGAAATAATTATATCCATCATACAAGAATATTTATATTTAAGAAAATTTAATTTAAAATAAAAAATTATCATAAAAAATTGATTATTTCAATAGAAAGTTAACAATCATAAAAGAAAGTGAGATTGTAAAATAACTTTTACTGCGTGGTAAATTTCAAGTAAAATCCATTTAGATTAAATAATTAAAATTAAAACTTAAAATAACATGAATTATTAAGTAATAATGATATTACATGTCAAAGGGTAATTATATACACCATATAAAATAAATTAGGTGTATAACATTACAATATGCCCCAATGAAGGGAAATTGAGACTCAGTCCCTTACAATGATCATAATGTTGAAGTGAGAATTAATCAATGAATAGATTATGTGTATCAAATGAAAATACACATAGAAAAAGTTTAAATACAACATAATACAATAAAAATTTATCATACACATAATTTTATAATATCAAATAAAAATGAATAAGTAATATAACCCAATGAAAAGAAATTGAGTTATGAAATTCTTTACCACTTAATAACTTTCATGTCAAATCCATTTAAATGAAATAATTCAAATTGAAACTTAAAATAACATGAATTATTAAGTAATAATGATATTACATGTCAAAGTACAATTATATACACCATATAAAATAAATTAGGTTCATAAAATCACAATATACCTCAATAAAGGGAAATTGAAATGAAGTCTCTTACATTGAGTCAAACTCATCATGTACATTATTTATCTTTATAAATAATAAAATTATGTTAATTATTTACCTTATTAAGAAAAATTTTCAAGTTTATTATTCATTCTATTTAACTTATTACCCTGTTATATACAATTACTTAATCAATTATGTTTACGTTGGGTATTTTGATGATATTTGACTTATGCGTCAAAAATGACTTTAGTAGGTTAACTATTTGTTAAAGAGGTTATTATTTCAACTTATAAAGAATTATAATAATGAAATAATTATAATATTTATAAATAAATTATACTTTTAATACAAATAATTAAATATGGTTTTGATATATGAAGTACATTACTATCACAAAGATGGTAAACCGTACATATGCGTGAGTAACATTTACATTTTTCAACAATAATTATGGTAATGAGGTAAGTAATATTTTATTTTTACATAATGATCATAATATAATAAATAACATATTATTTCCTTAAATATACTTATATATATATATAATATTTGATTTTTTTGTTGAAAATAGAGTCACATCGCTTCGTGAAGGTGGTAGTCCACACGTACATGAACGACATTATCATCTTCTTGTGAGTGAAAAGGTAAGAAATAAAATAATATATTATATTTTTATAATTATTAATATGTAATTAATATCATAAATATTTCATTTATATCACATATAATCAATAAATTTATACTTATCACCTTTGAGGTAAGGCGTTCGTGAATGATGAATCACACCACTTCACGAGACTATAGTCTGTCGTACACACTAGAGACATTATTGTATCCCATAAATAATGAAATGTTAAAAGGTATATATGATATAATAACTATAAAGGTATAATTATGGTATAAATATCATTTATATACTTTATATACATCATAATACCCGACTGTGAGAGGTGTTTATGGAAAACATGTCACATCAGTTTGTGAGGCAGTAGTTCAACGTACACATGAGCAATGTTATCATTTCCCATTTGAGGGAAGAGGATATGGATATTGTTCATGAACTTATAATAATAAAATATTAGTATATGGTATATATGGTGTTATTATATAATAATAAATGAATAATACTTTAAGGAGGTGTAAGAAGAAATAAAACAAAAATGCATAGTTATGAATTTTACCACTTCCAAGATCACCTCTTTAGGATTATACCTAAAGTATTCCTAGAATAGATTTATGAACAAACAAAGAATTATTTTAAGAGGGATATAAGTTTGGAAGTTATTTGTACAAGTATTTTTCAAACCAAAATGGTTTTAAGGTGCGAATAATGGATAAGAGTGGGTGACCTTTTATAAGTGAGGTGAGCGACACACTTATAATTTTTGAAAAGAAAAAAAGGTGTACCCATGTTTTTCACTTAAAAAAAGGGTAAAAAATGGAGTATTATAGAGAAGTATAAATTATAAGGTCGAAATATATCCATAAAATTGATTTTATACAAGTGTTTAGGTCATTTTAACCCTTTTGTTTTTAGTTTAACCCCCAATAAACCAATTTTTACCTTAACTGTGGTAATTAATTTTTACTGCTTTCGCTATTAATTATGGTAAAAAATTAAGTTGACCTTATTAGAAATTATAATTTATGTTTATTACAAATAAATAATCCATTTTTTAAAATTCCATTCATATAATTGGAAGAATTTAATTTAAAATTAATCATATAGAGGTGATGAGAAATTGGTTTTTCAAAAGGAAAATGTTCAAAAGTTCATAAATTTTTTATATAATAATTCGATATTAAATTGATTTCAATGACCTAAATTGGTTTAATTGATATATAATTGAACTCTATTTATTTTTTAAACCATATTAAAATAAAACATATCTTGTAAATTCTGTGAATGAAATGACAGTTTTCAATTAAAATTCAGTATTTTACATTATTCATCAAAAAATAAAACTTTTTAGAAAAAAATAAAAAATTAACCATAATATAATTTGGATATGATAATTTAAAAAATTAATTTAATTTTATAAAATCAATTTTATAAAATTGGAAAAATTTCATTTCAAATTATGCATGAAAAGCGTGACTAAACTACCTTTTTAGAAAAAATACACTTTTTTAGAAAACATTTCTTTTTCTTCCAAATGGTTCTTATTTTATTTTTAATAAATATATGAAAAATTTATGTGTGTAAAATATATATTTTTCCAAATTTAGTTATTCCTATTCATACCCACAAATTTAATGGCTAGGTTAGAATAATCACATTTAAATAATACTTTAATACAGTATCATGTTTTGTTTAAACGCGATGTTGCATTCATCCCAAACTATCAACAAAATTAAATTTATTCTAAAGAAAATATGCAGTAAATTATTAATGTGTTAAATTATTCCCTCCTAAAAAAATGGTTTCCTTGAAATTTCATGGATATTACCTTTTAAACATATGGGGGTAGTTCTTCTTTATAATATCCTATCGTTCCCACATGGATTCCTCCATTTTTCGATTTTTCAAAAATACCTTTACTAGATGAGTCATATGATTTGTTAATACTTTCTCTCCAATATTAATAATTTTTATGGTTTCTTGACAGTAAGATAAATTGGGTTCCAATTCTATTTCATTAGAGGAGATCACATGTGTTGGGTTTAAAATTTACTTTCTTAACAATGATATATGGAACACATCATGTACTTTTGTGAGATTTGGTGGAATTTACAAATGATGAGAAAAAAATACAATTATTTGAAGAATTTAAAAGAGTATGATTTACCTAGGGCTTAGTTTCCATTTCTTACCAAACTTTATTACACTCTTTCAGAGAGGTACTTTCAAGAAAACTTGATCTCTCATTTGGAATTACAAATCCTTCCTCCAATTATTATCATAGCTCTTTTTATAACTTTGAGATGATTTAATATGACCCTAAATATTATTTACCTTTATTTTTGTCTCTTCAAAAAATTTTAGGCCTAAAAGTTTATTTTCACCAACTTCATCCTAACAAGTTGGAGTACGAAATATCTTTCTATATAATGATTCATACAACTCCCTTTGAATACTTGAATGGAACCTATAATTTCAGAAAAACTATAATAAAGGTAAATACTGATCCCACATACCTTTAAAGTCAAGTGAGAATTACATAAACATGTCTTCTATTGTTTGAATCATCCTTTTGGACCGTCCATCAGTTTTAGGATGATATAAAATACTCAAATGAAGCTCAGTATCAAGAGACATCTAAATAATTTTCCAAAATTTCTATATAAAATGGAGATCATGATCAGAAAAAATTGAAATAGGTGCACCATAATGTCTTAAAACTTCATTAATATAGAGCCTTTAAAGTTACTCAAGATGTAAATCTTATCTTATATTAAGGAAATGTGTAGATTTGGTTAGGTGATCAGTGATAACCCACATTTCCTTATTCTTTCTTTGAGTCTTTAGTAGTCCCATTAAAAATTCCATAGTAATGTCATCCCATTTATATATAGGAATAAAAAGAGGTTTCATTAATCCTATAGAATTCCACCTCACATATTTAAATTTTTGACAAACTAAACATCTGGACTCATAATCAATAATTTCCCACTTCATGTTATCCCACAAAAAATGTTCCCTCAAATACCCAGACATCTTGGTGCTACCAGGGTGTAAAGATAAATTTGATCTATGATAAACATACAATAATTTCCTTTTTATATAAGGTATATATGGAACACATAATCTATTTCCATATTTCAGAACAACTTTTTCACAAAAAAGTATGCTAATTTCCAATCATTTATAGCTTTAATTTTCTTCTGAAAGTTCTCATGATCAGATTGAGAACTTTTTAATTTTTTTAATTAAGATTATTTTTTAATAATTTAAAAAATGGGTGATTTATCCCCTTACTTAATAATTCCCACACCCATATTCACTTGATCAATGAACATAAGATCTCTCTTAATCCCCATTTGGGTAAAAAATCTATGATCTTTCCTACTTAATGTATCCAATACCTTATTTTCTTTCCCTAGGTGGTAGTCTATTGAGAAATCATAATCCTTAAGTATCTCAAGCCATATTATTTGTCTCATATTTATATGTTTTCATAAAATGATATATTTTAGGACTTTATGATATGTGTATATATCATATATTTCACTATATAGATAATGTCTCTATATATTTAAAGAAAATATTAAAAATGCCAACTCAAGATCATGGGTTAGATAGTTATGTTCACAAGTCTTCAATTTCCTTAATGAATATTTAATAAATTTATCATTTTTCATTAGGAAAAAATCAATTACCTTCTTCGATGAATCACTATATATCACAAACCCATATTTTCTAGATGGTAGATTCAAAATTAGAGCATTGACCAATCTACTATTTTGTTGATAATTTTTTTTCACATTCCCTTTTATAAAAAATCTTAACCCCTTTATGTGTAATAATGGTTAATGGGTTAGCTAACTAGGAAAAATTATGAATGAATCACTAATAATAACCTTCCAAACCAAAGAAATTACGTACCTTAGTTATGTTCGTTGGTATAGGAAATTCTTTGACTACCTTCATCTTCAAAAGATCAACTAAGATTCTATCCTTAGAGACAATATGACCAAGAAAAGAAACTTCCTGAATCCAAAAATCCCACTTAATAAATTTACCATATAACTCTTTCCTTATAAGAGTCTCAAGAATGATCCAAAATTGATTCTCATGTTATTCATAGATTTTAAAATACACCAAGATATCATTACTGAATACAAAAATGAAATCATAAATATAGTTCTTAAATACTATGTTTAGTAGACATATAAAAATATAGGGAGAATTA
The DNA here is from genome assembly GCA_963277665.1 of Viscum album. Taxonomy (NCBI): domain Eukaryota; kingdom Viridiplantae; phylum Streptophyta; class Magnoliopsida; order Santalales; family Viscaceae; genus Viscum; species Viscum album. Next base: position 951,213,985 of record OY728157.1, read on the forward strand.
GTCAATCCAAATAGAATTTATTTAAACTCATAATTTACAAACCTCATTCAAAAAGACATATTTGGAATGTATTCCTTATTTAATCGAAATTGATGATACCTAAAATGAAGGTCAATCTTTGAAAAATATTGAGATCTATGAAGTTTATATAATAATTCATCAATTAAAGGAATATGATACTTGTTCTTTATCATACTAGCATTAATTTCCATTTAATCAATTCATATAATCATGGATCCATTTTTCTTCTTAACAAAGAGAATAAGGGCTCCCCATGGTAAAACCTTAGGGTGAATAAATAACTTATCAACCAAGTACTCTAGTTGTTTCTTTAACTATACTAATTACACAATGGACATTCAATAGGGAGTCTTTGATATTGGTCTTGCATCAGTGGTTAAATTAACGGAAAACTTAACTTCTCATTCTGGGGTATGTTTAGTCAATTCCTAAAAATATAAATAATTGTATTCCTATACAATAGGTACACCCTATAATTGAAGATTAAATTAAATATACCTAGATTTTTTTTCTATTATTCCCCAAGAATCTCATTCAGTAGAACTACAGGGTGTGGATCGTAATATGACTCAGATAATGAAGTCTTAGATTTAAAGATGTGAAATTATACATCTTAATCACAAATCATAATTTCCTTCTTCTTGAAATAAATTTTATCATCACATTTTAAAATCCAATACATACCAAATATTTTATCGAATTCAACCATAGGTATGATAATATGTTTAGAAAATAGAGTATGCTTATGTGTTATAATGGGGACTGCTTGACACATCCTTATTGTAGTAAGACTTTCCCTTTGAGTTTTTACTGAAAAATACATTCTTAAATTAAAATATAAATGTCTAATTTTATTAGAAATATAGGTAGATATAAAATAGTACAAGGATCCAAAATCCAATAAATCATTATCTAAATTTTAACATAGGATTAAATTACCCACCAACACATCATTGGATACTTCCACTTCATCTATAGTGATTGTTTAAGTTGAACCTTGTCCCCTTGGCCTCTTCTATGGTGGATTACATTGATGCTTGGGGAATTCATTTTCATAGTTCCTGTAACACCCCGAGCTTCCACGATACGCTTCTCATTCAATAATGCAATAGCTTGCATTGTACGCAACTTCGAGTTCTAAAACACCGCGACTAATAAAAGTAGCCGTTATGAATAGTAATAACCACTTTTTAAAATTATAGAAATTTTATATTTCAAAATGGACTTCATTTTTGGATTCGGAATATCGAAATTAGCCTATGTTGAATTTTTGGTATTTTTCTGAGAACTTCTAATTTTTTTATGAATAGTGAAAAATACTTTAAAACAACTTTTTTAATCAAAATAATTTATTGTGATAAATTATACTATTTAGTGGTTTTAAGTTATAATTAGAATATATTTTTACCATTTTATCCAATGGTGGTCATTAGAATTAATTTAACATTGAAATTGGACATAAACAATTGCCAATCTTTTGATATAAATTGTTTCTTAAAAACACGCTATTTGTCGTAACAGCGGGAATTAATTATAAAATTAATTAATGCAACTTATATGTTTGGAATTTTGTAAAATATACATCATTTTTGAATTCGGAATATCAGTTATAGCTTAGGGTGAAATTTTGGCCTTGTTCTGAAAAACTTCAATTTTTGATGAATAGTGAAACCACTAAGTGGTAGTTAAATAACTGATTTTTCGTTTAAATGAAATATTACCACTTCTGTGATTTGATTTTCAAAAATCTGACATACATGGTTGTCATTAAGAAGTAAAATGTGGTTCAATGAGATTAAAATAATTTTTTGGTGAATAGTAACTCTTAAGTTCTTAATCGCGACTAGAGGTAATTAGTGTAGTTTAAGGTACAAATAATGTTTTAATAATATGAGATGAGCATGAAACTTGTCCTACTCATATTTGATGAGTCATGGCCGACCAAGACAACCCATGGGTAAACTTGGGGACCCCATGGAGCCACTTTAGTTGGAAAATGACATTAATATATATTTATTTAATGTTAAAATTAAATTGACACAAACATGAGTTATTTTACTAAAACAGTTTTTAAGTGGGGTTACACAAGTCCAAATTTTGTCTATAAATATTCATTAGAAAGATAAAAAGATTTCCTACATCATAGTAGTTTTTCTATAATTTTTAGACATTAAATAAATTAAATTATTTATGACATCATTATGATACAGCGATGACCTCATTATTTAACGATTTAAATAAAATGAGAAGATAATGCAAAATACAAGGCTTACACTTGTCCAAAGCATATTGTATGAGGAGAGTTAGAAACCTTATCACCTTAGCCTCGAATTATATAAGTGTGGGACCTTTAGAATCCAAAAAGCATTGTGAAATAATGCAACATTTCAATCTTTCCAAAAGTGCCACTGCTCTCCACTTATAAAAGGCCCCCACCTCTCCCACATTATTCACACCATCAAGACATTTGGCTCGGCCAAACTCTGCCCAAATACTCTCCCAACATCCCTATATTACTCCTAGAAGCCTCACTTTGGGCAGAACTCTTCCCAAGGAAGCCTTTGGATCAAATAAAAAAGAGTTACCCGATTTTGAGGTAATGTCTTCTCTAATGTTGTTTTGTTTTATTTTTCTTCTACAACCCCATAAACTCTTTTTATTCATTTATTTTGTAACAACACCAGTATCCTCAATATACTAGGATGTTTTTATAAGAAGGATTAGAGCTAAACTTACACACACCTACATCTAATGGTTAAAGAACATACTGTTTCTGTGGATGGCGAATTTCTGCCTCACGAAACGATGATTGTTCAACACTCATATAACACCTTCAAAGGTGGACATTAAGATGTCAATATTTTTATATATGATATATAATATGTTTATGTTTTACTTATGCTTATGTATTTCTCATTTATGGCATACTTTATGATTTCCATTATGGGTAAAACGCGATAATTTCATTTTAGGAAGTGCGGACTACCGCCCCCTCAAAGTGATTTGAATAGTTAATGCCATATGTGGGATGTATAAAGGATGAAGAAAATGGTATTATAAACTATATTATACTGGAATTATATTATACATTTATATCATTATGATTTAGTTCCATTAAATATGAAATTGAAATGAAAGTAGCGTCCATGCGTACGTACGGCTTACCGTCTCCATGAAGGGTGCATTTCATTTCTTACCTCTAAATGTTACGTAATATTATAAATGAATGTATATACTGGATATATAAGATATATATGACATCTAAGTCATGAATATAATTCTGGAGATAATGGATATTCTACCACATAAACAACTTGTAATTATAAGAAGTTTATTGTTGACTCAAGTACCAATGATCGACAAAACAACCGTTATTAACTTAAATAATTACATAATGTTCATATCATTGTAATAAGTGATATAATAGGGATAATGAAATTGAAAATGGTTCTTAATAAGGTATATATTAACTCTATTTTATTATTCAGGAGGTTAAAGAACGGTCGAGTCAGGACATGACGCAAGGTAAGGGAACTTCTTAACCCAATTTCCATTCTTTGGGTTAATATCCTATTTTCAAATTATGTCATGATATTATTATGTCCTATCTTTTATTTTTACTTTCTTCATGTGTACCTATAGTGAATACACATAATAGATCTATTTTATTTTAAAAATGATCTTTTTAAGGACTTCGTCTCAATCCCCTTTCATTGAGGCATATTTGGTTTTATACACGACTTTCTTTTATACGGTGTATAAACCCCTTTGACTTTTACATTTATTAAAAAGGAATATTTTTTTATACGAAGCGTTTTGCTAAACGACAAAAGGGAATGTTTTTCTTCCCGTACTTATGCGGCGACAACGACTTCTCCGCCGCCGTGACCATTATTTGAGTTTCGGCTTCCTTTACAAGCCATCTTTTTTTTAATGAAAAATAATACAAAGTTTTAACTTTCTTTTATTTTGGTATTGAAAATGGTTTTGAAAGCGTTTTTATTATATCAATGTGTTGTATTGATATCTTGTGATTGAAATGTGGAAATTTTATGTTTTCTTTATGCATGTTTTATGTGATACGATTATGTTATGGTTTATGATATGTTTAAACCTATTCATATGAGGAATGTATTGGACTTAATAAGTGACGGGTGGAGCCCGCTATAGCTCCTCGATGCATCGGTAGGTCTCATGAGACAACTAGACGTGGAATTGGCCGAGGCCCTTTCCCAATTTGATTTATGGTTTTGGCCGATGCCTTAATCATTTTAGACGTCTTGGCCAAGGCCTTGAAAAAATGTTTCAGAATGTCCGGCATTATACATTCCCTCATTATGAAAGTGGTTATTGATATTTCATGTGATTATTCGACCAGTAGAATATCCATGTGAAGAAGTGAGTGGCATTATCTCATTTTACTTTTGCCATATTATGTTGATGTTCAAGTTTAAAAGGCCTTTGTTTTAGTTATACATTGCCTTAAATTTTTATGTTTATTTATGAAATCTTCCGCAATATTGTTATCCTTACTGAGCATCTGAGCTCACCCCTTCCAATGTTTTAATATTTTCCAGGATGTGAAGAATTATTTTATGAATGACCTGCAGGGATTGTGAGAAGAGGATATGAGTGTGGACTATGGAGACTTTGTTATTGTAGTTTTTCACTTTATGATGTAATGTAACATTTACGAATGTATCTAGTGTTTCCAAGGCTACTAAACTAATCGGTATTTCGAGACTTGATCTTTTGTGATCATGCCAATGTTACAAAGTAATGCACCGACTCTGGGTAGCTAGGGTCGGGGCGTTACAGTTGGTATCAGAGGCAGTTTAGTACTAACCTTGGAAGCTAGATTTAGATAAACTCTGATTAGAGCACATAGCCCAAAGATATACTTTGAGGATTAGTATAGAAGAACTTACTAGAATTTTGGTATTATAGAGATGTTATGAGTTTTCCGAGCAATACATCCCTTTCTGGATACGAGCAGGTAGAGGCGGCTCTGGCACAGATGTACCTAGGGGTAAAACCCGAAAACACCGCTTTGAGCTAGACTCGAACGGGAACTGGTGCACAACAACGGGCCTTGCTGCACTCTTGGTTATGACACTCCCGGGGGATATGCTTAGGATAATTCTCATTTTATTTACAAACCACTATGAAGGGTTATGAGTACATACTTCCTCAAAGAAAATATTTCTTTTTATGATTATGTATTATATCCATAAATAGTTCAATTTATGTAAAGTGTTTAACAAGTATGGAATTATGTATTTTGATTCATAAACTAATCTAGTTTATGCCATTGTTTAGAAATGGCGCCTAGTGGAAGGAATGGAAACCGTATCAATGCACGAACTCCGTGTAGGGATTGCCCTCCTACTCAAGATAATTATTGTGGATCTGGAGATACAACTGGTGCTGATCAACTTATTACCATACTGGGAAAACTCACTCAGGTTATGAATAATAACCTTACTCGTATGGAGCACCCTGATCCGCAATGTGGAGGATCAATGTTAGACCGCTTCATGAGGCAACAACAACCAACCTTCAATGGGAGTACAAATCCTATATTAGCTGAGAAATGGATAAATTCCTTAGAGAAAATATTCCATGCCTTGGGGAGTAGTGAAAGGGAGAAGGTTGTCATGGTAGTTTACCGCCTCACTGGAGATGCCGATCAGTGGTGGTCGCTAATTAAAAACACAAAGGAAGATGATGACGTATCGAATATGGAATGGAGGGAGTTCAAAGAGATTTTCTTAGAAAAATACTTTCCTCGTGACCATCGAGCAGATATGGAAAGACAGTTTCTGAGTCTGAGGCAGAAGGAGGATGAGAATGTCGCAAAGTATGAGGCCAACTTTACAAGGTTAGAAAGGCATGCTGCCGATTATATACGTAACCCAAGGAGTAAGATTGATCGTTTCTTTGATGGGTTAAAACCATTTATCTGTCGAGCTTTAGTATCACAATCCTTCTCATCATATGAAGATATTGTCTCCTGTGCTATCAAGACGGAAAAGGAATTCTCTAAGTCGTATGACAACAAAGTAAAGCAAGAGAAGAAGAGAACGGGGGAACAAGAGACAGATAAAGGGAAAAAGGGAAATAAGGATTTTCCATTATGTGATAATTGTGGGAAGAATCACCCTGGTACGTGCCTAAAAGGAATGGGAGTTTGTTATAAATGTGGAGAAAAGGGTCACCAGGCTCGTGATTGCAAGGGAAAGAAAGAGGCTGTCAAAGTTGAATGCTACAATTGTAGGGAAATAGGGCATTATGCAAATGAATGCCCTAAGCGTCAGGGAAACTTACCTCAGAAAAGGCCAAGGGATCAAGGACAATCTTATGCTGTTACTACAGTTGAAGCAGAATAACTAATGTATTGGTGCTTTTGGACTCGTGGATTATATTCTGGTTATTAGAATAATGTGATATATATAAAAGGATTGTACTGCAGTACTTGTTGATTTTAGTAAGGTTTTAATATGATGAAGGTAAATATATTTTTAGTATGTGACAATAAGAGAAACTTTACATTGTTTGGGGAATCTGATAAATTGATTTTGGAATTAAGAGACCTTTTAGAGAAAGTCTGGACAGAGGTATTTTGGATAACTATAAAGGTTGGAGTGGATTAAGTTGATATTTGGATAGTATTGTTTAAGGTTAAAAAAATTATGAAGATTATTTTTGGAATATTATGATACTATAGTTTTAGGAAAAGGACAACCTGCAGTGTGGGGCATAACCCGTCGCGTCGGACAAAGCTGCAGGAATCGAACCCATAATCATAGTGCGACAGGCCTTTATTTCCTACCACTAGCCTACAGGAAGTCCCTGGTTATTACAAAATAATTTTACTAATCTAAATGGTATGTGTTAACATTTGGAACCTTATACAATTAGGATAAATAGAATATTTTTGAGTTCCGTTACCATTTGGAGTAAAAGTTGGGTTTGTGGTAAAAATTTATTAACGAATGAAAGTATACATAACAAGTATGTATATTCCCTTATGTTCTTAGTAAATCTCCTAAATAAATTCCTCAACATTATAAAAGGTAACTTAAAACAAAAATGTTGTCGGTTAATTTTTCCAACTGGGGATTCAATGACCGTTTAACCAATCACAAGTTTGTGATTTTCTTGTGGTTAAACTTTCTCCTAATCCTGTTTTCTATAACTCTCCATCAGACCTTGATGGTTTGTTTCTTCTCCATATCCATATTTTCATAGAATCCTAGAATGGGCTATATCGGGTGACCTTTGTACTTATCCTCTTTCTTTTAATGTTATATATTTATTAACCTTATTTCCGATGTGGGTTTTCCTCAAAGGTATTTTCTCTTTTCAACCTTTTATTTTCAAAGAAAAATTTCAAATTGCGAGGACGCAATTTATTGAAGGAGGGGAGAATGTAACACCCCGAGCTTCCACGATACGCTTCTCATTCAATAATGCAATAGCTTGCATTGTACGCAACTTCGAGTTCTAAAACACCGCGACTAATCAAAGTAGCCGTTATGAATAGTAATAACCACGTTTTAAAATTATAGAAATTTTATATTTCAAAATGGACTTCATTTTTGGATTCGGAATATCGAAATTAGCCTATGTTGAATTTTTGGTATTTTTCTGAGAACTTCTAATTTTTTTATGAATAGTGAAAAATACTTTAAAACAACTTTTTTAATCAAAATAATTTATTGTGATAAATTATACTATTTAGTGGTTTTAAGGTATACTTAGAATATATTTTTACCATTTTATCCAATGGTGGTCATTAGAATTAATTTAACATTGAAATTGGACATAAACAATTGCCAATCTTTTGATATAAATTGTTTCTTAAAAACACGCTATTTGTCGTAACAGCGGGAATTAATTATAAAATTAATTAATGCAACTTATATTTTTGGAATTTTGTAAAATAGAAAACATTTTTGAATTCGGAATATCAGTTATAGCTTAGGGTGAAATTTTGGCCTTGTTCTGAAAAACTTCAATTTTTGATGAATAGTGAAACCACTAAGTGGTAGTTAAATAACTGATTTTTCGTTTAAATGAAATATTACCACTTCTGTGATTTGATTTTCAAAAATCCGACATACATTGTTGTCATTAATAAGTAAAATGTGGTTCAATGAGATTAAAATAATTTTTTGGTGAATAGTAACTTTTAAGTTCTTAATCGCGACTAGAGGTAATTAGTGTAGTTTAAGGTACAAATAATGTTTTAATAATATGAGATGAGCATGACACTTGTCCTACTCCTATTGGATGATTCATGGCCCACCAAGACAACCCATGGGTCAACTTGGGGACCCCATGGAGCCACTTTAGTTGGAAAATGAAATTAATATATATTTATTTAATGTTAAAATTAAATTGACACAGACATGAGTTATTTTACTAAAACTGTTTTTAAGTGGGGTTACACAAGTCCAAATTTTGTCTATAAATATTCATTAGAAATCTAAAAATATTTCCTACATCATAGTAGTTTTTTTATAATTTTTAGACATTAAATAAATTAAATTATTTATGACATCATTATGATGCAGCGATGACCTCATTATTTAACGATTTAAATAAAATGAGAAGATAATGAAAAATCCAAGGCTTAAACTTGTCCAAAGCCTATTGGATGAGGATATTTCGAAACCTTATCACCTTAGCCTCGAATTATATATGTCTGGGACCTTTATAATCCAAAAAGCATTGTGAAATAATGCAACATTTCAATCTTTCCAAAAGTGCCCCTCCTCTCCACTTATAAAAGGCCCCCACCTCTCCCACATTATTCACACCATCAAGCCATTTGGCTCGGCCAAACTCTGCCCAAATACTCTCCCAACATCCCTCTCTTACTCCTAGAAGCCTCACTTTGGGAATAACTCTTCCCAAGGAAGCCTTTGGCTCAAATAAAAAAGAGTTACCCGATTTTGAGGTAATGTCTTCTCTAATGTTGTTTTATTTTATTTTTCTTCTACAACCCCATAAAATATTTTTATTCATTTCTTTTGTAACAACACCAGTATCCTAAATATACTAGGATGTTGTTATAAGAAGTATTAGAGCTACACTTACACACACCTACATCTAATGGTTAAAGAACATACTGTTTCTGTGGATGGCGAATTTCTGCCTCACGAAACGATGATTGTTCAACACTCATATAACACCTTCAAAGGTGGCCATTAAGATGTCACTATTTTTATATATGATATATAATATGTTTATGTTTTACTTATGCTTCTGTATTTCTCATTTATGGCATACTTTATGATTTCCATTATGGGTAAAACGCGATAATTTCATTTTAGGAAGTGCGGACTACCGCCCCCTCAAAGTGATTTGAATCATTAATACCGTATGTGGGATGTATAAAGGATGAAGAAAATGGTATTATACACTATATTATACTGGAATTATATTATACATTTATATCATTATGATTTAGTTCCATTAAATATGAAATTGAAATGAAAGTAGCGTCCATGCGTACGTACGACTTACCGTCTCCATGAACGGTGCATTTCATTTCTTACCTCTAAATGTTACGTAATATTATAAATGAATGTATATACTGGATATATAAGATATATATGACATCTAAATCATGAATATAATTCTGGAGATAATGGATATTCTACCACATAAACAACTTGTAATTATAAGAAGTTTATTGTTGACTCAAGTACCAATGATCGACAAAACAACCGTTATTAACTTAAATAATTACATAATGTTCATATCATTGTAATAAGTGATATAATAAGGATAATGAAATTGAAAATGGTTCTTAATAAGGTATATATTAACTCTAGTTTATTATTCAGGAGGTTAAAGAACGGTCGAGTCAGGACAGGACGCAAGGTAAGGGAACTTCTTAACCCAATTTCCATTCTTTGGGTTAATCTCCTATTTTCAAATTATGTCATGATATTATTATGTCCTATCTTGTATTTTTACTTTCTTCATGTGTACCTATAGTGAATACACATAATAGATCTATTTTATTTTAAAAATGATCTTTTTAAGGACTTCGTCTCAATCCCCTTTCATTGAGGCATATTTGGTTTTATACACGACTTTCTTTTATACGGTGTATAAACCCCTTTGACTTTTACATTTATTCAAAAGGAATCTTTTTTTATACGATGCGTTTTGCTAAACGACAAAAGGGAATGTTTTTCTTTCCGTACTTATGCGGCGACAACGACTTCTCCTCCACTGTGACCATTATTTGAGTTTCGGCTTCCTCTACAAGCCATCTTTTTTTTAATGAAAAATAATACAAAGTTTTAACTTTCTTTTATTTTGGTATTGAAAAAGGTTTTGAAAGAGTTTTTATTATATCAATGTGTTGTATTGATATCTTGTGATTGAAATGTGGAAATGTTATGTTTCCTTTATGCATGTTTTATGTGATACGATTATGTTATGGTTTATGATATGTTTAAACCTATTCATATGAGGAATGTATTGGACTTAATAAGTGACGGGTGGAGCCCGCTATAGCTCCTCGATGCATCGGTAGGTCTCATGAGAAAACTAGACGTGGAATTGGCCGAGGCCCTTTCCCAATTTGATTTATGGTTTTGGCCGAGGCCTTAATCATTTTAGACGTCTTGGCCGAGGCCTTGACAAAATGTTTCAGAATGTCCGACATTATACATTCCCTCATTATGAAAGTGGTTATTGATATTTCATGTGATTATTCGACCAGTTGAATATCCATGTGAAGAAGTGAGTGGCATTATCTCATTTTACTTTTGCCATATTATGTTGATGTTCAAGTTTAAAAGGCTTTTGTTTTAGTTATACATTGCCTTAAATTTTTATGTTTATTTATGAAAGCTTCCGCAATATTGTTATCCTTACTGAGCATCTGAGCTCACCCCTTTCAAAGTTTTAATATTTTCCAGGATGTGAAGAAGTATTTTATGAATGAACTGCATGGATTGTGGGAAGAGGATATGAGTGTGGACTATAGAGACTTTGTTATTGTAGTTTTTCACTTTATGATGTAATGTAACGTTTACGAATGTATCTAGTGTTTCCAAGGCTACTAAACTAATCGGTCTTTCGAGACTTGATCTTTTGTGATCATGCCAATGTTACGAAGTAATGCACCGACTCTGGGTAGCTGGGGTCGGGGCGTTACAGTGCCCCATCTCCCTATAGTTGAAAAACTGAATAATAGTGTTTTCTTTATTCCCTTTTCATTCTTTATCCTAGTGACCCTTATCTCCTCACGTATAAAAAACTCCTAATCCCTTCAAACATTTACTAGGGGTGATTATTTAAATAGTTTTCATAAGGTGGAAATTTCTACATTCACTTATTATTATTTGACACATTCTACTTTTCATGGTGTTTGGATGATATCTTATTATCTTTATTTCCATTAAATATTTAGGATCTATAGAATTTATTCTTCATTTTTATGGCACATGAAAGTATTTCATCATATGGAAAAAAATATTGAGAGACCAGTTCCCTTAGAGTATTGGATTAAGTCATTCAAAGAAATGGTCAATCCTAAACTCTATGTTGTGTATGTAATCCCTAATGTACCTAGATACCCTTGTAAAGGTCACTTCATACTCTACAATACTTTCTTCTCCATTTTTCTTTTATCGAAGAAACTTTATCTTTATTTTCAGTTTGTTTCTTATAAGGGAAATATTTTTTGAATAATGTATCCTTAAAATCATTACATTGCATTAGTTTTATTTCCTATTTTTTTTTATTATTTTAGATAAAAGACCACCATTGATCAATATTGAATTTAAGACGATACATTAAAATTGTTACATTTTACTTTTTACTTCACCCCATGGCCATAAATATATTCTCTTGAGATTTATTCCATTTATAAACTACCATTGGATTAGTAGTCAAACAAAATGATGGGGGTTCCTATCACATGAAGCAATCCAACATTGGAGAATCACATTGCGGAAAATGTTTCTCTATTCAGGAAACATTATATATCATAACCTAATTAATATTAACTAATATAGCCATGATATTATATGTTTTAATAACAATTGTATTGGATTTCATAGTAGATAAATCTCTATATTATCCAGGAGTATTGATACCCTTATTTCTTCTAGGTGCCATTTCAAAATAATGGCATATACTTGATTCGCTTATAAAATTATGAATTTTAAATCAAAATATATAATTATAAATATTGTGTAACACTTAACATAAATTAAAATTTATTCATATTTAATATCATAATCATAAACATGGTTTCTTTTGAAACATATTTATTTTAAAATACTTTATAATGGATTATAAAGAAAATGTGAATTAGCCTAAGAATATCCCCTAGGAGTTTCAAACCAGGAGTGAATTAAGGACTATTTTCATACACTAGGTGATGATTTGGTCAAGTCTAATGTTCTATTTTTAGAGATATTACCCCTTGGTACCTCTATGTGAGAACCACATTGACTTTTAATATCCACACAAGGATGTATTTATAAGAAAAACCACATAATATATTCTTTACTGAAACTTTAGGATGTTATTCTATACATATCCTAAAATTATATCATAGAGATATGTTTCATAATCCATGTTTTCCTTAATCAAGTTACTAAAGTTTCTACTAAAATTTCTCTAATATGAACTACAATGACCCTAACTCCAATAACTTGGAGTCAGTGCCCATTTTATTACATTAGCATAACTATAATTGTCAAATTCTGAAGGATCAATCGGTTACCATTTTTAGAGAATCGGATAAATACATGATACCCATTTTATATGGGGAATAAAAAATAAAACATATACATAATGAAATAAAATTAACTACATCATCAGAAACTCATTCAAATATTTCTTCTTCATATAATGGGGAAATAAAACTATACAAAGGTGAGCTCAAATACTAAATAAGGGTTAAGTATAGTGGAAGTTATCAAAAATCAATAATAATAATAATCAACATGGAAAGGTAAATAACCAAACACAAATTCCATTTAAATAACTTTAATATCATGAAAAAATAATGCATAATCAATTTGAAAATGAAAATAACCAAAAACCATTCCATTTAATCAATAAAATGAGAATAAAATGCATAAAAAGATAATATCATTGTGAAAATATCATGGATAATAATAACTGAATTATTAATGAAGGAAATTATTAAATATTAGACACCGTGATCTTAGGCATCATGATAACTATACTGTCAATACCTTTTACAAGATAGTTTAAATACTATAGGTAAAAACCCATTTAATTTGTCTAACTGATTTGTTTCATGAGACCGGTAGATGCATCAAGGGGATATATAATTCAAGGTACCACCCTTAATTGAATGTACAAATCATTATTCATATATTGAATAATCTATTTAATTCATGAACCCATATACCTTATCATCAAATATCTGTATTGAGTAAAGGGTACAAATTTATCAATATTTTCCTTGTTAATCAAATAAATTTCAAAGTAAACATTATATATATAAATGTTTTATGGTTTAAGAAATAATAGTATCCATCATACAAGAATATTTATATTTAATATAAATATAATTTTTAATGAAAATTTATCATAAGAAAGTGATTTTTTAAGAGAAATTTGACAATAACAAATCAAAGTAAGATTTCACAATATCTTTTATCACTTGGTAATTTTCAATCCAAATAAACTTGGATTAAATAATTAAAATTTAAACTTAAAATACCATGAATTATTAATTAATCATGATATTACATTTCAAAGGGATATTATATACTCCCTATAAAATAAATTAAGTACATAACATTACAATATACCTCAATGAAGTGAAATTGAGACGAAGTACCATACAATGATCATAACATTTAAGTGAGAATTAATAAATGAATAGATTGTGTTTATAAAATGTAAATCCACATATAAAAATTTTAAATAAAATTTAATATAATCCAAAGTCATTATACACATAATATTAGAATATCAAAGGCAAATGAAGAAGCAATATAACCTAATGAAAAGAAATTTATTTATGAAATTATTTACCACTTGGTAACATTCACGTCAATTACCATTGGATGAAATAATTCAAATTGAAACGTTAAATACCATGAATTATTAATGAATCATGATATTAAATGTCTAAGGGGAAGTATATACACCATATAAAATAAATTAGGTGCATAACATTACAATATACCTCAATAAAGGAAAATTATGATGAAATACCTTACCTTGAATCCAAATCATCACATACGTTCTTTAAATTATTGAATAATAAACTTATGTTAATTATTTACTTTATTAAGAACCTTTTTCAAGTTTATTTTTTCTTTTATTTCACTTGTTACATTATTATATACAATTAATTAATCAATTATGTTTACGTCGTGTGTTTCGATGATATCTGACTTATGTGTCAAAAATGAATTTAGTAGGTTGACTATTGGTCTAAGAGGTAATTATTTCAATATATTGAGAATTATAATCATGAAATAATTATAATATTTATACATAAATTAAAATTTTAATATCAACAATGAAATTTGGTTTTTAAAAATTAATTACATTACGATCATAGAGATGATAGGCCGTACATATGCATGAGTAACGTTTCCATTTTTCAATAATAATTTTGGAAAGGAGGTAAGTGATATTTTTTCTTTAAATAATGATAATAATATTATATATAAAATATTATTTACTTAAATATACTTATATATTTCATTCATGTGGTGTGGTGTTGAAAATAATTACATCTCTTCGTGAAGGCGGTAGTCCACACATACACGAACGACATTATCATATTTTAGTGAGTGAAAAGGTATGAAATAAAATGATATATTATATATTAATAATTATAAATATGTCATTAATATCATAATAATGTCATTTATATCACATATAATCATTAAATTTATTCTTATTACCTTCCATGAAAAGCGTTAGTGAAAGATGAATCACATCGCTTCGCTAGGCGGTAGTCTTCCATACACATGGGTGGCATTATTGTATCTTCTAAAGAGTGGAAAATAAAAATTTATATATGATATAATGAATAAATCGGTATTATTATGTTATAAATATAATTTATATACTTTATATCCATTATCATACCCAACTATGAGAGGTGTTGATGGAAAACATGTCACACCGATTCACGAGGCTATAGTCCGCCATACACATGAGCGGTGTTATTGTTTTCTATTTAAGGGGGTAGGAGATATATATAGGTTATTAATTTAACATAAAAACATATAATTATATTTTAGATTATTTTGTTCTTATTAATAAAAAATTATGAATATTTTAATGAGGTTGAATAAGAAATAAAACAAAAAAGCATAGTTAGGAATTTAACCTCTTCTCGAACCACCACTTTTAAATTATACCTAAAGTATTGCTATAATTGATTTATGAAAAAAGGATATGGGGATTATGGGATAAAATTTTTAAAGTGATTTTGGTAGGTATCAGCTAAAAAATGGTTTGAAGGTGTGAAGAAGAGAGAATAGCGGGTGACTATTTATTAGTGAGCTGAGTGACATATTTGTAATTTTGGAAAATAAAAAAGGAATGTCGATGTTTTTCACATTAAAAAAGTTTAAAAAATAGAGTATTATCAATAATTAAACATTATAATGTCTAACTATTTATATAATATAAATTTTAAACAACTTTTTTGGTCATTTTAACCCTTATGTTTTTAGTTTAACCCTCCTGCAAATCCCTTTTTACCTTAACCGTGGTAATTAATTTTTTTCTATTTTCACTATTCATTATGGTAAAAAATTAAGTAGAACTTATTATAAAATATAATTTATACTGATTAAAAATATGGAATAATGTTTTTAAAATTCCATTCATAAAAGTGGAAAAATTTAATTTTAAATTAATCGTGCAGAGGCGATGAGAAAGCGAGTTTTCAAAGGGAAGATGTTAAAAAGTTTATAAAAATGATTAAAACGATATAAATTGGATTAATATATATATATATATAATTGAACTAATTTTACTTTTAAAACCATATTAAAATAAAAAATTTCTAGTAACCAATTTTCAATTAAAATTCTGCATTTTCACCATTCATCGAAAAATGAAACATTTTGAAAAAATACAAAAACTTTATCCTAAGACATTTTTTATATTATAATTTAAAAAATTAAGTTCATTTTATCAAATAAATTTTCTAAAATTGGTAAAAATTACTTTTAAATTATGCATACAAAGCATGACTAAACCACCTTTTAGAAAGAATACAGTTTTTAGAAAAAATTTGTTTTAAAAATAATGATTATTTTTTATTTCTAATAAATAGATAAAAAATGTTCACATTTAAACTATATATTTTTCATAATTTTTTTAGTCCTATTCATACCCTCAAATTTAATTTCTAGGTTAAAATTGTAATGTTTAAATAATATTTTTATAGAATATTGTGTTTTGTTTAAACCCGATGTTGCGTGCACCATAAGCTATCAAAGAAATTAAATTTATTATAATGTAAATATATTTTAAAGTATTGGGGTGTTATATAGGAGATAAATTTATCATTTTTCAGTAGTATATAGCTCAAACCTTTCTTTGAAGCATTATTATAAAGTACAAAAATTTCCACACTTGAGGGTAGTGTAAGAACTGGTGTAATGATAATCCTCTTTTTTAAATCCTTAAATATCTCTTTGAATTCACTAATCGAGAAAAATTTTACTCCTTTATAATTTATCTTGATTATTGGGTTTTAAAATATCAATAAGTTCTTCAAAAATCATCGCTAATACCTAGTTAGTCCACGGAAACACCAGATCTTCATTACAGATACTGGTCTAGGCCAATCCTCGATTGCCTTTGTATTAGAAGGGTATATATATATATATATATATATATATATATATATATATATCTTTTATGATGGTAATATACCTTAAGAATGATACTTCCTTCATCCATAACTCACATTTACTATACTTTTCATATATATTATCCTTTATCAAATCCCTTAGCACAATATTTAAATTCTCCCCATGCTCCTCCTTGCTTTTAGAGTAAATCAAAATATCATATATATATATACTACCATAATTTTTTCTCAATAATATCTGAATACTATATTCATCAAGTCCATAAATATTTATGGAGAATTTGTGAGTCTAAAAGTAATCACCATGAACTCAAAGTGTCCATACCATGTTCGAAGGGCTGTTTTTTGGAATATCCACCTTCTTCACTCTTAACAAATGATATTTAGGATGAAGATCCACCTTAAGGAAATAATTGGATCTAAATATTTGATCAAACAATTCATCTATCCATGGTAGAGGATACTTGTTCTTTATTGTGATTTTTTGAGTTCACAATAATCAATGTAGTGACACATTAAACCATCCTTCTTCTTGATGAAGAGGACCGATACACCCCATAGTGAAGAAATAAGGTGCATAAAACCTTTTTACATATTCTCTGATAATTGCTTATTTTTCTCTTTTAACTCAATAATGGCCATCCTGTAAGGATTATATGATATGAGAAGAGATCTAGGTATAATTTGGATTGAGAACTCAACCTCTAAGTCAAGAAGAATACTAGAAAAATCTTCCCATAATACATCAAAATAATCCCTCACAATGGGCATTTATTCAAGCATGATTAAATCCTTTGTCACAATGATTTAGGCTAGGTATGATTTATTATAAAGAAATAATATCCATGATTTAATATAAGATTCCATGAGAGATTCATCCTCCTTCTTACACTTGTATAAAATCAGTGGGTGACTTGGGATTTGGAGAGTAATCTCCATCTCTTGATAGTTGATGTTGGATTTATGTAAGGAAATCCAATTTATTCCAAAAATAGAATCAAAATCCTAAAGGAAGTAAGAAAAGATTTTTTTAAGTCCACAAACAATGAATCTAGAAGAGTTATTGCAATAACCCTGACCCCAATAGCCTAGATTTGGTGGTCATTTTTTACAATGGCATAGATACAAGAGATCAAATCACCAAGGATCGATCAATTTAGTAGTCTTGAATAACTATACACATACATGGTTCTCTTATTACATTGGTAATTAAATATAAATATAACAAAAGAAAATAAACTGCTTCTTTTCACTTACTAAAATATTTCATCTTCACAACCTGGAGAAGGAAAACAAATAAAAGGGTGAACTCAAATGCTAAGTAAGGGTTATATGAGACAATAATAAATGAATTAATGTTAATAAGGCATATACCTTATAGAATGTTAAATAACATGAAAAAATAAATGCCATCGGTACACTGAGAATAAAAATAGAACCATAGATTTTTTCATAATTAAATATTCATGGAAAGTAATAAATGAATAATGAATGAAGAAAATTATTATTTATTAGATATGATGTATCTGGCACACGAACCATTATACCATCAATATGGTTTAATTATATGGGTAAAAACCCATCTGAATCTATTTATAAACAAACATGAAGGTTTTTCACAAACTATTTTATGTCATGTGACCTATAGATGCATCGATGGGCTATCTATAACTGAGACACACCCATCACTATAAGTAAAAATAATTATTCACACATATTCAATTCAATAAAAACACCGTATGTAAAAATTTAATACGACTAAGACAATAATCATATCCATGATACAAGAAATATGATTATTTAATGAATGATGATAATAAAAAAACGGAAATTTACTTACACCACACACAAATAAATAGGCATAGATCCTGATAAGTGATGTCAAACAAAAGTGAAAACATGTAAAAAGTGTTTTTAAGAAACTTTAGAAAAGAGTCTCTTTAGTTTGATTAAAGGAAAACTATAAAAGATTCACTAAAGAGAGAAAGGGTATAATTTTTAGCATAAAACCATAAATGAAAAAAGATAGTTTTTCATGATAATAATATTTATTTTATAAAAATATTGGAGGATTTATGGAGTGTACTTAAAAACGTGTAAGAAATTGGAAAGTTCCCTTAAATCAGGCTTGCTTTTCAGGATGAATTGAAAAAGGGACCTTTTAAAACATGAATTTATTCATGTAAGGAAGAATAATTGAGCTATAAAAATATGTTTGGAACATAAAATTATAATTTAAGAGTATTACATAAGAATAATTAATAATTAAATTATGGTAAAGAGAGATAAAGTGTAACCTGAATGAATAATGGATATTAGAGGAGAATCTCTTACCTTATGTGTGAAAGTGTTCTATACTTGCACTTAATGTCCTGGATATTGAAATTATATTTATTAATAACTTAATTAATAACTTATTAAACTTTTATTTTATTTATTCCAATTTTAATAAGTTTATTTATGACCATTTTTATGAGTTATAAGATTCATTTTTGTCGTTCGGGTGTGTTTGTTTCCTTGGTTTTCATGAGTGGAACACTTGTATACATGTATGGAAGTTCATGTAAAAATGGGATAAATTATATAGAATTGAAATAATATGATAGTACTTACATAATATCAAATGGTCTTATATATCATTATTTTATAGACACGAGTATGATTCATTAGTTAAAACATTAATGACGAATGTTAGTTTATTTTGGTGAATTTTAGATTATCACGAACTAGTTTTGTTTTATTAATTAATATTATGTATATATACTAGTTATAAAAAATTATATGAATTATAATATATATAATAAAATATTATTTAATCATAATAATTTTTTAGGAGTATCCTTAAATGTGGTAATGGAAAATGAAAACGCATCATCCATGATGGCCGTAAATTAGCACATCACAGATGATATTTTAATTTTTAGAATAAAAGAGAGAGGAGAAGGGGATGATGATGAATTTTACATTAACATAATAAAATTATAGTATTTATAAGATACTTTAGTTATCATTCATGTTTTTATATAGTTGAAAATGGAATGATAAGAAAATAAATGAAATTGAAAGAAATTAAAAGATAAGGATTAAGGGTTTTACCCCTTGAATTATTCTCCTTGAGAACCTCATTAAGGGGCTTGGGATTGGTACCTTGGTGGTAAAAAAGGATATTGTATGTGAGGAAGATACTTGTAAAGAGTATTAGGTAATAATTGGACAATATTCAAGGCTTAAGAGGTGTGAGGAGAATAGGCGGTGAGGGGTGGTATTTATAGTGGAGGAGAGGGGTGTTTTTTGATTATTTTATTCATTAGTTTATTATTCTGGATCAAGACAAGAAATAGTTATTATTACATGACTAAATACATTAAATAGAGAAGGATAGTTATATATTATGAATCTTACATCAGTTGTGACTCAAGAAATAGTGTATTTAGCTTATAATGTATATATACTGTAAATTACCATATTTCACTATTCACAAAAATTCAAGTATTTTAGAAAAATAAAAAAAATAAACCTAACAATTTTTTGATGTGTAGAATTAAAAAATGAAATCCATTATATAAAAATAATTTTATAAATATCATAAATTTAATTTTTAATTAAAATCATCGTTTACTTGAAAAATACCAATTTTTAAATTATAACTGATTTGATAACACTTTGAAAAACTAATTAAGTTCTCATAAAATTATCATATAATCATAATAAAATAAAATATTAATTTATGATTCTATTTTATGAAAATAAATTTACTTTTAAATAATTATATTAATTATAACATTGTAAATAAACATTTATCTTTTATAAAAATACCAAAAATTAATTTATCATTTTCAAAATATTTATTTACTTATACTGTGATATAATTATATCATATATTTATTTATATGATGAATATATTTTATTTATACTTTTATTGGTGAGGTTACTATTCTATTGGTTGAATTACTGTTCCTAAGGGTCACATTACTATTCCATAGGTTAATTTATAATTTCACTGATATATGTTCCTTAATTTCTAGAAAAAACATCTTATTTCATTCATTATTTATTTATAAAGTTTTTTTTATGTTATATATGTGACTGTATATGATTTATACTATATGAAATATTTTTTTGTGCAATGTAAGCTATCAAATAAATTTAATTTATTTAAGAGGATACATACCGTAAAATCTTGGAGTGTTATATTCATCCATCCTTTTGAAATTTCATCCTAGAATTTTTTCATGAATATTGAAATATAAATAGATATGGGTGGTTCTTATTTATAACATATTTAGGTTATCATGTTGCTTCTTCCATTTTATGGTTTCTCCAAAGAAACTTTACCTACTCAGTCATATGATTTCTCAATACTTTCTCTCTTGTGTCAAAAATCTCGATAGGCTATTCACAGTAAGATAAATCATGTTTCAGTTCTATTTATTCATAGGTGAGTACATGAATTTAGTTTGGAATGTACTTATTTAACAATGATATATAGAAAACATCTTTCACTTTGGGAGACTTGGCATCATTGCAAATCGGTATGATATAGCTCCAATTCTTTCCATAATTTCAAATGGTCCGATGTACCTGGGGATCAATTTTTCTTTCTTACCAAACCTTAAGACATCCTTCTATTGAGATACTTTTAGAAATACATGATCTCCTACCTAAAATGTTAAATCCTTTCTTCAATTGTCAGTATAACTCTTTTGTCTAATTTTAGTTACTTTAATATGATCCTGAAAAGTCTTTATTTTTGTCGTTGTCTCTTCAATAAGTTTTTTAGGCCTATAAGATTCTTCTCACTAACGTTGTAACACCCCAACCCCAGTTACCCAGAGTCGGTGCATTATTACATAAAATTGACATTATCACAAAAGATAAAGTCTCGAAAGACCGATAAGTTTAGTAGCCTTTGAAATACTAGATACATTCATAAGGTGTACATTAAACCATAAATGGAAAACTAAAAAAACACTGTTTCCATAGACAACACTGAGATCCCATATACTATCCCTACAGGTCACTCATAACATACTTCTTTGCATCCTGGAAAAAATAAAACATAGAAAGGGGTGAGCTCAGATGCTCAGTAAGGATAACAATATATTTGAAAATTTCATAAATAAGCATAAAAATTTAAGGAAATGTATAAAACTAAAACAAAAGCCTTTTAAACTTGAACTTCAGAATAATATGGAAAATATAAAATCAGAATAATTCCATTTACTTACTCACATGAATATTCTACTAGTCTAATAATCACATGCAATATCAATAAACACTTTCATAATGATGAAATTCATAATGCCAAAAATTCACGACCACATAGTCAAGGCCTTGTGCCAAGACTAAAAATAAGATTTTGTCAAGACCTTGTGCCAAGACACTAGTTTGTCTCATGAGACCTACCGATGAATCAAGAAGCGGGCTCCACCCGTCACTTACTAAGTCCAATGCATTCCTCATATGAAAAGGTTTAAACATAACATAAATATTCGTATTAAAACGAGCATACAAAATTTCAATACTTTATCCATAAACCATGAATGGAATAAAAATAACACATCCACAATCAAACATATCACAAAACCTTCAATAAAATATGGAATATTTGTACTATAATAAATCATCTTCAAACAAGTTTAAAATCCATCAAAGGATGTTGATATAGATGAAAATGATTTGTAAAACTCTTTGAGAGAAATATAGATTTTTCATGAAAACATTGAAAAGTCACACGATTTAGAAAGGAAGACATTTAAAGACATTTTTTAATCAAAGTGTCCCATACCACTTTGAAACTTTTTAAAGGAATTAACATTTTAAAATTATTCACGTCCATATAGTTAAATCCTTTAAAAACATTTTCAAAACATGGACATTAAAGAGAATGATTTAGTGGAATAATTATTTAAAACATTTAAAATGATGTTTTAGTATAAAAAATTCCTTAAAAGAATCCCTTTGAAAACTCTTTCATGAAACATTGACATGGATGATAAATATGTCCCAGTAGATACTTACGTAAAAATAACCTCAGATAATAAAGAGATTGTGAAATTAACCCTTACCTTGTAATTTTCCTTGGTCGAGGGTAGGTTAAACTACTATATAATAGTTAAATAATTTTTATTAAATTATAAAAGAATCATATACTTAATATGATATCATATATGATCTTCTAATATTTCTTTGTTAATAATATTTTTGTATTATTGTCATTTCGGGTGTTCACTTACCCATTTTCTTTTATATGTTTTGTTACACATGCCATGTTTTTTATGGATAGGTTGTATATTATTCATATCCAGAATGATATCTATCCATTAAAAATTATTTTTAATCTTCAAATTAAAATTAGTCTTGAATGGATATTATGGGGAATGAATCTCATCACGTTTGTGGAGACGGTAATCCGTACGTATGCACGAGCGAAAATATCATTTCTTTAATGATTAAAAGGTGTGTAATTTGATGGTAAATGAATTTTACAGAGACATTATCATGTCATATTCATTATTTATATACATATTAATCATCATTATATTCATCCAAATGACATAGTGTTGAATAATAAATTACACCACGGTGTGGAGACGGTAATCCGTACGTACACACGCATGATGACATTATCATTCATAGGATGGATAGAATAATTAATATGGTTGTAATATATTTATAATAACATAATAGTATATAGAATATACTGGATTTATTATTTTATAATGGAAACAATAAATAAAGAAGAAGTGTAAGAAGAAAAGAACTTGAAAGAGGTGATGAAATATTTACCTCTTCTTCGAGTTATTCCTTTTGATTTGATCAAAAGGGATCCTTAAGATGGGTTTATGACTAAAGGAAGGCCTCTAGGATGACTTGAGGAAAGTTGAAAGGATATTTGGGCAGGGGTTGGACGAGCCAAAAGGCTTTTAAGGTGTAAATTTGAGATAAGGGGGAGTGTCCTTTTATAAGAGGAGTGAGGGGCACCTTAGGAAAATCTAGAAATATTATTTTATTATAAAATCATTTCCGGTTTCTAATGTCTTAAAAGTAGATTATCTAAAGTATAAGGTGGGTATGAGTCAAAAACCACTCAACCAATAGTTTTTAGACAGGTGTGGGTCACTATATTAACCTAATCTTTTAGATTTAATTCTTAGTTAAATAGTTTGACATTTACCATGTCTCTTTGTATTTTTATATTATATGGTTAATAAACTTACTCTAAACATCAAATATAACACCAAGTGGTTCATTAATGATAAAAATATCATAATATAAGTCTTTTGGCCAAACTTTAGATTTTTATCAATAGAATATCAATTAGTAATATAATATTTGTTTTAAGAAATCTTTTATGTCAATTTTGACACTATTTGGTATTTTGTTTTTCCTAAATTTATAACAACATTATTACTTCAAAAAAATTCATATAACCAACCCTAACATGTAATATTAACCCATAAAATTAGTTTAATTCATAAAAAGTCTCAAATTACATTTATTTGGATATTTATAATATCAATTATTTTAATATTTCATTAATACTGTAATTACTACATCATCATTGTGTCATCAATAAATTTAATTATTTAATGTATAAAAATTATAAATAAAATACCATTATGTATTAAATCTTTTTATATTTTTAATTAATATTTATAGTCAAATTTATATTATGTATAACTTTATATGAAAAATGGATTAGTTATTAAAACCTGAATTTAACACTTTTAACTCTTCTTTAAATTAAATAATAATAAATGTCTTAATCTATTTCAAGTGGACCTAAAGGATCATATTTTATTTATAAGGTTTTTTTTGGTTGAATTACACTTATCCAATAGAATTAGGACATGTGTTAGGGTAATTATAATATCATTTTTAGCCTTAATTAACCTATTTACTTTTAACCGTGGTAAATAAAAGCACAAAGTTACTATTCATAAAAAAATATTTTCATCTTATTGAACCACATTTTACTTACTGATATAAACCGTGTCTCTCAGATTTTTGAAATTCAATTCACAGAACCAATAAAATTAAGTTTTATGCAAATTTGTAAATGCTCGTTGGAGGTGGGTAAAAGACGGTAAAAAGTTCAATAAAATTTTTATATATCTAAAATTATTATAAACTGAATCCAATGAATAAAATTGAACATATATAGGTATTATGTATCTATTTTTACCTATAATAATTTACATAAAATAAATAATTATTTAAATAAAAAGTTGGTTTTAACCAATAACTCAGTGTTTTTCATTATTCATCAAAAATTGAAAGTTTTTAAAAAAGTACCAAAAATTCACCCTAAGCTAATTTCGATATTCTGAATTCAAAAATGAAGTCTATTTTATCAAATTCAATATGTATAAGTTGCATTAATTAATTTAAAATAAATTTCCGTTGTCAAAACCAAAAAGTGGGTTTTTAAAAAGTAAAAACTATCAAAAGATTGACACTTATTTATATCCAATATTAAAGTGAAATTACTTCCAATGACCAACATTGGATTAAATGGTAAAAATATAATCTTATTATACTTCTAAACCATTAAAATTTATAATTGAAAAATATAAATTATTTTTATTAAAAAAGTTGTTTTCAGTTAAAATTTAGTATTTTCCACTATTCACCCAAATATGAAAGTTATCAGAAAAACACCAAAAATATATCAAAACTAAATTTTTAGTTCCTTATTCTATAGAAGAATTTTAATTTGTCAAATTGAATATATAAAAGTTTCAAATATTTTTATCTGAAAAAATGAATCTGTTCTTATATTTTTTCCAAGAAACACATAATATGGATTCTAAAATTTTATATAGTATATAAAATTAAAATTTCAGTTAACACTATTCATAACCGCGTTTTGAACGGCTAGTTTGGTAAGTTATGTTGCCCTCAAACTCGGTGTTGCGTGTTGTGCAAGTTATTGAATTAATTTGAAGATATAACGTACTATGAAATCTTGGGGTGTTACATTCTTCCCTCCTTCAATAAATTGCATCCTCGCAATTTGAAATTGTTCTTTGAAAATAAAAGGTTGAAAATAGAAAATATCTTTATGGGAAAACCCACATTGGAAATTGGGTTAATAAAATTTAATTTTAATAAGAGGAAAAGGGGAATGAAAATGTAACCACCAAATTATGATCTCAATTAGGAGAACATTGGTGAAAATTAGAGATACATAATTGGAGGAAAAACCTAAATATTTATAGGGAGTGATTGAGGTCATCAGTCAGAAACAATTGTATAATTGAGGGCCTCAAAGCCATCAATCTATGATGATTTAAAATATCATCGTTTCAAGAAAACTAAAGGTATTAGGGTAACACATTTTTAGTTTTAATATCCCTTACCTAAAGTTTTAGAATTCATTTTTTCATAGAATAAGAGAATACAAAAATATATACTTGACAAGTAGAGTTCCGTTCTTTAACTAATTTCTACCACAAACTCATCTTTTACTTTAAAAGATAATAGAACATAAAAAGATATTTTATTTATCATATTCGTATAGGGTTAAAAAAATGAATTTATAATTCATCTACCAGACCTTTTAAAAAAACTACATTATTCAATCTAGGACATCACATGGGACAGTGGTAGGTGATACACCCTTGTCGCCCTTCGGTTGCGGGTTCAAGTCTCGCGTCCTTGCCGAACGCGACGGGTTGCCACCCGACCTTTGGGTTTTCCATTTTATGGAAATAGAAAAATAATCTCAAACTAGATTATCCAAAGTACTTCTTTCTAAACTCACAGTCCAAAATTTATAAGGAAGGTAAACACAATGAAGATCCTTTTTCCCATGTAATAACATGTGAACGCCTTCATCATGTATTCTTTTAAAACACTACAACATCCTGAATTACCATAAAAACTTATTTATTACATTCATGATACCTTATTCCTTATAGAATACTAGATATACTCCTTCTATCCAAAAATGTTTTAAACTACAACAATGATGGAATATACAAATCATTAATCAGTTTCAAGGTAGTCAAGAATATCCAATATAATTTATCCAAATCAAACATCTATTATTCCAAAATCAATACCTCATTATCATGACCATATTAAGGATTACCTTTCCTTCAAACATGTATTTTCCAAAAAAGTTTAGCATACTATCTAGTCACTTTTATTTGAACCATATAATCTCAAATTCTCAATAAAATAGTACTGCAGTACAATCCTTATTTATCTACATTATTCATATCACCAGTATATTGTTGATACAACTCTAAAATGAAATAATTCTATAATAACAACATAAGAATACTAGTCATTACTCTTCATTTCATGTAGTATCATAACATGATTAATATTTAATAGCATCATTTGCGGTATACTCTAATGACTGGGACATTGATTCACGTAGTGTCCCAACACCTTCCAAATGAAGCATTTAACATTTGAAACATTTTTATTACCCTTACAATCACGTACTTGGTGTCCTTTTTCTCCTCACTTATAACAAACTCCCATTCCCTTCAAGAATTTACCAAGGTGATTATTTCCACATTTATCACATATGGGAAAATCCTTCTTTTCCCTCTTCCCTTTATCTATCTTTCTCTCTTTCTTCCTTTTATTCTCTTGCTTCCCTTCAAAGAAATAAGACTTAGAGAATTCTTTACTTATATTATTAACACATGATACTATTTCTTCATATGTTGAGAATACATGTGAGACTATTTCCCTTCTAAATATTGGCTTAATACCGTGAAAGATATGATCCTTTTTACTCTTTGGATCATATGTATTGTTGGAGTTCACATTCCTTCTACCGGGTTCCATTTCTATACAATGACATAAACTAGATTAGTTTATGAATTGAAATACATAATTCCAAACTTGTAAAAAACTTAACATAAATTGAACAATTTATGGATATAATCCATAATCATAAAAAATGTTTTCATTGAGGAAGTATATACTCATAAACCCTTCATAATGGCTTGTAAAGAAAATGAGAATTAACCTAAGCATATCTCCCGGGAGTGTCGTAACCAAGAGTGAAGCAAGGACTGTTGTCATGCACCAGTTCCCATTTGAGTCTAGCTCAAAGTGGTGTTTTTGGGTTTTACCCCTAGGTACATTTGTGCCAGATTCGCCTCTAACTGCTCCTATCCATACAGGGATGTATTGCTCAGAAAACTCACAAAATCTCTATATTACCAAAATTCTAGGAAGTTATTCTATACTAATTTTCAAAGTCTATCTTAAGGTATTGTGCTCTAATCAGAGTTTATCTAAGTCTAGCTTCCAAGGATTGTACTAAACACCCTCTAATACCAACTATAATGCCCCGACCCCAGTTACCCAAAGTTGGTGCATTATTACATAACATTGGAATTATAACAAAAGATCAAGTCTCAAAAGACCGATATGTTTAGTAGCCTTGGAAATACTAGATACATTCATAAGGTTTACATTAAATCATAAATGGGAAAATACAACAACATTGTTTCCATAGACAACACTAAGATCCCATATACTATCCCTGCAGGTCATTCATGACATACTTCTTTGCATCCTGGGAAAAATAAAACATAGAAAGGGGTAAGCTCAGATGTTCAGTAAGGATAACAATATAGAGGAAACTTTCATAAATATGGATAAAAATTTAAGGAAATGTATAAAAATAAAACAAAATCCTTTTAAACTTGAACTTCAGAATAATATGGCAAAGATAAAATCATAATAATTCCATTTACTTACTCACATAGATATTCTACTAGTTGAATAATCACATGCAATATCAATAACACCTTTCATAATGATGGAATGCATAATGCCAGACATTCATAACCACATAATCAAGGCCTTGTGCCATGAATACAAATAAGATTTTGTCAAGGCCTTGTTCCAAGACACTAGTTTGTCTCATGAGACCTACCGATGCATATAAGAGCTATATAGGGCTCCACCCGTCACTTACTAAGTCCAATGCATTCCTCATATAAAAAGTTTTAAACATAACATAAACATTTGTATTAAAAATAGCATACGAAATGTATATAATTTATCCATAAACAATGAATGGTATAAAAATAACACATCCACAGTCAAACATATCACAAAACCTTCAATACAATATGAAATATTTGTATCATAATAAATCATCTTCAAACTAATTTAAATCCATCAAAGGATGTTCACATAGATGAAAATGATTTGTAAAACTCTTTGAGAGAAATATCCATTTTTTATGAAAACATTTAAAAGTCACAGAATTTAGAAAGGAAGACATTTAAAGACATTTTTGAATCAAAGTGTCCCATACCACTTTGAAACTTTTGAAAGGAATTAACATTTTAAAAACATCCATGTTCATATAGATAAATTCTTAAAAACCATTTGGAAAACATGGACAATAATGAGAATGATTTAGAGGAATAAATATTTAAAACATTTAAAATGATGTTTTAGTAGAAAGAAGTACCATAAAATAATGCCTTTTAAAACTCTTTCATGAAACATGGATATGGATAATAAATATGTCCTAGTAGATACTTACGTAAAAACAACCTCACATAATAAAGAGATTGTGAAATTAACCCTTACCTTGTAATTTTCCTTGGTCGTGGGTAGGTTAACCTCCTGTATAATAGTTAAATCATCATTATTAAATTATATAAGAATAATATACATAAATATGATATTATATATGATCTTAAAATATTTCTTTGTTAATAATATTTTAGTATTATCGTCATTTCAGGTGTTCACTTACTCGTTTTCTTTTATATGTTTTGTTACATAAGACGTGTTTGTTAAGGATAGGTCGTATATTATTCATATCCAGAATGATATCAGGTCCTTCAAAATTATTTTTAATCATCAAATGAAATTTAGTCTTGAATGGATACGATGGGTAATTAATCTCATCGTG
Organism: Viscum album; assembly: GCA_963277665.1. NCBI lineage: Eukaryota > Viridiplantae > Streptophyta > Magnoliopsida > Santalales > Viscaceae > Viscum > Viscum album. The sequence continues at coordinate 951,243,783 of OY728157.1, forward strand.
TTTGTGGAGACGGTAATCCGTTTGTACGCATGAACGACAATATCATTTCTTTAATGATTAAAAGGTGTGAAATTGGATCATAAATTAATTTTACAGATACATTATCATGTCATATTAATTATTTATAGACATATTACTCATCATTATATCCATCCAAATAACATAGCGTTGAATAATAAATTACACCACGACGTGGAGACGGTAAGCCGTACACACGCACACATGGGGACATTATCATTCATAGGACGGATAAAATAATTAATATGGTTGTACCATATTAATAATAAAATCACAGTATATAGAATATACTGGATTTATTATTTTATAATGGAAACAACAAGGAAAGAATAAGTGGAAGAAGAAAAAACCTGAAAGAGGTGATGAAATATTTACCTCTTCTTCGGGTTCTTCCTTTTGATTTGATCAAAGGGATCCTTAAGTTGGATTTATGACTAAAGGAATGCCTCTAGGATGATGTGAGGAAATTTGAGATGATATTGTTTCAGGGTTTGGCTGAGCCAAAAGGCTTTGAAGGTGTACATTTGAGAGAAGGGGGAGTTCCCTTTTATAAGAGGAGTGAGGGGCACCTTAGGAAAAACTAGAAATATTATTTTATAATAAAATAATTTTCGGTTTATAATGGCACCAAAGTGAATTATTTAAAGTCTAAGGTGGGGATGGGTCGAAAACCACTCAACCAATAGGTTTTAGACAAGTTTGGATCACTATATTAACCTTTTCTTTTAGATTTAACTCTTAGTTAAATAGTTTGACATTTACCGTGTCTCTTTGTATTTTTATATTATATGGTTAATAAATATACCATAAAAGTCTAATAGAACCTCAAGTGGTTCATTAATGACACACATACCATAATATAAGTCTTTTGTCAGAACCATAGATTTTTATCAATAGAATATAAATTAATAATATAATATTTGTTTTATGAACTCTTTTATGTAAATTTTGACACTATTTGGTATTTTGTTTTTGCTAAATTTATAACAACATTATTAATTCGAAAACAATTCATATAAACAACACTAACATGTCATATTAACCCATAAAATTAGTGGAATTCATAAAAAGTCTCAAATTACATTTATTTGGATATTTATAATATCAATTACTTTAATCTTTCATTAATACGGTAATTACTGCATCATCATTGTGTCATAAATAAATTTAATTATTTATTATCTAAAAATTATAAATAAACTACCATTATGTAGAAAATATTTTTATATTTTTAATTAATATTTATAGTCGAATTTATCTTATGTATAACCCTATATTAAAAATGGTTTAGTTATTAAATCTTGAATTTAACACTTTTAACTCTCCTTTAAATTAAATAATAATAAATGTCTTAATCTATTTCAAGTGGACCTAAAGGATCATATTTTTTTCCTAAGGTTGTTTTTTGTCTAATTACACTTATCCAATAGAATTAGGACATGTTTTAGGGTAATTATAACATCATTTTTAGCCTTAATTACCCTATTTACTTTTAAGTGTGGTAAATAAAAGTAAAAAGTCACTATTCAAAAAAAATAATTTTCATCTCATTGAAAAAAAATTTACTTACTGATATCAACCTTGTCTCTATAATTTTTGAAATTAAATTCACAGAAGTGGTAAAATTAAGTTTTATGAAAATTTGAAAATGCTCCTAGGAGGTGGGTAAAAGACGGTAAAAAGTTCAATAAATTTTTTATATATCTAAAATTATTATAAAATTACTCCAATGAATTACATTGAATATATATAGGTATTATTTATCTATTTTGACCTAAAATAATTTACATAAAATAAATAATTATTTAAATAAAAAGTCGGTTTTAACCAATAACTCAGTGTTTTTCACTATTCATCAAAAATTAAAAGTTTTCAGATAAGTACAAAAAATTCACCCTAAGATAATTTAGATATTATAAATTCAAAAATGAAGTCTATTTTATCAAATTAAAAACATAGAAGTTGAATTAATTAATTTAAAATTAATTCCCGTTGTCAAAACCAAAAAGCGGGGTTTTAAAAAGTAAAAACTATCAAAAGATTGACACTGGTTTATATCCAATTTTAAAGTGAAATTACATCCAATGACCAGAATTGGATTAAATGGTAAAAATATATTCTTATTATACTTACAAAACTTTCAAATTTTTAATTTAACACTATAAATTATTTTGATTAAAAAAGTTCTTTTAAGTTAAAATTTAGTATTTTCCACTATTCACCCAAATATGAAAGTTATCATAAAAACAAAAAAAATATATCAAAACTAAATTTTTAGGTCCTTATTCTAAAGAAGAAGTATATTTTGTCAAATTAAATATATAAAAGTTTCAAATATTGGATTTAAAAATGGTTCACCATTAAAAGGCGGTAAAATTTCTTTTTTTTGGAAAATATTTCTTTTATTTGAAAAAATGAATTTGTTGTTATATTTTGTCTAAGAAACACATAATATGGATTCTAAAATTTTTTAGAGTATATAAAATTCAGATTTCAGTTAACACTATTCGTAACCACGTTTTGAACGACTAGTTTGGTAAGTTGTGTTGTGCTCAAACTCGGTGTTGCGTGTTTTGCAAGTTATTGAATTTCTTTGAAGAGATAACATACTATGAAATCTTGGGGTGTTACAAACGTCATCTCAATAAGTTGGAGTTTGAAATCTATTGCCATATATTGCTTCATATGGTGCAATTTGAATACTATAATTGAAACTATTATTGTAGTAAAATTACACGAAATGTAAATAATAATCCCACATACCTTGAAAGTCAAGTGAGCATGATCTCAACATGTATACCAATGTTTGAATAGGCCTTTTAGACTATCCTTCAGTTTGATGGTGATAATCAATACTCAAATGAATCTCATTATCTAAAGCCTTATGAAGACTCTTCCAAAAAAATTTATGTAAATTGGGGGTCTCGATTAGACACAATCAACATAGGTGCACCATGAATTCTTAAAAATTCATTAATATAGAGTCTTTCAAGGTGCTCAAGGGAAAATATTCTCTTATAATAAGAAAATGTGCTATTTTTGTAAGATGATGAAGAAAAACCTATATTTCATCATTTCTTCTTGGTTTCCTTGGTAGTCCTATGATAAATTCCATCATAATTTCATCCCACTTCCGCATATTAATAGTTATAAGTTTCATGACTCCTCTAGGATGCTTTCTCTCAGCCTTTACTTGTTAAAAAACTTAACAACTTGGCACATAGTTAGCAATTTTCCACTTCATATTATCCCACCAAAAATATTTCTTTAGATCTCTATAAATATTGGTACTAATAGGGTGTATAGAGAAATTTGAGTTATGTGAATAATTAAATAGTTCCCCTTTTAGGTTAGATACTGATGGAACAAATAACCTATTTCCAAATTTAAGAATTCCATCCTCATACATGAAGTTTACCAATCTTCCATCCTTAACGGCTTTAATTTTCTTTTGAAAATTCTCATCATCAGATTGAGAGATTTTTATCTTCTACAGTAAAGATGATTTATCAATCATTTGAAAAAGGAGTGATGTTTTACTTTCCTCAAAAATTCGATATCCATATTTACTAAATTAATAAATATAGAATCTTTCTCATTCCTCATTTGATTATGAAGTCCTTGATCATTCCTAATTAATACATTTGCTACCTTATTTTATTTTCCTGGATGGTAGTGTATTGATCAATCATAATGTTTGAGTAATTCAAGACATATCATTTGATTCATGTTGATTTCTTTCTGTGTAAATATTTATTTCAAACGCTTGTGATTTGTAAATATCTCACATCTTTCACCATATAGATTGTGTCTCCATATCATTAGAGAAAATATTTTGTCTACTAACTCAAGATCATGAGTTGGATAATTTTGTTCATGTGTCTTAAGCTTCATTGATGCATATTCAATAACTTTATCATTTTTCATAATCACACAACCTAGTCTATTCTTCGATGCATCAATGTATATCCAAAACCCATAATTTCTAGACAGAAGAGTCAAAATTGATGCATTGACCAATCTTATTTTCAATTATTCAAATCATTCAAAAAATTCTTTTTTCCATACAAAATTAACCACTTTATGTGTGAGATTGGTTAACAAGTTATCCAATCAGGAAAAATTCTAAATGAAGCACTGATAATAACCTTCCAAACCAATGAAACTATATACTTTGGTTATATTATTTGGAATAGGACATTATTGGATTTCCTTTGTCTTCACAGGATCTACTGAGATTCCATCCTTACAGATAATATAGACAAGAAAAGAAAATTATTTAATCTATAATTAACACTTTATAAACTTCCCATGTAACTATTTTCTTCTAAAAGTGTTCAGACCAATTCTTAAGAGGTTCTCATGGTCCTGATAGATTTTGGAGTACACTGAGATATCATCAATAAATACCACAAAACAATTTTCAAGATATTCCTTGAATAATTAATTCATTAGATCCATGAAAATATAGGGTTAATTAGTTAGTCAAAATATAATTATGTAAATTCATAATGTCCATACCTGGTTCAAAATATTATCTTTGGAATATCTTACTTCTTTACAAGCAATTGATGATATCCAAAATGAAGGTCAATCTTAATTTTTTTTGAGCTCCATGAATTTGAATAAATAAATCATCAATGTGAGGTAGAGAATACTTGTTATTTATTATAATAGTATTTATTTATCTATAGTCACTGCATAACCTTAGGGATCCATCTTTCTTCTTAACAAAGAGAACATGGGATTCCCATTAAGAAACACTAGGGTGAATACATCCCTTATTACTCAAATCCTATAATTGTTTTTTCATTTCCACTAAATCCATAGTTTCTATTCTATACGGAGTATTTGATATTGGTATTGTATTAGGGATTAAATCAATGGTAAATTAAACTTCATACTCTGGGGGGTTCCCATGTAATTCCTTAAGAAATACATCAATGTATTCCAACATAATTGGTACATCATCAATTCAAAGATTACTTTCCTTATCATTATATGTTGTTTGATTTTCCAATCTATGAATTTAATTTAGTAGAGCTACTAGGGTCTGATCTAGATAAGAATAAGATGATGAGGTTTCTACTCTAAATATAAGGGATTCTATACCTGCCTCACAAATCATAATTTCCTTCTTCTTGTAATAAATTTTGGAATTATATTTTGAAATCCAGTCCATACCATGGATCATATCAAAGTAAACCATGGGAATGATGATAATTTAAGAAAATAAAGCTTGTTTATGTGTTATAAATGGGATTGAATAGAACATTTTTTGTTACAATGAGACTTACCTTAGGAGTTATGAAAGATAAATACCGTGTTAAATCAAAAGGGAAATATATAATTTTCTTGGAAAATTGGGTAGATATAAAAGAGTGAGATGATACAAAATCAAATAAATAATTGGATAGATTTTAATATAGGATTAATTTACCTTCCACCACATCATTAGGTATTTCTACTTCATCTGTAGTGATCACATAATCTTGTCCATCTACCCTTGGCCTCTTTTGTGTTAGATTCCCATGAATCTTGGGATATTGATTTGAATAATGACCCATTTCATTACAATTGAAGCATTGATCATAGTTTTTTTGTTTCTTACCCTTGAAATCATTATCTATATGACCCTTTTATCCACACTTATATATAACTCCCATGCCTTTCAAGAATTTATAAGGATGATTCTTTCAACAATTTCCACATAATGAAAATTGATTCATTCCATTCTTATTCGTTGATGCTTCAACTTTTACATGGTTATCAAAAGACCTCATATTCTCTTGATTTCCTTTGAACATATATGATCAAGAAAATTCTTCTCCATTTTGATGGCACTTAATACTATTTTATCATCTGATGAAAATGTTTTAGAAGCTAGTGAAATTCAGAGACTTGGATTAAGATCTTCAAAGAAACGATCAATCTTGTCTTCTGAGTCACGTATGTAATCAATAGGATACCCAACTAGTCTTTTCAAGGTAGCCTCATACTATTAAACACTCTCTTATTACATTTTCTTTAAGATAAGAAATTTTCTCTTCATTTTAGCTCATTTCACATGATTGAAATATTTGTCAAAGAATTTTTCATTAAAATTTCTCCATTCCATGTCTTTTATTAATCTTACTCCTTAGTATTCTGGATCAAGGAATACCATTTATCACCATCTCCCTTGAGAAGATATACTACTATTAATACCTTTTCATTTTCATTGCATCCCAATGCCATAAATATCTTTTCAAGGGGCTTGATCCACTGCTCAGCTACCACTGGTTAATAGTCCCACTAAAATATGGTGGATTTTCTATATGAAAAGATATAACATAGTTGTATTATGGTTATTAATCATAACTTGAGTAAGATATCCCAATATGGTTATGATATTCTTAGCTCTAATACTAACTATGTTGACTTACTCAGTGGGGAAATCCCTACATTAACCATGGGTATTGATTCCCTTCTTTCCCTTAGGTGCCATCACTAAATAATGGCACAGAATATGTTATTTTATAACGTTAATGAGTTTTGATGCAAAATTTCATTATAAGGGATTATTATAATTCTTAGTTTTTACTTAACATCTAGTTCCCAAGGATTCTACTAAACTTTATTTGATACCAACTGTGACTACCCTGACCCCAGTATCCCAAAGTTGGTGGTCATTTTATTATAATGGTATAGATACAAGAGATCACATAACCAAGGATAAACTGATTTATTAATATTGAAGAACTATATATATACATGGTTCCCTTATTATATTGGTAATTAAACACAAAACATAACAAAATAAAATAAACCTCTTATTATCACTTATTCAAATATTTCATCATCGCAACATGGCGAAGGGAAAAAAAATGGTGAGCTCAAATGCTCAATAAGGGTTATATGATATAATTATAAATTTGGAAAATTAAATAAGGCATAGAAATTATGGAAAATTAAATAATATAAAAAACACATGCCATCAGTACACTAATAATGAAAATGAAACCATAGGTTTTTTCATAATGAAACCTCATGGAAAGTAATAACTAAATACTGAATGAAGAAAATGATTATTTATTGGATGTAATATATCTGGAACATGAAGCATTATACCATAAATATGGTTTAATTTTTTGGGTAAAAAACTGTCTAATTCTCTTTGGAAACAAACATGAAGAGTTTTTCACCAACTGTTTTGTCTCATAAAACCTCTCGATGCATCACAGGGCTATCTATAACTGGGTCCACCCATCACTGCAAGTCCAAAGCATTATTCATAAATATATTCAATAAAATAAACTGTATGTTAAAATGATATATGGATAAGACAATAATCATATCAATGATATAATAAATTTGGGTATTTAATGAATGATTATCATAAATAAAAGGGAAATATTCATACACCACACACAAGGAATAAGTGGTCAAAGGGAATATCATAATGGTTTACATGAAATAATGGATTTAAATCATACTTATAAATTTATAAGGTAAAATAAATATATATCATGATAAGTGATGTCCAACTGAAGTGAAAACATATAAAAAGAGTTTTTAGGAAACTTTAGAAAAGAGCCTCTTTAGTGTGATTAAAAGAAAACTATAAAAGAGTCACTAAAGCGGGTAAAGTCATAATTGTTAAAATAAAACCAGAAATGGAAAAATATGTTTTTTAATTTTAATAATAGTGATTTTAGAAAAACATTGGTGGATTTATGGAGTGTACTGAAAAATAGGTAAGAAATTGTAAAGTTCCCTTAAACCGGGCATGTTTATCAGGAGGAATTGAAAAAGGAACCTTATAAAATATGCATTTACCCATAAAAGGAAGAATAATTATGCTAGGAAAATATATTTTTAACATAAAAATAGAATTTATTAGGAGTAAAAAAGAATAATTAATAATTACATTGGGGTAAAGAGAGAGAAAGCACAACCCGAATGAAAAATAGAGGTTCAAAGAGAATCCCTTACCTTATGTATGAAAGTGTTATGTACTTGCACTTAATATATTGAATAATGAAATTATATTTATTAATAATTTAATTTATAACATATTAAACAATTATTTTATTTATTATAATTTTATTTAGTTCATTTATATCATTTTTGATGAGTTATAAGATTCATTTTCTTTATTCGGGTGTGCATTTCCTTGGTTTTCATGACTGGTTCAATTGCATAAATGTGTGGAAGTTCATATAAAAATGGGATTAATTATACAAAAATGAAATTATATATTATTAATGGAATTACAGAAGATAAAATGGTCTTATATATCATTTTTTCTATACCTGATGATGATACTTTATATAAAAAATTAATGATGAATGCTTGTTTATTTTGGTGAATTTTCGATTATCATGAACTAGTTTTGTTTTATTTATTAATATTATGTATATATATTGGTTAAAAAAACTATAAGACTTATAATATCTATAATAAAATATTATTTAACTATAATAATGGTTTTATAAATAGCCTTGAATGTGGTAATGGAAAATGAAAATACATCATCCACAATAGCAGTAACTCGACACATCAGCGACGATATTTTCATTTTTAGAATAAAAGGGAGAGGATAAAGGGTTTGATGATGGATTTTCCATTAACATAATAAAATTACAGTATATATAATATAATAGAGTTATCATGAAATTTTGGATAGATTAGGTGAGGTAAGTATAATAAAAGAAATGAAATTTAATGAAATTGAAAGAGAAGGGTTAAGGGTTTTACCTCTTGAATTCTTCTCCCTAAGAACCTTATTAAGGGGCTTGAGAGTGGTATTTTTGTGAGAAAAAGGGATCCTATACATAGGAAAGATACTTTTGAAGATTATTGGAAAATAATTTTAAAATGTTCAAGGCTTAATAGGTGTGAGGAGTAGAGGATGTGAGGGGTAGTATTTATAGTGGAGGGGTGGCATGTTTTTTGATTATTTTATTCATTAGTTTATTATTTTGGCTCAAGATAAGAAATAGTTATGATTACATGAATAAATAAAGTAAATAGATAAGGATATTTCGATATTATGGTGCTTACATCATAAATAATTATAAGAATAATGTATTTAACTTATAATGTATATATACTATAAATTACAATATTTCACTGTTCACAAAAAACTCAAGTGTTTTAGAAAAAACCCAAAAATTCACCCTAACCATTTTTATATTTGTATAATTAAAAAATAAAATATATTTTATGAAAATAATTTTCTAAATATGATAAATTTAATTTTTAATTAAAATAATCATTTACTTGAAAAATACCAATTTTAAAATTATGGCTAATTTTATAAAACTTTGAAAAATTAATTAAGGTCTCATAAAATTATGTTATAATCATAAGAAAACAAAATGTTAATTTATGATTATATTTTATGAAAATAAATTTTCTTTTAAATCATTATATTAATTATAAAATTGAAAATAACATTTATGTTTTATAAAATTTCCAACACTTAATTTATCAATTTCAAAATATTTATTTATTTATACTGTGATATAATTATATTATATTTTCATTTATAAGGTGCCTAAATTTTATTTATACTTTCATAGGTGAGGTTACTATTTTAATGGCCGAATTAGTATTCCTAAGTGTCACATTAATATTCCAAAGCTCAGGTTACTATTTCATTGATATATGTTCCTTAATTTATAGTAAAATCCTCTTATTTCATTAACTCTTCATTTATAAAGTTTGTTTTGGGGTCTTTATGTGAATTTATATGATTTATAAGATATGAAATAATTTTGTGTGAAATGTAAGCTATCAAATGAATTGAATTTATTTAAGATGACACATACCCTAAAATCTTGTAATGTTATAGTTATATACTTAGGATGAAACCATCACTCCATTTTCTATTCTCACAGATAGCTCAGTCCCATGTTTTGAGGTGTTTTCTAAAAAGTTACACTCTATTTTTAAGATATAAAAGAATGAATATAAAAAGATTAAAAAAGTATGTTTTCTATTTTTCAATGAATAAATAGTGTACCTTTCTCCACATCATTGTCAACATCCACCTCATCCTTAGTGATAGTATACACCCTTACTTTATGACTTGGAGGTTATTATCACTGATTATCTCTGGAAACCCTTGGTATTGGGAATTGGTTTGTATAATATGACCATGTTCATTATATTTGAAACACCGTACAATAGAAATAGTTTTGATTCTAAACTTCTTTTATTCTTATAAAATTAGTGGGATTATTCATTTATCTACATCACTAATAAGCTTGATTCCCCTATTTCCTACACTTGAACCATCTTCCAGTTCCCCTTAGGTAGTTTTCAGGATTTTTCCCCACACCTTTGATAAGTGTTATGTTTGGTTTTCTTTATTTCATGGGATTTATCTATTGATGTTCCCAAAGAAAAATTCATTTTACATTTTTTTCTCCTATGCCACGGGACCACTGGGAGTCACAGATATTCATATAAACTTTGAAATCACAATGAATAATCTCTTCATAGCTATCAAAGTCTCGAATGATAATATTTTTCATAGACTCAAATTTAACTCATGAAAGAAGTAGTCTACCTTACTTTTTGTGCGATTACAAAGCTGAAGGTATACCATAAAAGACTTGTGAAGTTTCCCCCATATGCCCCAATAGAATCATCTTCCATTTTCTTCAAATTGAGTAACTCACTCTCCAATTTAATATGGAGAGTTTTGAGAAAATGTTTATTGAAAAATATTTTCTTAAAGTACTCCCATTCCATGGAATCAATATCATATTTGGACTTTGTTTTCTTAATCAGTTTCCACCACTAATACAATTCTCCCTCAATGTAATAAATGTCCAACACAAATTTCTCTTTCTCTGTATAATGGATGACATATAATATATTCCTTATGGAGTTAATCCATTGTTCAATGATGAGTGGATCGTAAAATACAATAAATTTAGGGGTAATTTTTTTCATAAAAGACTCAAATTTAACTTAATCATTATTAGAAGGAGTAGGGAATTCCATACGATTCATGTTATTATTCAAAAATTAAGGTAGTTAGTCCAGTGATTCCATGAAGTTCTTAGCCCCAATACTCATAAGATTAGGAATATAATTAGGTAAATCATCACATTTCCTATCATGCTGGTTGTTGAAAAAATTTCCCATATTTATTACCATTAACTAATGAAAAAAATATTATAATGCATTAACATATAAGAGGGAAACTAAAAAACATGGGTGGAATAACTTATGAATGATAATTATATCCTAAATTATAAGTCTCTAGGTTTCAATCTAGGCTATCCTTGGTAATGTTTCCCATTAGGTTTTCTAACCTAATATTTTTTTTCAAGTCCTTCATAATGGTTCGTAAAGAGTTTGTGAATTTCAAAAGCATATCCCTAGGGAGAGTCAAACCAAGTGTGTATTAAGGCCCATTATCATATACTGAGTAATGATCGAGTCAAGACAGACTCACCTTTTTTAGAGTTATTACCCTTAGGAACATATTTTCTAGAACCACATCCACTTTTAGTATTCAAATAGGGATGTAATTTCTTAAAAACCACTCATGATATACTTCACCATGATTCCAGGTTATTTTTCTATACTTAGTCTTATCCTTATACTTATCCTTATGGTCATAACTAAATCCCCCTAATCCTATTTTCAAAGGTTAAATATACCTTTTCTCTTATACCAACTATAGTGACCTAAGACTTTTACACATATTATTACATGATTTTAAAAAATTAACATCCAATAGGTATGGCCCCAAAGATCAAGAATCTTAGTGTATTTGGAATATTAGGTTCATATTACATCAAAAGAACTTAAAACATGATATCCTTGTTTTTTATTCTCTATAATGATCTCCTAAAACTACATGGGGTAACCTAGGGAATATATAAAGAATGGGGTGAGCTAAAAAACTCAGTAAGGGAATAAACATGATTAGGAAGCATAACATGTGAGTCAAAGGTATAACATGTTATCATAGAATAAAAGTATGATGAGTAATCGAATGAAAGAATATCATAAATAACATCAAATCATAAGATCATAGAATCATAGGAAATATGGTAGAAACATATAACATGAAATAAAAACGAGTCAAGGATAACTTCCTAGACAATATCACATGGTGTTAAATATACCATAATGGATTAGTTTTACTCCCTAATCCCAATTATGATTACTCATGAGAGAAAAGATTTAACCAATTCCTCAAAGAACTATTTCGGTGAACCCATCATAAAATGTTCATGATCTATTTATGCCATATAAAGTAATCAATCCTAATTTATAACATCATAATTACCCATGGAAATAAAATGGGTTGTATAATCTTTCTTTATATCACAATCAAAGGAAAAATTTCATAATGAAGGCATTTAAGAAATGATCATAAGGAATTTGTTACCCCATAAAGGGAAGGGATAATAATCTAGGTATATATGTGAGATACACATATAATCTTTTAGGTGCATTCAATAACATTAAAGTGATATATAAAGTGAGTTAGAGATATAATGTTTATAACCCAAAGGAAAGGGTGGTTTAGAGAGATTGCTTACCCTAATCCTGATTTTTCACGTACGTTCTTTATATTTATGAATAATAAACTTATATTAATTATTTAATTTCTTAAGAAATTTTTTATGGTTTATTATTTAATTTAATTTATATTTTACCATTTCATATTCAATTACTTAACCAATTAATTTCACATTGAATGTTTTAACAATAAACGACTCATATGTCCAAAAATCACTTTGGTAAGTTGAATAAGGTTAAAAATATTATTATTTAATCTTATAAATAATGGTAATAATAAAATAATTATGATTTATATAAATAATTTATACTTTTTAAACCAACCATGAAATATTATTATGAAAAATGAACTACGTTACAATTATGGAGACAGTAGGCCATAAGTATTCATGAGCAACGTTTCCAATTTTTAAAGACCATTATTTAAAAAAGGTAAGTGTTATTTTAACTTTAAAAAATTATAATTATATTTAAAATATCATATTATTTATTTATATACTCCTACACATACCATATGTGTGATTCAGTAATAAAAATGAATCACATCGCTTCGCAAGGCGGTAGTCCTCCATACACACGAACAAAGTTTTTATTTATTTAATGGATGGTAAGATAAGAAAGTATATGAAATATTTGTCTTAAATAATAATTAATATTTCATGAATATAGTATATATACATAAAATTAATCCTTTTTACCATCCATGTAAAGCGTGAGTGAAAAAAATCACATTGCTTCATGAGGCGGTAGTTTGCCGTACACACGAGTGATGTTTTCGAATTCTCAATGGAATGAAAAGTAAGAAGGTATTTATGATATTATAATTATATAAGTATAATTAAATCATGAATATAACATATAAAAATTATATTCATAATTATATCCAACTTTGAGAAGCGATGATGGAAAAGAAATTTCATCGGTTCGTGATGCAGTAGTCTGCGTACACATGATTAAGGATTTCATTTCCCATTTGTGGGAGGAGGATGTGGTTGTAGGTCATTACCTGAAAAAAAATACATGACAATGTAAAATAATTATTTTATTATATCAGAATGGTTTAATAATATTTTAAGGAGGTTTAAGAAGAAATAAAATAAAAATGCTCGGATAAGGATGTTACCTCTTATTTGGACAACTTCTTTAGGTTTGCACCAAAAGCCTTTATAGGTTAGATTTTTCATCAAATCAAGGATTATAGGATGAGGGTAGGGAAGTAAGGAATCCATTTTGGTAGGTATTTACTAAACCAATGGTTTTTTTAAGTGTGAATAGGAGAGGAGAGGGGGTGGAATTTTATAAGAGGGGGAGAGGAAACACTTGGATTTTTTAAAAAGAAAGAATTAAAACCATGTTTTTATCAAGTCCAAAGGATCCAAAATGGAAAATTTTAGAACCTTAGAATATATAAAGTATAAATATAACCATAAAATATGAATTATAAAAGTTTTTTTCTTCATTTTTAAACCTTATCTTTTTTATTTTAACCCCTAGTAAACCTATTTTTACCTTAACCATGATAAATATTTTTTATTATTTTCACTATTCATTATGCTTAATAATTAAGTTGACCTTATTAGATAAGATAAATTATTTTTATTCCAAATATAGAATATTTTCTTCCAAATTAATTTAATATAAGTGAAAAAATTTAATTTAAAATTAAACCCACAAACATGTCGAAAAAAATATTATTTATGAAATTCATTTTTTAAGGAAAAGATGACATCATATTAACTATATGACAAGTAATGGTAATTATATTAATTTTAATTAATATTTATATATGTTTAATATATAAATTTAATTTAAATAATTTCTCATTAGGTGTTATTTTAATTATTTAAAATGGAGAAACATTAAGCACTTTAAAAACATTAAGCACTTTAAAACAGAATTCAGAAAAAAAGTGTTTTAAAGCCCAAAAATAAACTTATACTAAAGTATAGTATAAATATGATTTAAATATAATTAATTGGATTTGATATAACTAAAAAATTGTTATTTTTATTTTAAATCAAATCAAAATAATAATGATAATTAATTTATTAAAAATAAATGAATATTTTATAAAAATTGGTACTTTTTACTATTCAATAAAAAAATTATATTTTCCAAAAAATTCCAAAATTTCACCATAATTTAATATTCATAAAATTATTTTAAAAATTATTTTCATTTTATAAAATATAATTTTTATAAGGTCCAAAAATTAATTATTATATTTTTCATAAAAATCAATAAAAATCATTTTTGAAGTATGTCACACCCCAAACTTAGATCCTATTTTATTTTTATTCTTTTCTAAGTCTCAAGTGTTTTGTTCATGGTTTGATTTTGAGGCCCAGTTTAAATTTTTGAAGGTTAAAAGTTTTTGGTGGGTTTTATGCTGGTGCACAAGCACCACACGGTTAACAGAAACCGTGCAGTCAACCTAGGTACCCGTGCAACCATGTTTGGAATGGACAGAAGCTATCGCATGGTTCACGCATGATTTCTTGAGTTGTGTAGGGTGAATGTGCAGTTTATTGATATTTAAAATAAAAAAATTCAATGAAATATTAAATGAAAAATAAAATAAAATGAAAATATAAAAAAAATTGAAAAGAATAAAATTAAAGGAATGTTTAATGCTAATATTATTAATCATGATAATATTACTATGATAATGATGATGATGATTATTATTATTATTAAGGTAATTTTTTTTATCATTATTATTATGTTAAATAATTATATTATTATTATTTTAGATATTATAATTATTGTTATTATTACCATGTTACTATTATCATTAATATTATTAGGGTTTTTTTGAAAAAAGGGGAAAGAAACCCTATACTCCCCCTTCCATTTCCCTCTCCCATGTGACCCCCTCTCCCCTTCCCCTCCTGGATTGATGGTACCATCCCCCCTTCTCAGCGTACCCTCCTCCTCCCTCTTCTGGTGCCCTCCGGCCGACCTTCTCTCCGACAGGATCCGCTTAGGCACCTTTCTCCAGCGTGACCCCCATGCATGATGTCTCTCTCCCTCATACGTGACCCCCCACCAGATGAGGGCCTCAACTGCCACTCCTTCCTTCACTACGGTTACCTATTCTCCTTCTGTCGTGGTGAACGAGTTACTATGGAAAGTCTTTTCCCCTATTATCCCTAAATTTATATGGTTTTCCATGTGGGGTTTCTCATTTGGCCAAACCCAGATGCTAGGGTTAATGTGTGAGTCATTTTTCTTGGGTGTTAGGGTGTGAAAATCCTTATTTGGAGCATATTCATCCTCCTTCGAGAGTCCCGCTGCATTAACACTCAACTGATAGGTGTTTCCATGGATTTTTATTCCAATTCAATCCATATGATTCTTGTGTGTTATTAATTAATTTTTAAAACATGATTTTCATCTTTTTAATGCCCTTGGTTAAATTTTTGTGGTGTTTTCTCTGTGATTTGATTTGATAAAAATAGATTTTGAAGTGAAACTCTTATTATGCCTATGTTTTCTTATGCTAAATGTGTTTGATAAAGGTATGATTGAGCTTTAGGGGTAAAATTTAAATGGTTGGGTGATGTTTTTCCTTTAATTTTTTTTATCAAATTGATTAAATTATGAATTAGAATTTTCATTTGGAACATAGTAATTTATTTAAGCGTGGTTTGAAACTTGTTTGGAATGGATATTTTGGTTTATGAACTCTTGTTTCATTTTGTAATTAAGTGAAATGGTTGGGTATAGGTTAAAGGGAGAGTGGTGTTTTCAAAGGTGATTTATAAAGGTTTCAGGAATGTTAGGTTTACCATAGGATGTTGGAACATCCATGGGTGCACTAGGTGCACACATGGATGTGCCCTCAATTAATGATGGTGTTTCCAAAATGGTGTTTTCTTAAAATATTGATTTATTGAACGGTCTATTGGTTTCTAAATAATGTTGGTTCCTTTGTTTTGGCTTAATCTTATTTTAGGGGTTTTGTGATTTTTGAGTTGCCGGTAACTTTTCCAAAGCACGTGGACCTTGTTGATGTAATTTTGAGTCATTGCTCATGAGGATGTCTTACGCACATGTATAAAGGTAAGGAATATATATATATATATATATATATATATATATATATATATATATATTCACTGTTTGTATATATTCCATCATGGTGTAGGGAATATGTTAAATGCAGCTAGGGGTATATATATATATATAAATGAATATGTGTATAAGTGATAAAGGGGAGGTTGAGAATTCATCTTCAAAAGTGGCATGTTTGAGGTAGGATCTCTATGCATTAAACTTTAAATTTAAGAATCATTTATTTATTTCATTTTTCATCTAGTTTTTATATTAATTATTGATATATAATTGTTAGTAAAATTGTTTTTATTGAATTGGAGTGGTTTCTGTCTTGTAATGTGTTGCAATAAATGATTTGATTTCATTTTTCACATTAAGTTCCTGATGAAATTCCCCTTTGGCCTTTGTAAATGTGTTTTATAATTAATATACTAGTTTGGGTTTCTTAATTGGGTTTCAAAGTGTGTGTCTAGTTTTGAAAGTGGCATGCGTGTGGTTTTTTAGGAAATGGTTTATGTAACACCCCAAGTTTTTAAAAATAAATTGAAATGCATGAAACTTGGTTTTAAGAATATATTTATAACTATCATTTAAACAAAAATTTTCTAATTCTATGTTTTGAATTAAAAAAAACGGTCATCTACAATTGTGATCAGTAAGTTATTTGGAGTCTAATAGAACCAACTCGATTTTTAGTGAATAGTAATATACCCTTATGAATAGTAATATGAATAATAATATAATATTAATAAATATTAAATTGTATTATTATTTTATTTTATTAAGTCTTTAAGATAATGACAACTTGATTAAATTTTCAAGGTGTTAAATGTAACACCCCGAGCTTCCACGATACACTTCTCTTTCAATAATGCAATAGCTTGCATTGTACGCAAGTTCAAGATTCTAACACACTACGACCAATAAAAATAGCCATTATGAGTAGTAATACCCACTCTTCGTAATTATATATATTTTATATTTCAAAATGGACTTCATTTTTGTATTCGTAATATCAAAATTAGCCTATGATGAAATTTTTGTAATTTTCTGAGAACTTCCAATTTTCTATGAATAGTGAAAAATACTTAAAACAAATTTTATATTCAAAATAATTTATAGTGATAAATTATACTATTGAGTGTTTTTAAAGTATAATTAGAATAAATTTTTACCATTTTATCCAATGGTGTTCATTAGAATTAATTTCACTTTGATATGGGACATAAACAATTGTCAATCTTTTGATATATATTGTTTCTCAAAAACATGCTATTTGTTGTGACAGCGGGAATTAATTATAAAATTAATTAATGCAACTTATATGTTTGGAATTTCATAAAATAGACATCATTTTTGAATTCGGAATATCAATTATAGCTTAGGGTGAAATTTTGGCATTGTTCTGAAAAACTTCAATTTTTGATGAATAGTGAAACCACTAAGTGGTAGTTAAATAACTGATTTTTCATTTAAATGAAATATTACCACTTCTGTGATTTGATTTTCAAAAATCTTACATACATGGTTGTCATTATTAAGTAAAATGTGGTTCAATGGGATTAAAATAATTTTTTGGTGAATAGTAACTTTTAAGTTTAATTAATCACGATTAAAGGTAATTAGTGAAATTTAAGGTAAAAATGATATTATAAAAAAAATTAAATGACCTTGAAACTTGTCCTACACCTATTGGATGAGTCATGGACGACCAAGACAATACATGGGTCAACTTAGGGACCCCATGGACCCACTTTGGTTGGAAAATGACATTAAAATGTTTTATTTAATGATGTCACAAACATGAGTTGTTTTACTAAATCAATTTTTAAGTGGGTTTATACAAGTCATATTTTTGACTATAAATATTCATTATAAAGATAAAAAGATTTCATACATCATGATATTTGTTTTATAATTTTTATTTATTAAATAAATTAAATTATTTATGACACCATGATGATGCAGCGATTACCTCATTAATTAACGATTTAAATAAAATGAAAAGATAATGTAAAATCCAAGGCATAAACTTGTCCAAAGCCTATTGGATGGGTATATTTCGAACCCTTATCACCTTATCCTCAAATTATTTAAGTTTGGGACCTTTAGAATCCGAAAATCATTGTATAATAATGTAACATTTCCTTACTTTCCAAGAGTGCCCCTCCTCTCCTCTTATAAAAGACCCCCACCTCTACCACCTTATTCAAACCTTCAATCCATTTGGCTCGGCCAAAATATGCCCAAATACTCTCCCAACATCTCTATATTACTCCTAGAAGCCTAACTTTGGGAATAATTCTTCCCAAGGAAGCCTTTGGCTCAAATCAAAAAGAGTTACCCGATTTTAAGGTAATGTCTTCTCTTGTGTTCTTTTATTTTATTTTTCTTCTCCAACCCCCTAAACACTTTTTATTCATTTCTTTTGTAACAAAAACAGTATCCTCAATATACTAGGATGTTGTTATAAGAAGTATTCTAGCTACAATTACACACACCTACATCTAATGGTAAAAGAACATACTGTTTCTGTGGATGACGAATTTTTGCCTCACGAAATGATGATTGTTCAACACTCATATAACACCTCTAATGGTGGCCATTATGATGAAACTATTTTTATATATGATATATATTATGTTTTTGTTTTCCTTATGATTTTGTATTTTTTATTTATGGCATACCTTTTTGGTTTCCATTATGGGTAAACGCAATATTTTCATTTTAGGAAGTGCGGACTACCGCCCCCTCAAAGTGATTTGAATCGTTAATACCATATGTGGGATGTATAAAAGATGGAGTAAATGGTACTATACAATATATTATACTGGAATTATATTATACATTTATATCATTATTATTTCATTCCATTAAATACGAAATAGAAATGAAATTATCATTCATGCGTACGTACAGCTTACCGTCTCCATGAACAGTGCATTTCATTTATTACCTCTAAATGTTACATAATATTATGAATGAATGTATATAATGGATATATATGATATATATGATATCTGAATCATGAATATAATTCTGGGTATAATGGATATTTCACCACATGAATAAATTGTAATTATAAGAAGTTTATTTTTGACTCAAGTACCAAAGATTGACAAAACGACCGTTATTAACTTAAATAATTACATAATGTTCATAACATGGTAATAAGTGATATAAAAGGAATAAAAAACTTGAAAAAAGGTTCTTAAGAAATTATAAATTAACTCTAGTTTATTATTCATGAGTTTAAAGAACGGTCGAGTCATGACAGGACGCAAGGTAAGGGGACTTCTCAATCCAATTTCCATTCTTTGGGTTAATCTCCTACTTTCAAATTATGTCATGATATTATTATGTCCTATCTTGTATTTTTAATTTATTTACGTGTAATTATAGTAAATATAGATAATAGATCTATTTTATTTCAAAAAAATGATCTTTGTAAAGACTTCGTCTCAATCTCCTTTCATTGAGGCATATTTTGTTTTATACACAACTTTCTTTTATACGGTGTATAAACCCCTTTGACTTTTACGTTTATTCAAAAGGAATTTTTTTATACGAAGAGTTTTACTAAATGACAAAAAGGGAATGTTTTTATTGCCGTACATATGCGGAGACAATGACTTCTCCGCCGCCGTGACCATTATTTGAGTTTCGGCTTCCTCTACAAGCCATAACTTTTTTTAAATGAAAAATAAATACAAAGTTTTAACTTTCTTTTATTTTGGTCTTGAAAATGGTTTGGAAAGTGTTTTTATTATATCAATGTGTTGTTTTGATATCTTGTGATTGAAATGTGGAAATTTTATGTTTCCTTTATGCATGTTTTATGTGATACGATTATGTTATGGTTTATGATATGTTTAAACCTATTCATATGAGAAATGCATTGGCCTTAATAAGTGACGGGTGGAGCCCTCTATAGCTCCTCGAGGAATCGGTAGGTCTCATGAGACAAACTAGTATCTTGGAACGAGTCCTTGACAAAATATTATTTGTGGTCTTGGCACGAGGCCTTGGCTATGTTGTTATGATAGTCTGACATTATGCATTCCATCATTATGAAAGTGGTTATTGTTATTTCATGTGAATATTCGACCAGTAGAATATCCATGTGAGTAAGTAAATGGCATTATTTCATTTTACTTTTTCCATATTATGCTAATTTTAAAGTTTAAAAGGCTTTTGTTTTAGTTATACATTGCCTTAAATGTTAATGTTTGTTTATGAAAGCTTCCGCTATATTGTTATCCTTACGGAGCATCTGAGCTCACCCCTTTCAATGTTTTAATTTTTCCAGGATGTGAAGAAGTATATTATGAATGATCTTCAGGGATAATATAAGGGGATATGAATAGAAGATGTTGTAGTTTTGTTTTACTTTATGATGTAATGTAAGACTTGTGAATGTATCTAGTGTTTCCAAGGCTACTAAACTAATCGGTCTTTCGAGACATGATCTTTTGTGATCATGACAATGTTACAAAGTAATGCACCGACTCTGGGTACGTGGGGTTGGGGAGTTACAGTTGGTATCAGAGGCAGTTTATTACTAACCTTGGAAGCTAGATTTATATAAACTCTGATTAGAGAATATAGCCCGAAGATAGACTTTGAGGATTAGTATATAATAACTTCCTAGAATTTTGGTATTATAGAGATTTTGTGAGTTTTCCGAGAAATACATCCCTGTCTGGATACGATCAGGTAGAGGCGGCTCGGGCATAGATTTAACTAGGGGTAAAACCCGAAAACACCGCTTTGAGCTAGACTCGAACGGGAACTGGTGCACGACAACGCGCCTTGCTGCACTCTTGTTTACGACCCTCCCGAGGGATATGCTTAGGATAATTCTCATTTTCTTTACAAACCACTATGAAGGGTTATGAGTATATACTTCCTCAAAGAAAACATTTTTATGATTATGGATTATATCTATAAATAGTTCAATTTATGTTAAGTATTTTATAAGTATGGAATTATGTATTTTGATTCATAAACTAATCTAGTTTATGCCATTGTTTAGAAATGGCGCCTAGTGTAAGGAATGGAAACTGTATCAATGCACGCACTCCATGTAGGGATTGCCCTCCTACTCAAGATAATTATTGTGGAGCTGGATATACAACTGGTGCTGATCAACTTATTACCATACTGGGACAACTCACTTAGGTTATGAATAATAACCTTACTCGTATGGAGCACCCTGATCCGCAACATGGAGGATCAATGTTAGACCGCTTCATGAGGCAACAACCACAAACATTTAATGGGGTTACAAATCCATTAGTATCTGAGCAATGGATAAACTCATTAGAGAAAATATTCCATGCCTTGGGGAGTAGCGAAAGGGAGAAGGTTGTCATGGTAGTCTACCGCCTCACTGGAGATGCCGATCAATGTTGGTCGCTGATTCAAAACACGAAGGAATATGAAGAAGTATCAAGTATGGAATGGAGAGAGTTCAAAGGGAATTTATTAGAAAAATACTTTCCACATGACCATCGAGCTGATATGGAAAGGAAATTTCTGAGTCTGAGACAAAAGGAGGATGAGAATGTCCCAAAGTATGAGGCTAACTTTACAAGGTTAGCAAGGCATGCTGCAGATTATAAAAGTAACCCAAGAAGTAATATTGATCATTTCTTTGATGGGTTAAAACCATTTCTCTGTCGAGCTTTAGTATCACAATCTTTCTCAACATACGAAGATATTGTCTCGTGTGCTATCAAGACAGAAAAGGAATTATCTAAGTCTTATGACAACAAAGTAAAGCAAGAGAATAAGAGAACGGTGGAACAAGAAATGGATAAAGGGAAAAAGAGAAAAGAAGGATTTTCCATTATGCGATAATTGTGGGAAAAATCACCCTGGTACTTGCCTAAAGGGAATGAGAGTTTGTTACAAATGTGGAGAAAAAGGACACCAGGCTCGTGATTGTAAGGGAAAGAAAGAGGCTATCAATGTTGAATGCTACAATTGTAGGGAAATGGGGCATTATGAAAATGAATTTGCTAAGCGTCAGGGAAACTTACCTCAGAAAAAGACAAGGGATCAAGGACAATCTTATGTTGTTACTACAGTTGAAGTGGAATAATTAATGTATTGGTGCTGTTGGAAACAAGGATTATTTTCTGGTTATAAGAATAATGTGATATATATAAGGATTGTACTGTAGTACTTGTTTTTTTCATTAAGGTTTTAATATGATGTAGGTAATCATATTTTAAGTATGTGACAATAAGAGAAACTTTACTTTTTTTGGGGAATCTGGTGTTACAATTGATTTTGGAATTTAGAGACCTTTTAGAAAAAGTCCGGACAGAGGTATTTTGGATAACTATATAGGTTGGAATGGATTAAGTTGAACCTTGGATAGTATTGTTTAAGGTTAAAACTTTTATGAGGATTATTTTTGGAATATTATAATAATATAGTTTTAGGAAAAGGACAACCTGCAGGGTGGGGCATAACCCGTCGCATCGGACAAAGCTGCAGGAATCGAACCCACAACCATAGTGCGACAGGCCTTTATTACCTACCACTATCCTACAGGAAGTCCCTGGTTATTACAAAATAGTTTTACTAATCTAAATGGTATGTGTTAATATTTGGAAATTTATACAATTAGGATAAATAGAATATTTTTGAGTTCTATTACCTTTTAGAGTGAAAGATAGGTTTGTGGTAAAAATTTATTAAATAATGAAAGTCTACATAACAAGTATGTATATTCCCTTACGTTCTTAGTAAATCTCCTAAATAAATTCCTCAACTTTATAAAAGGTAACTTAAAACAAAAACTTTGCCGGTTAACTTTTCCAACTAGGGATTCAATGACCGTTTAACCAATCACAAGTTTGTGATTTTCTTATGGTTAACTTTCTCCTAATCCAGTTTTCTACAACTCTCCATCAGACCTTGATGGTTTGTTTTTCTTCCATATCCATATTTTCATATAATCCAATAATGGGCTATCTCGGGTGACCTTTGTACTTATCTTTCTTTCTTTTAAACTTATATTTTTATTAACCTTATTTCCGATGTGGGTTTTCCACAAAGGTATTTTCTATTTTCAACCTTTTATTTTCAAAGAAAAATTTCAAATTGCGAGGATGCAATTTATTGAAGGAGGGGAGAATGTAACATCCCGAGCTTCCACGATACGCTTCTTTTTCAATAATGCAATAGCTTGCATTGTACGCAAGTTTAAGATTCTAACACCCTACGACCAATAAAAATAGCCATTATGAGTAGTAATACCCACTCTTCAAAATTATATATATTTTATATTTCAAAATGGACTTCATTTTTGTATTCGTAATATCGAAATTAGCCTATGATGAATTTTTTGTAATTTTCTGAGAACTTCCAATTTTCTATGAATAGTGAAAAATACTTAAAAAAAACTTTTTTAATCAAATTAATTTATAATGATAAATTATACTATTGAGTGTTTTTAAAGTATAATTAGAATATATTTTTACCATTTTATCAAATGGTGTTCATTAGAATTATTTTCACTTTGAAATTGGACATAAACAATTGTCAATCTTTTGATATATATTGTTTCTTAAAAACACGCTATTTGTTGTGATAGCGGGAATTAATTATAAAATTAATTAATGAAACTTATATGTTTGAAATTTCATAAAATAGACATCATTTTTTAATTCAGAATATCAATTATAGCTTAGGGTGAAATTTTGGCATTGTTCTGAAAAACTTCAATTTTTGATGAATAGTGAAACCACTAAGTGGTAGTTAAATAACTGATTTTTCATTTAAATGAAATATTACCACTTCTGTGATTTTATTTTCAAAAATCCAACATAAATGGTTGTCATTAAGAAGTAAAATGTGGTTCAATGGGATTAAAATAATTTTTTGGTGAATAGTAACTTTTAAGTTTAATTAATCGCGATTAAAGGTAATTAGTGAAATTTAAGGTAAAAATGATATTATAAAAAAATTAAATGACATTGAAACTTGTTCTAAACCTATTTTATGAGTCATGGACGATCAAGACAATACATGGGTCAACTTGGGGACCCCATGGAGCCACTTTGGTTGGAAAATTACATTAAAAACTTTTTATTTAATGATGTCACAAACATGAGTTGTTTTACTAAATCAATTTTTAAGTGGGGTTATACAAGTCATATTTTTGACTATAAATATTCATTAGAAATAGAAAAAGATTTCCTAAATCATTATATATTTTTTTTATAATTTTTAGTCATTAGATAAATTAAATTATTTATTACACCATGATGATGAAGGGATTACCTCATTAATTAACAATTTAAATAAAATGAAAAGATAATGTAAAATCCAAGGAATACACTTGTACAAAGCCTATTGGATGGGTATATTTCTAACCCTTATCACCTTATCCTTGAATTATATAAGTGTGGGACCTTTATAATCCGTAAAGCATTGTATTATAATGAAACATTTCCTTACTTTCCAAGAGTGCCCCTCCTCTCCTCTTATAAAAGGCCACCACCTCTACCACCTAATTCACACCTTCAAGTCATTTGGCTAGGCCAACCTCTGACCAAATACTCTACAAACTTCCCTCTATTACTCCTAGAAGCCTCACTTTGGGAAGAAGTTTTCCCAAGGAAGCCTTTGGCTCAAATCCAAAAGAGTTACCCGATTTTAAGGTAATGTCTTCTCTTGTGTTCTTTTATTTTATTTTTCTTCTCCAACCCCCTAAACACTTTTTATTTATTTATTTTGTAACAAAACAAGTATCCTAAATATAATAGTATGTTGTTATAAGAAGGATTCGAGCTACACTTACACACACCTACATCTAATTGTTAAAGAACATACTGTTTCTGTGGATGACGAATTTTTGCCTCACGAAACGATGATTGTTCAACACTCATATAACACCTCTAATGGTGGACATTATGATGACACTATTTTTATATATGATATATATTATGTTTTTGTTTTCCTTATGATTTTTTATTTTTCATTTATGGCATACCTTTATGGTTTCCATTATGCGTAAACGCGATATTTTCATTTTAGGAAGTGCGGACTACCGCCCCCTCAAAGTGATTTGAATCGTTAATACCATATGTGGGATGTATAAAGGATGGAGTAAATGGTATTATACACTATATTATACTGGAATTATATTATACATTTATATAATTATGATTTCATTCCATTAAATATGAAATAGAAATGAAAGTAGCGTTCATGCGTACGTACGACTTACCGTCTCCATGAACAGTGCATTTCATTTCATACCTCTAAATGTTACGTAATATTATGAATGAATGTATATACTGGATATATATGATATATATGATATCTACATCATGAATATAATTCTGTAAATAATGGATATTTCACCACATGAACAACTTGTAATTATAAGAAGTTTATTTTTGACTCAAGTACCAAAGATCGACAAAACGACTGTTATTAACTTAAATAATTACATAATGTTAATAACATGGTAATAAGTGATATAAAAGGAATAAAAAACTTGAAAAAATTTTCTTAAGAAATTATAAATTAACTCTAGTTTATTATTCAGGAGTTTAAAGAACGGTCGAGTCAAGACAGGACGCAAGGTAAGGGAACTTCTCAACCCAGTTTCCATTCTTTGGGTTAATCTCCTACTTTCAAATTATTTCATGATACTATTATGTCATATATTGTATTTGTAATTTATTTACATGTACTTATATTAAATACACATAATAGATCTATTTTATTTTGAAAAAATGATCTTTGTAAAGACATCGTCTCAATCTCCTTTCATTGAGGCATATTTTGTTTTATACACAACTTTCTTTTATACAGTGTATAAACTCCTTTGACTTTTACGTTTATTCAAAAAGAATTTTTTTATACGAAGCGTTTTACTAAATGAAAAAAAGGTAATGTTTTTCTTGCCGTACATATGCGGCGACAACGACTTCTTCGCCGCCGTGACCATTATTTGAGTTTCGGCTTCCTCTACAAGCCATAACTTTTTTTTAATGAAAAATAAATACAAAATTTTAACTTTATTTTTTTTTGGTATTGAAAATGGTTTTGAAAGTGTTTTTATTATATCAATTTGTTGTATTGATATCTTGTGATTGAAATGTGGAAATGTTATGTTTCCTTTATGCATGTTTTATGTGATACGATTATGTTATGGTTTATGATATGTTTAAACCTATTCATATGAGGAATGCATTGGACTTAATAAGTGACGGATGGATCCCGCTATAGCTCCTCGATGCATCGGCAGGTCTCATGAGACAAACTAGTGTCTTGGAACGAGGCCTTGACAAAATATTATTTGTGGTCTTGGCACGAGGCCTCGGCTACGTTGTTATGATAGTCTGGCATTATGCATTCCATCATTATGAAAGTGGTTATTGATATTTCATGTGAATATTCGACCAGTAGAATATTCATGTGAGTAAGTAAATGGAATTATTTCATTTTACTTTTTCTATATTATGTTAAAGTTCAAGTTTAAAAGGCTTTTGTTTAAGTTATACATTGCCTTAAATGTTAATGTTTGTTTATGAAAGCTTCTGCTATATTGTTATCCTTACTGAGCATCTGAGATCACCCATTTCAATGTTTTAATTTTTCTAGGATGTGAAGAAGTATATTATGAATTATCTGTAGGGATAATATAAGGGGATATGAAGAGAATATGTTGTAGTTTTGTTTTACTTTATGATGTAATGTAAGACTTTTGAATGTATCTAGTGTTTCCAAGGCTACTAAACTAATCGGTCTTTCGAGACTTGATCTTTTGTGATAATGCCAATGTTATGAAGTAATGAACCGACTCTGGGTAGCTGGGGTCAGGGCGTTACAGTTGGTATCAGAGGCAGTTTAGTACTAACCTTGGAAGCTAGATTTATATAAACTCTTATTAGAGCACATAGCCCGAAGATAGACTTTGAGGATTAGTATAGAAGAACTTCCTAGAATTTTGGTATTATAGAGATTTTGTGATTTTTACGAGGAATACATCTCTGTTTGGATACAAGCAGGTAGAGGTGGCTCTGGTACAGATGTACTTAAGGGTAAAACCTGAAAACACCGCTTTGAGATAGACTCGAATGGGAACTGGTGCACGACAACGGGCCTTGCTGCACTATTGGTTACGACACTCCCGGAGGATATGCTTAGGATAATTCTCATTTTCATTACAAACCACTATAAAGGGTTATGAGTATATACTTTCTCAAAGAAAACATTTTTATGATTTTGGATTATATCCATAAATAGTTCAATTTATGTTAAGTATTTTATAAGTATGGAATTATGTATTTTGATTCATAAACTAATCTAGTTTATGCCATTGTTTAGAAATGGCTCCTAGTGGAAGGAATGGAAACCGTATCAATGCACGCACTCCATGTAGGGATTTCCCTCCTGCTCAAGATAATTATTGTGGAGCTGGAGATACGACTGGTGCTGATCAACATATTACCATACTGGGACAACTCACTCAGGTTAGGAATAATAACCTTACTCGTATAGAGCACCCTGATCCGCAACGTGGAGGATCAATGTTAGACCGCTTCATGAGGAAAAAACCACCAACATTTAATGGGGGTACAAATCCATTAGTATCTGAGAAATGTATACACTCCTTAGAGAAAATATTCCATGCCTTGTGGAGTAGTGAAAGGGAGAAGGTTGTCATGGCAGTCTACCATCTCACTGGAGATGCCGATCAATGGTGGTCGCTAATTCAAAACACGAAGGAAGATGAAGAAGTATCAAGTATGGAATGGAGAGAGTTGAAAGGGAATTTATTAGAAAAATACTTTCCACATGACCATCGAGAAGATATGGAAAGGAAATTTCTGAGTCTGAGACAAAAGGAGGATGAGAATGTCGCAAATTATGAGGATAACTTTACAAGGTTAGCAAGGCATGCTGGAGATTATATATGTAACCCAAAAAGTAAGATTGATCGTTTCTTTGATGGGTTAAAACCATTTCTCCGTCGACCTTTTGTATCACAATCTTTCTCAACATACGAAGATATTGTCTCGTGTGCTATCAAGACAGAAAAGGAATTCTCTAAGTCTTATGACAACAAAGTAAAGAAAGAGAAGAAGAGAACGATGGAACAAGAAATGGATAAAAGGAAAAAGGGAAAGAAGGATTTTCCATTATGCGATAATTGTGGGAAGAATCACCCTGGTACATGCCTAAAGGGAATGGGAGTTTGTTACAAATGTGGAGAAAAAGGTCACCAGGATCGTGATTGTAAGGGAAAGAAAGAGGCTATCAATGTTGAATGCTACAATTGTAGGGAAAAGGGGCATTATGCAAATGAATTTCCTAAGCATCAGGGAAACTTACCTCAGAAAAAGACAAGGGATCAAGGACAATATTATGCTGTTACTACAGTTGAATTGGAATAATTAATGTATTGGTACTTTTGGAAACAAGGATTATTTTCTGGTTATAAGAATAATGTGATATATATAAGGATTGTACTGTAGTACTTGTTTTTTTCATTAAGGTTTTAATATGATGAAGGTAATCATATTTTAAGTATGTGAAAATAAGAGAAACTTTACTTTGTTTGGGGAATCTGATGTTACAATTGATTTTGGAATTTAGAGACATTTTAGAAAAAGTCTGGACAGAGGTATTTTGGATAACTATATAAGTTGGAATGGATTAAGTTGAACCTTGGATAGTATTGTTTAAGGTTAAAACTTTTATGAGGATTATTTTTGGAATATTATAATAATATAGTTTTAGGAAAAGGACAACCTGCAGGGTGGGGCATAACCCGTCGCATCGGACAAAGCTGCAGGAATCGAACCCACAACCATAGTGCGACAGGCCTTTATTACATACCACTATCCTACAGGAAGTCCCTGGTTATTACAAAATAGTTTTACTAATCTAAATGGTATGTGTTAATATTTGGAACCTTATACAATTAAGATAAATAGAATATTTTTGAGTTCTATTACCTTTTAGAGTGAAAGATAGGTTTGTGGTAAAAATTTATTAAAGAATGAAAGTCTACAGAACAAGTATGTATATTCCCTTACGTTCTTAGTAAATTTCCTAAATAAATTCCTCAACTTTATAAAAGGTAACTTAAAACAAAAATGTTGATGGTTAACTTTTCCAACTAGGGATTCATTGACCATTTAACCAATCACAAGTTTGTGATTTTCTTATGGTTAACTTTCTCCTAATCCAGTTTTCTACAACTCTCCATTAGACCTTGATGGTTTGTTTTTCTTCCATATCCATATTTTCAAAGAATCCTATAATGGGCTATCTCGGGTGACCTTTGTACTTATCTTTCTTTCTTTTAAAGTTATATTTTTATTAACCTTATTTCCGATGTGGGTTTTACACAAAGGTATTTTCTATTTTCAACCTTTTATTTTCAAAGAAAAATTTCAAATTGCGAGGATGCAATTTATTTAAGGAGGGGAGAATGTAACACCCCGAGCTTCCACGATACGCTTCTCTTTCAATAATGCAATAGCTTTCATTGTACGCAAGTTTAAGATTCTAACACACTACGACCAATAAAAATAGCCATTATGAGTAGTAATACCCACTCTTCGAAATTATATATATTTTATATTTCAAAATGGACTTCATTTTTGTATTCGTAATATCGAAATTATCCTATGATGAATTTTTTGTAATTTTCTGAGAACTTCCAATTTTCTATGAATAGTGAAAAATACTTAAAAAAACTTTTTTAATAAAAATAATTTATAGTGATAAATTATACTATTGAGTGTTTTTAAAGTATAATTAGAATATATTTTTACCATTTTATCCAATGGTGTTCATTAGAATTATTTTCACTTTGAAATTGGACATAAACAATTGTCAATCTTTTGATATATATTGTTTCTTAAAAACACGCTATTTGTTGTGACATCGTGAATTAATTATAAAATTAATTAATGCAACTTATATGTTTGAAATTTCATAAAATAGAAATCATTTTTGAATTAAGAATATCAATTATATCTTAGGGTGAAATTTTGGCATTGTTCTGAAAAACTTCAATTTTTGATGAATAGTGAAACCACTAAGTGGTAGTTAATTAACTGATTTTTCATTTAAATGAAATATTACCACTTCAGTGATTTGATTTTAAAAAATCCAACATACATGGTTTTCATTAAGAAGTAAAATTTGGTTCAATGGGATTAAAATAATTTTTTGGTGAATAGTAACTTTTAAGTTTAATTAATCGCGATTAAAGGTAATTAGTGAAATTTAAGGTAAAAATGATATTATAAAAAAATTAAATGACCATGAAACTTGTCCTACACCTATTGGATGAGTCATGGACGTTCAAAAGAATACATGGGTCAACTTGGGGACCCCATGGAGCCACTTTGGTTGGAAAATGACATTAAAAACTTTTTATTTAATGATGTCACAAACATGAGTTGTTTTACTAAATCAATTTTTATGTTGGGTTATACAAGTCATATTCTTGACTATAAATATTCATTAGAAAGAGAAAAATATTTCCTACATCATTATATTTTTTTTATAATTTTTAGTCATTAAATAAATTAAATTATTTATGACACCATGATGATGCAGCGATTACCTCATTAATTAATGATTTAAATAAAATGAAAAGATAATGTAAAATACAAGGAATAAACTTGTCCAAAGCATATTGTATGGGTATATTTCGAACCCTTATCACCTTATCCTCGAATTATATAATTGTGGGACCTTTAGAATCCGAAAAGCATTGTATTATAATGAAACATTTCCTTACTTTCCAAGAGTGCCCCTCCTCTCCTCTTATAAAAGACCACCACCTCTACCACCTTATTCACACCTTCAGGCCATTTGGCTCGGCCAAACTCTGACCAAATACTCTCCAAACTTCCCTCTATTACTCCTAGAAGCCTAACTTTGGGAAGAAGTTTTCCCAAGGAAGCCTTTGGCTCAAATCCAAAAGAGTTACCCGATTTTAAGGTAATGTCTTCTCTTGTGTTCTTTTATTTTATTTTTCTTCTCCAACCCCCTAAACACTTTTTATTCATTTATTTTGTAACAAAACCAGTATCCTCAATATAATAGGATGTTGTTATAAGAAGGATTCGAGCTACACTTACACACACCTACATCTAATGGTTAAATAATATACTGTTTCTGTGGATGACGAATTTTTGCCTCACGAAACGATGATTGTTCAACACTCATATAACACCTCTAATGGTGGCCATTATTATGACAATATTTTTATATATGATATATATTATGTTTTTTTTCCTTATGATTTTGTATTTTTCATTTATGGCATACCTTTATGGTTTCCATTATGGGTAAACGCGATATTTTTATTTTAGGAAGTGCGGACTACCGCCCCCTCAAAGTGATTTGAATCGTTAATACCATATGTGGGATGTATAAAGGATGGAGTAAATGGTATTATACACTATATTATACTGGAATTATATTATAAATTTATATAATTATGATTTCATTCCATTAAATACGAAATAGAAATGAAAGTAGCGTTCATGCGTACGTACGGCTTACCGTCTCCATGAACAGTGCATTATATTTCATACCTCTAAATGTTACGTAATATTATGAATGAATGTATATAATGGATATATATTATATATATGGTATCTACATCATGAATATAATTCTGGATATAATGGATATTTCACCACATGAACAACTTGTAATTATAAGAAGTTTATTTTTGACTCAAGTACCAAAGATCGACAAAACGACCGTTATTAACTTAAATAATTACAAAATGTTCATAACATGGTAATAAGTGATATAAAAGGAATAAAAAACTTGAAAAAAGGTTCTTAAGCAATTATAAATTAACTCTAGTTTATTATTCAGGAGTTTAAAGAACGGTCGAGTCAAGACAGGACGCAAGGTAAGGGAACTTCTCAACCCAGTTTCCATTCTTTGGGTTAATCTCCTACTTTCAAATTATGTCATGATACTATTATGTCATATATTGTATTTGTACTTTATTTACATGTACTTATAGTAAATACACATAATAGATCTATTTTATTTTGAAAAAATGATCTTTGTAAAGACATCGTCTCAATCTCCTTTCATTGAGGCATATTTTGTTTTATACACAACTTTCTTTTATACGGTGTATAAACTCCTTTGACTTTTACGTTTATTCAAAAGGAATTTTTTTATACGAAGAGTTTTACTAAATGAAAAAAAGGGAATGTTTTTCTTTCCGTACATATGCGGTGACAACGACTTCTCCGCCGCCGTGACCATTATTTGAGTTTCGGCTTCCTCTACAAGCCATAACTTTTTTTAATGAAAAATAAATACAAAATTTTAACTTTATTTTATTTTGGTATTGAAAATGGTTTTGAAAGTGTTTTTATTATATCAATTTGTTTTATTGATATCATGTGATTGAAATGTGGAAATTTTATGTTTCCTTTATGCATGTTTTATGTGATACGATTATGTTATGGTTTATGATATGTTTAAACCTATTCATATGAGGAATGCATTGGACTTAATAAGTGACGGGTGGAGCCCGCTATAGCTCTTAGATGCATCGGAAGGTCTCATGAGACAAACTAGTGTCTTGGAACGAGGCCTTGACAAAATATTATTTGTGGTCTTGGCACGAGGCCTTGGCTACGTTGTTATGATAGTCTGGCATTATGAATTCCATCATTATGAAAGTGGTTATTGATATTTCATGTGAATATTAGACCAGTAGAATATCCATGTGAGTAAGTAAATGGAATTATTTCATTTTACTTTTTCCATATTATGTTAAAGTTCAAGTTTAAAAGGCTTTTGTTTTAGTTATACATTGCCTTAAATGTTAATGTTTGTTTATGAAAGCTTCTGCTATATTGTTATCCTTACTGAGCATCTGAGATCACCCATTTTAATGTTTTAATTTTTCTAGGATGTGAAGAAGTATATTATGAATGATCTATAGGGATAATATAAGGGGATATGAAGAGAAGATGTTGTAGTTTTGTTTTACTTTATGATGTAATATAAGACTTTTGAATGTATCTAGTGTTTCCAAGGCTACTAAACTAATCGGTCTTTCGAGACTTGATCTTTTGTGATCATGACAATGTTACGAAGTAATGAACCGACTCTGGGTAGCTGGGGTCAGGGCGTTATAGTTGGTATCAGAGGCATTTTAGTACTAACCTTGGAATCTATATTTAGATAAACTCTTATTAGATCACATAGCCCGAAGATAGACTTTGAGGATTAGTATAGAAGAACTTCCTAGAATTTTGGTATTATAGAGATTTTGTGAGTTTTCCGAGCAATACATCCCTGTCTGGATACGAGAAAGTAGAGGCGGCTCTGGAATAGATGTACCTAGGGGTAAAACCTGAAAACACCGCTTTGAGCTAGACTCGAATGGGAGCTGGTGCACGACAACGGGCCTTGCTTCACTCTTGGTTACGACACTCCCGGGGGATATGCTTAGGATAATTCTCGTTTTCTTTACAAACCACTATGAAGGGTTATGAGTATATACTTTCTCAAATAAATTTTTTTTATGATTATGGATTATATCCATAAATAGTTCAATTTATGTTAAGTATTTTATAAGTATGGAATTATGTATTTTGATTCATAAACTAATCTAGTTTATGCCATTGTTTAGAAATGGCGCCTAGTGGAAGGAATGGAAACCGTATCAATGCACGCACTCCATGTAGGGATTTCCCTCCTGCTCAAGATAATTATTGTGTAGCTGGAGATAAAACTGGTGCTGATCAACTTATTACCATACTGGGACAACTCACTCAGGTTAGGAATAATAACCTTACTCGTATGGAGCACCCTGATCCGCAACGTGGAGGATCAATGTTAGACCGCTTCATGAGGAAAAAACCACCAACATTTAATGGGGGTACAAATCCATTAGTATCTGAGCAATGTATACACTCCTTAGAGAAAATATTCCATGCCTTGGGGAGTATCGAAAGGGAGAAGGTTGTCATGGTAGTCTACCGCCTCACTGGAGATGCCGATCAATGGTGGTCGCTGATTCAAAACACAAAGGAAGATGAAGAAGTATCAAGTATGGAATGGAGAGAGTTCAAAGGGATTTTATTAGAAAAATAATTTCCACATGACCATCGAGCAGATATGGAAAGGAAATTTCTGAGTCTGAGACAAAAGGAGGATGAGAATGTCGCAAAGTATGAGGCTAACTTTACAAGGTTAGCAAGGCATGCTGGAGATTATATACGTAACCCAAGAAGTAATATTGATCATTTATTTGATTGGTTAAAACCATTTCTCCGTCGAGCATTAGTATCACAATCTTTCTCAACATACGAAGATATTATCTCGTGTGCTATCAAGACAAAAAAGGAATTATCTAAGTCTTATGACCACAAAGTAAAGAAAGAGAAGAAGAGAACGGTGGAACAAGAAATGGATAAAGGGAAAAAGGGAAAGAAGTATTTTCCACTATGCGATAATTGTGGGAAAAATCACCCTGGTACTTGCCTAAAGGGAATGGGAGTTTGTTACAAATGTGGAGAGAAAGGTCACCGGGCTCGTGATTGTAAGGGAAAGAAAGAGGCTATCAATGTTGAATGCTACAATTGTAGGGAAATGGGTCATTATGCAAATGAATGTTCTAAGCGTCAAGGAAACTTACCTCAGAAAAAGACAAGGGATCAAGGACAATCTTATGCTGTTACTACAGTTGAAGTGGAATAATTAATGTATTGCTGCTTTTGGAAACAAGGATTATTTTCTGGTTATAAGAATAATGTGATATATATAAGGATTATATTAGAGTACTTTTTTTTTTCATTAAGGTTGTAATATGATGAAGGTAATCATATTTTAAGTATGTGACAATAAGAGAAACTTTACTTTGTTTGGGGAATCTGATGTTACAATTGATTTTGGAATTTAGAGACCTTTTAGAAAAAGTCTGGACAGAGGTATTTTGGATAACTATATAGGTTGGAATGGATTAAGTTGAACCTTGGATAGTATTGTTTAAGGTTAAAACATTTATGAAGATTATTTTTGGAATATTATAATAATATAGTTTTAGGAAAAGGACAACCTACAGGGTGGGGCATAACCCGTCGCGTCGGACAAAGATGGAGGAATCGAACCCACAACCATAGTTCGGCAGGCCTTTATTACCTACCACTATCCTACAGGAAGTCCCTGGTTATTACAAAATAGTTTTACTAATCTAAATGGTATGTGTTAATATTTGGAACCTTATACAATTAGGATAAATAGAATATTTTTGAGTTTTATTACCTTTTAGAGTGAAAGATAGGTTTGTGGTAAAAATTTATTAAAGAATGAAAGTCTACATAACAAGTTTGTATATTCCCTTACGTTCTTAGTAAATCTCCTAAATAAATTCCTCAACTTTATAAAGGGTAACTTAAAACAAAAACATCGCCGGTTAACTTTTCCAACTGGGGATTCAATGACTGTTTAACCAATCACAAGTTTGTGATTTTCTTATGGTTAACTTTGTCCAAATCCAATTTTCTACATCTCTCCATCAGACCTTGATTGTTTGTTTTTCTTCCATATACATATTTTCATAGAATCCTATTATGGGCTATCCCGGGTGACCTTTGTACTTATCTTTCGTTCTTTTAAAGTTATATTTTTATTAACCTTATTTTCGATGTGGGTTTTCCACAAAGGTATTTTCTATTTTCAACCTTTTATTTTCAAAGAAAAATTTCAAATTGCAAGGAAATAATTTATTTAATGAGGGGAAAGTGTAACACCCCGAGCTTCCACGATACACTTCTCTTTCAATAATGCAATAGCTTGCATTGTACGCAAGTTTAAGATTCTAACACACTATGACCAATAAAAATAGCCATTATGAGTAGTAATACCCACTCTTCAAAATTATATATATTTTATATTTCAAAATGGACTTCATTTTTGTATTCGTAATATCGAATTTAGCCTATGATGAATTTTTTGTAATTTTCTGAGAACTTCCAATTTTCTATGAATAGTGAAAAATACTTAAAAACAAATTTTTTAATCAAAATAATTTATAGTGATAAATTATACTATTGAGTGTTTTTAAAGTATAATTAGAATATATTTTTACCATTTTATCCGATGGTGTTCATTAGAATTAATTTCACTTTGAAATTGGACATAAACAATTGTCAATCTTTTGATATATATTGTTTCTTAAAAACACGCTATTTGTTGTGACAGCGGGAATTAATTTTAAAATTAATTAATGCAACTTATATGATTGTAATTTCATAAAATAGACATCATTTTTGAATTCGGAATATCAATTATAGCTTAGGGTGAAATTTTGGCATTGTTCTGAAAAACTTCAATTTTTGATGAATAGTGAAACCACTAAGTGGTAGTTAAATAACTGATTTTTCATTTAAATGAAATATTACCACTTCTGTGATTTGATTTTCAAAAATCCGACATACATGGTTGTCATTAGGAAGTAAAATGTGGTTTAATGGGATTAAAATAATTTTTTGGTGAATAGTAACTTTTAAGTTTAATTAATCGCGATTAAAGGTAATTAGTGAAATTTAAGGTAAAAATGATATTATAAAAAAAAATGAAATGACCTTGAAACTTGTCCTACACCTATTGGATGATTCATGGACGACCAAGAAAATACATGGGTCAACTTGGGGACCCCATGGAGCCACTTTGGTTGGAAAATGACATTAAAAACTTTTTATTAAATGATGTCACAAACATGAGTTATTTTACTAAATCAATTTTTAAGTGGGGTAATACAAGTCATATTTTTGACTATAAATATTCATTAGAAAGATAAAAAGATTTACTACATCATTATATTTTTTTTATAATTTTTAGACATTAAATAAATTAAATTATTTATGACACCATGATGATGCAGCGATTACCTCATTAATTAATGATTTAAATAAAATGAAAAGATAATGTAAAATACAAGGCATTAACTTGTCCATTTCCTATTGGATGGGTAGATTTATAACCCTTATCACCTTATCCTCTAATTATATATGTGTGGGACCTTTAGAATCCGAAAAGCATTGTATAATAATGTAACATTTCCTTACATTCCAAGAGTGCCCCTCCTCTCCTCTTATAAAAGGTCCCCACCTCTACCACCTTATTCACACCTTAAAGCCATTTGGCTCAGCCAAACTCTGCCAAAATACTCTCTCAACCTCCCTATATTACTAATAGAAGCCTCACTTTGTGAATAATTCTTCCCAAGGAATCCTTTGTCTCAAATCAAAAAGAGTTACCCGATTTTAAGGTAATGTCTTCTCTTGTGTTCTTTTATTTTATTTTTCTTCTCCAACCCCCTAAACAGTTTTTATTCATTTCTTTTGTAACAAAAACAGTATCCTCAATATACTAGTATGTTTTTATAATAATTATTCAAGCTACACTTACACACACCTTCATCTAATGGTTAAAGAACACACTGTTTCTGTGGATGGCGAATTTTTGCCTCACGAAATGATGATTGTTCAACACTCATATAACACCTCTAATGGTGGCCATTATGATGACACTATTTTTATATATGATATATATTATGTTTTTGTTTTCCTTATGATTTTTTATTTTTCATTTATGGCATTACTTTATGGTTTCCATTATGGGTAAACGCGATATTTTCATTTTAGGAAGTACGGACTACCGCCCCCTCAAAGTGATTTGAATCGTTAATACAAAATGTGGGATGTATAAAGGATGGAGTAAATGGTATTATACACTATATTATACTGTAATTATATTATAAATTTATATAATTATGATTTCATTCCATTAAATACGAAATAGAAATGGAAGTAGCGTTCATGCGTACGTACGGCTTACCGTCTCCATGAACGATGCATTTCATTTCTTACCTCTAAATGTTACGTAATATTATGAATGAATGTATATACTGGATATATATGATATATATGATATCTAAATCATGAATATAACTCTGGATATAATGGATATTTCAACACATGAACAACTTGTAATTATAAGAAGTTTTTTTTTGACTCAAGTACCAAAGATCGACAAAACGACCGTTATTAACTTCAATAATTACATAATGTTTATAACACGGTAATAAGTGATATAAAAGGAATAAAAAACTTTAAAAAAGGTTCTTAACCAATTATAAATTAACTCTAGTTTATTATTCAGGAGTTTAAAGAACGGTCGAGTCAAGACAGGACGCAAGGTAAGGGAACTTCTCAACCCAATTTCCATTCTTTGGGTTAATCTCCTACTTTCAAATTATGTCATGATATTATTATGTCCTATCTTGTATTTTTACTTTACTTACATGTAATTATAGTAAATACACATAATAGATCTATTTTCTTTTAAAAAAATGATCTTTGTAAAGACTTCGTCTCAATCTCCTTTCATTGAGGCATATTTTGTTTTATACACAACTTTCTTTTATACGGTGTATAAACCCCTTTGACTTTTACGTTTATTCAAAAGGAATTTATTAATACGATGTGTTTTACTAAACGAAAAAAAGGGAATGTTTTTCTTGCCGTACATATGCGGCGACAACGACTTCTCCGCCACCGTGACCATTATTTGAGTTTCGGCTTCCTCTACAAGCCATAACTTTTTTTTAATGAAAAATAAATAAAAAGTTCTAACTTTCTTTTATTTTGGTATTGAAAATGGTTTTGAAAGTGTTTTTATTATATCATTGTGTTGTATTGATATCTTTTAATTGAAATGTGGAAATGTTATGTTTCCTTTATGCGTGTTTTATGTTATACGATTATGTTATGGTTTTTGATATGTTTAAACCTATTCATATAAGGAATTCATTGGACTTAATAAGTGACGGGTGGATCCCGCTATAGCTCCTCGATGCATCGGCAGGTCTCATGAGACAAACTAGTGTCTTGGCACGAGGCCTTGAGAAAATATTATTTGTGGTGTTGGCACGAGGCCTTGGCTACGTTGTTATGATAGTATGGAATTATGCATTCCATCATTATGAAAGTGGTTATTGATATTTCATGTGAATATTCGACTAGTAGAATATCCAGCTGAGTAAGTAAATGACATTATTTCATTTTACTTTTTCCATATTATGCTAAAGTTCAAGTTTAAAAGGCTTTTGTTTTGGTTATACATTGTCTTAAATGTTAATGTTTGTTTATGAAAGCTTCCGCTATATTGTTATCCTTACTGAGCATCTGAGATCACCTCTTTCAATGTTTTAATTTTTCCTGGATGTGAAGAAGTATATTATGAATGATCTGCATGGATAATATAAGGGGATATGAAGAGAATATCTTGTAGTTTTTTTTACTTTATGATGTAATGTAAGACTTGTGAATGTATCTAGTGTTTCCAAGGCTACTAAACTAATCGTTCTTTCGAGACTTGATCTTTTGTGATCATGCCAATGTTACGAAGTAATGCACCGACTCTGGGTAGCTGGGGTCGAGGTGTTACAGTTGGTATCAGAGGCAGTTTAGTACTAACCTTGGAAGCTAGATTTAGATAAACTCTGATTAGAGCACATAGCCCGAAGACAGACTTTGAGGATTAGTATAGAAGAACTTCCTAGAATTTTGGTATTATAGAGATTTTGTGAGTTTTCCGAGCAATAAATCCCTGTCTGGATACAAGAAGGTAGAGGCGGCTCTGGCACAGATGTACCTAGGGGTAAAACCCGAAATCACCGCTTTGATCTAGACTCGAATGGGAACTTGTGCACGACAACGGGCCTTACTGCACTCTTGGTTATGACACTCCAGGGGGATATGCTTAGGATAATTCTCATTTTCTTTACAAAATACTATGAAGGGTTATGAGTATATATTTCCTCAAAGAAATAATTTTTATGATTATGGATTATATCCATAAATAGTTCAATTTATGTTAAGTATTTTATAAGTATGGAATTATGTATTTTGATTCATAAACTAATCTAGTTTATGCCATTGTTTAGAAATGGTGCCTAGTGGAAGAATGGAAACTGTATCAATGCTCACACTCCGTGTAGGGATTGCCCTCCTGCTCAAGATAATTATTGTGGAGCTGGAGATACAACTGGTGCTGATCAACTTATTACCATACTGGGACAACTCACTCAGGTTATGAATAATAACCTTACTCGTATGGATCACCCTGATCCGAAACGTAGAGAATCAATGTTAGACCGCTTCATGAGGCAACAACCACCAACATTTAATGGGGGTACAAATCCATTAGTATCTGAGCAATGGATAAACTCTTTAGAGAAAATATTCCATGCCTTGGGGAGTTGCGAAATGGAGAAGGTTTTCATGGCAGTCTACCGCCTCACTGGAGATGCTGATCAATGGTGGTCGCTGATTCAAAACACGAAGGAAGATGAAGAAGTATCAAGTATGGAATGGAGAGAGTTCAAAGGACTTTTATTAGAAAAATACTTTCCACATGACCATCGAGCAGATATGGAAAGGAAATTTCTGAGTCTGAGACAAAAGGAGGATGAGAATGTCGCAATGTATGAGGCTAACTTTACAAGGTTAGCAAGGCTTGTTGCAGATTATATACGTAACCCAAGAAGTAAGATTGATCATTTATTTGATTGTTAAAACCATTTCTCCGTTGAGATTTAGTATCATAATATTTCTCAACATACGAAGATATTGTCTTGTGTGCTATCAAGACAGAAAAGGAATTCTCTAAGTCTTATGACAACAAAGTAAAGAAAGAGAAGAAGAGAACGGTGGAATAAGAAATGGATAAAGGGAAAAAGGGAAAGAAGGATTTTCCATTATGCGATAATTGTGGGAAGAATCACCCTGGTACTTTCCTAAAGGGAATGAGAGTTTGTTACAAATATGGAGAAAAAGGTCACCAGGCTCGTGATTGTAAGGGAAAGAAAGAGGCTATCAATGTTGAATGCTACAATTTTAGGGAAATGGGGCATTATGAAAATGAATTTCCTAAGTGTCAGGGAAAATTACCTCAGAAAAAGACAAGGGATCAAGGACAATCTTATGTTGTTACTACAGTTGAAGTGGAATAATTAATGTATTGGTGCTTTTGGAAACAAGGATTATTTTCTGGTTATAAGAATAATGATATATATATAAGGATTGTACTGCAGTACTTGTTTTTTCATTAAGGTTTTAATATGATGAAGGTAATCATATTTTATGTATGTGACAATAATAGAAACTTTACTTTGTTTGGGGAGTCTGGTGTTACAATTTATTTTGGAATTTAGAGTCCTTTTAGAAAAAGTCTGGACAGAGGTATTTTGGATAACTATATAGGTTGGAATGGATTAATTTGAACCTTGGATAGTATTGTTTAAGGTTAAAACATTTATGAAAATTATTTTTGGAATATTATAATAATATAGTTTTAGGAAAAGGACAACCTGCACGGTGGGGCATAACCCGTCGCGTCGGACAAAGCTGCAGGAATCGAACCCACAACCATAGTGCGACATGCCTTTATTACCTACCACTATCCTACAGGAAGTCCCTGGTTATTAAAAAATAGTTTTACTAATATAAATGGTATGTTTTAATATTTGGAACCTTATACAATTAGGATAAATAGAATATTTTTGAGTTCTATTACCTTTTAGAGTGAAAGATAGGTTTGTGGTAAAAATTTATTAAAGAATGAAAGTATACATAACAAGTATGTATATTCCCTTACGTTCTTAGTAAATCTCATAAATAAATTACTCAACTTTATAAAAGGTAACTTAAAACAAAAACTTTGTCGGTTAACTTTTCCAATTGGGGATTCAATGACCGTTTAACCAATCACAAGTTTGTGATTTTCTTATGGTTAACTTTCTCCTAATCCAGTTTTCTACAACTCTCCATCAGACCTTGATGGTTTGTTTTTCTTCCATATCCATATTTTCATAGAATCCTATTATGGGCTATCTCGGGTGACCTTTGTACTTATCTTTCTTTCTTTTAAAGTTATATTTTTATTAACCTTATTTCCGATGTGGGTTTTCCACAAAGGTATTTTCTATTTTAAACCTTTTATTTTCAAAGAAAAATTTCAAACTGCGAGGACGCAATATATTGAAGGAGGGGAGAATGTAACACCCCGAGGTTCCACGATACGCTCCTCTTTCAATAATGCAATAGATTGCATTGTATGCAATTTAAGATTTTAACACACTACGACCAATAAAAATAGCCATTATGAGTAGTAATACCCACTCTTCCAAATTATATACATTTTATATTTCAAAATGGACTTCATTTTTGTATTCGTAATATCGAAATTAGCCTATGATGATTTTTTTGTAATTTTCTGAGAACTTCCAATTTTCTATGAATAGTGAAAAATACTTAAAAACAACTTTTTTAATGAAAATAATTTATAGTGATAAATTATACTATTGAGTGTTTTTAAAGTATAATTAGAATATATTTTTACCATTTTATCCAATTGTGTTCATTAGAATTAATTTCACTTTGAAATTGGACATAAACAATTGTCAATCTTTTGATATATATTGTTTCTTAAAAACACGCTATTTGTTGTGACAACGGGAATTAATTATAAAATTAATTAATGAAACTTATATGTTTGGAATTTCATAAAATATACATCATTTTTGAATTCGGAATATCAATTATATCTTAGGGTGAAATTTTGGCATTGTTTTAAAAAACTTCAATTTTTGATGAATAGTGAAACCACTAAGTGGTAGTTAAATAACTGATTTTTCATTTAAATGAAATATTACCACTTCTGTGATTTGATTTTCAAAAATCCGACATACATGGTTTTCATTAGGAAGTAAAATGTGGTTCAATGGGATTAAAATAATTTTTTGGTGAATAGTAACTTTTAAGTTTAATTAATCGCGATTAAAGGCAATTAGTGAAATTTAAGGTAAAAATGATATTATAAATAAAATAAAATGACCTTGATACTTGTCCTACACCTATTTGATGAGTCATGGCCGACCAAGACAATACATGGGTCAACTTGGGGACCCTATGGAGCCACTTTGTTTGGAAAATGACATTAAAAACTTTTTATTTAATGATGTCACAAACATGAGTTGTTTTACTAAATCAATTTTTAAGTGTGGTTATAAAAGTCATATTTTTTACTATAAATATTCATTAGAAAGATAAAAAGATTTACTACATCATGATATTTTTTTATAATTTTTAGACATTAAATAAATTAAATTGTTTATGACACCATGATGATGCAGCGATTACCTCATTAATTAACGATTTAAATAAAATGAAACGATAATGTAAAATCCAAAGAATAAACTTGTCCAAAGCCTATTGGATGGGTATATTTAGAACCCTTATCACCTTAGCCTAGAATTATATAAGTTTGGGACCTTTAGAATCCGAAAAGCATTGTATAATAATGTAACATTTCCTTACTTTCCAAGAGTGCCCCTCCTCTCCTCTTATAAAAGGCCCCCACCTCTACCACCTTATTCACACCTTCAAGACATTTGGATCGGCCAAACTCTGCCCAAATACTCTCCCAACTTCCCTCTATTACTCCTAGAAGCCTCACTTTGGGAAGAATTCTTCCCAAGGAAGCATTTGGCTCAAATCAAAAAGAGTTACCTGATTTTAAGGTAATGTCTTCTCTTGTGTTCTTTTATTTTATTTTTCTTCTCCAGCCCCCTAAAAACTTTGTATTAATTTCTTTTGTAACAACACCAGTATTCTCAATATACGAGGATTTTGATATAATAAGGATTCGAGCTACACTTACATACACCTACATCTAATGGTTAAAGAACATACTGTTTCTGTGGATGAAGAATTTTTGCCTCACGAAACGATGATTGTTCAACACTCATATAACACCTATAATGGTGGCCATTATGATGAAAATATTTTTATATATGATATATATTATGTTTTTGTTTTCCTTATGATTTTTTATTTTTCATTTATGGCATTCCTTTATGGTTTCCATTATGGGTAAACGCGATATTTTCATTTTAAGAAGTGCGGACTACCGCCCCCTCAAAGTGATTTGAATCGTTAATACCATATGTGGGATGTATAAAGGATGGGGTAAATAGTATTATACACTATATTATAATGGAATTATATTATACATTTATATAATTATTATTTAATTCTATTAAATACAAAATAGAAATGAAAGTAGCGTTCATGCGTACGTACGGCTTACCGTCTCCATGAACGGTGCATTTCATTTCTTACCTCTAAATGTTACGTAATATTATGACTGAATGTATA
Source organism: Viscum album (assembly GCA_963277665.1). Lineage (NCBI taxonomy): Eukaryota > Viridiplantae > Streptophyta > Magnoliopsida > Santalales > Viscaceae > Viscum > Viscum album. The sequence goes on from OY728157.1 coordinate 951,288,662, forward strand.
TACTGGATATATATGATATATATGATATCTAAATCATGAATATAATTCTGGATATAATGGATATTTCACCACATGAACAATTTGTAATTATAAGAAGTTTATTTTTGACTCAAGGACCAAAGATCGACAAAACGACTGTTATTAACTTAAATAATTACATAATGTTAATAACATGGTAATAAGTGATATAAAAGGAATAAAAAACTTGAAAAAAGGTTCTTAAGAATTTATAAATTAACTCTAGTTTATTATTTAGGAGTTTAAAGAACAGTCGAGTCAAGACAGGACGCAAGGTAAGGGAACTTCTCAACCCAATTTCCATTCTTTGGGTTAATCTCCTACTTTCAAATTATGTCATGATATTATTATATCCTATCTTGTATTTTTACTTTATTTACGTGTACTTATAGTAAATACACATAATAGATCTATTTTATTTTAAAAAAATGATCTTTGTAAAGACTTCGTCTCAATCTCCTTTAATTGAAGCATATTTTTTTTTATACACAAATTTCTTTTATACGGTGTATATACCCCTTTGACTTTTACATTTATTCAAAAGGAATTTTTTATACGAAGCGTTTTACTAAACGAAAAAAGGGAATTTTTTTCTTGCCGTACATATGCGGCGACAATGACTTCTCCGCCGTCGTGACCATTATTTGAGTTTCGGCTTCCTCTACAAGCCATAACTTTTTTTTAATGAAAAATAAATACAAAGTTTTAAATTTCTTTTATTTTGGTATTGAAAATGGTTTTGAAAGTGTTTTTTCTATATCAATGTGTTGTATTGATATCTTGTGATTGAAATGTGGAAATGTTATGTTTCTTTTATGCATGTTTTATGTGATACGATTATGTTATGGTTTATGATATGTTTAAACCTATTCATATGAGGAATGCATTGGACTTAATAAGTAACGGGTGGATCCCGCTATAGCTCCTCGATGCATCGACAAGTCTCATGAGACAAACTAGTTTCTTGGCACAAGGCCTTGACAAAATATTATTTGTGGTCTTGGCACGAGGCCTTGTCTACGTTGTTATGATAGTCTGGCATTATGCATTCCATCATTATGAAAGTGGTTATTGATATTTCATGTGAATACTCGACCAGTAGAATATCCATGTGAGTAAGTAAATGACATTATTTCATTTTACTTTTTCCATATTATGCTAAAGTTCAAGTTTAAAAGGCTTTTGTTTTAGTTATACACTTCCTTAAATGTTAATGTTTGTTTATGAAAGCTTCCGCTATATTATTATCCTTACTGAGCATATGAGCTCACCCCTTTCAATGTTTTAATTTTTCCATGATGTGAAGAAGTATATTATGAATGATCTGCAGGGATAATATAAGGGGATATGAAGAGAATATGTTGTAGTTTTGTTTTACTTTATGATGTAATGTAAGACTTGTGAATGTATCTAGTGTTTCCAAGGCTAATAAACTAATCTGTCTTTCGAGACTTGATCTTTTGTGATCATGCCAATGTTATGAAGTAATGCACCGACTCTGGGTAGCTGGGGTTGGGGCGTTACATTAAAAATGAGTTATAGACTTAAAATTGTTATTTTTGAATAAATTAAGATTTTATTTAAAAATTAAATTAATAATATTTAGAAAATTATTTTCGAAAAATGGATTTCATTTTTTAATTATACAGGTCAAAAAATGGTTAGGGTTAATTTTTGGGATTTTTTTGGAATTCTTGAATTTTTGATGAATAGTGAAATATAGTAAAATACCGTATATTCAAATTATTAGTTAAATACAATATTTATAACATTAAAAGTGATTTAATACCACTCGGTTAAAACTCACATGCCATTATTACTATTTTGGGTCACATGAATTAGGACTATTCATAGTCTTGAGCAAAAATATTATAATAATGATTAAAATATTGAAAAATATCTCCTCTTCTCCACTATAAATACCACCCTCATTCAACTCTTCCTCCCACACCTATCTAGCCTCAATAATTACCTAATTTTTGCCTAATGCTCCTCCCAAGTATCTTACCTACTCCCAAGACCTTCTGGTCTCACCAAAAGTTCAAAACAAAGGGCCTTAAGAAGGATCTCAAGAAGAAGAGATCAAGAGGTAAACATCCTCTTTTATTTTCTTTATTTTCTTTTCATTTCCTTTTATATTCTTCTTATTTACTCTCTTCACATTAACCAAGAGGAATTAGTTATACATCATCTTACATATTCAGTATTTCATAATTTTTATGGAAGAAACACCATTATACTTCTTCTCCTCTACCATTTATTCAAGAAATTAAAACACCATCCGTGATGTGTTGATTTACCAACATCGTGGATGATGTGATTTAAATTTCTTTTACTTGCTTAAATACCAGTCATGAAACCATATTTATGGTTAAAAAAATTATAATTTATTCATTATATCTTATATAAGGTTCTGTAATCATTTTGGGCACATGTTATTAATTTATAAAACAAAATGAGTTCACTACTATTGAAGAATCCTCAAAATGACCAAAACGCATACCAATAATATTTTAACTTATGAATCACCCTAATTTAAGAATTCAAAATGATAAATGATATAATTTATGGTTATTTAAATATTTAAATACCATCTTATTTCAATTATGGAGTTTCACTTCCATTCGATAAGAATATCCATCATGAACCGATCATGGAAATCATGTAAAGGACGCACCCAAGACAATAGAAGGAACACATACTAATAATTAAAGGGTGAAATGATGTAATGAAATGATAATATATGATATTATAAATATGAATATATTTCTTTAAGATATTAATAACACTCTTTTAACCATTATACATGAGGTTTAAATGAGTTTGAAGTAAGAAAAACCCAAGGTAAGGGAATTCTTAACCCAATTTCCGTTCTTTGGGTTAACCTTATACACCAATAATTATGTGGTATTAAGATTATTTGTGTGATTATTATTTTTATATTATGTTGAAATATGTTTATTTACAGTTTATATACATATTAATTTCTTTCTATTAATTTATCACATCAATTTTATGACTTTTGTAAGGGACTTTCCATTAAAAATCCCCTTTTGAACTTGTAGTTTTACAAAAATTCCAAGTGAATGTTTTTATGAAATTATTCATTTTTTATGATTATGTTCTAGTTCTTGAGAATTTTTTTATGTTTAAGGGTGGTACCTATATCTTTGTAAAATTCATTGGGTATTTTTAAGTTTGAGGTCAGCCGTATGGTTACTCCAAGTGTAACTGCGATGGTTACACAAATGGTAAGGTAGCTGTAAGGGTTAAAAATTAAAAGGTAGCCTAGAGGGTTACAAGATTATGTAAGTAATTACCCATGATAAATTTATGGTTTTACTTATGTTCTATATGTTTTGTGTAAATCTCATGGAAATATCAATTTTCAAAAAGTAAGTTTATATGGGTACAAGTATGTCTTTTTTTAAAATGATTTCACACATTACAAGTATCCATGGACTTATGTTTTATTTCCTTATTTTTATATCCCTTAATAAGATTTTTTTCTCATCCCATGTTTTTAAATAATTTTCATAGGTTATAATTATGTGTAAGACATAGAAGGTATACAAGTTAAAAGTTTGAAGAATTGTCAAACAAATCTTGTTTTTGTTTTGAAATTTTTTTATATTTTGGAAGAAATGAACACTGTTTTTATGGTATCCACTCTATATTAACGTGTAATGTTATGAATGTATTATGTACCAATTATCTAAAGCTCTAAACTTGAATATATCCTCAATGTGAAGGGAAGTGATTTCTTGACTAAATGTAAGATTATGAAATGTAATAAGGTCAGGTCCTTATAGTTGGTATCTGAGGATGATTTAGATAACTTTAGGGATTATGATGATGTTAATATAATACCACAAATTATTTTTAATATATGATTAATTTTAAATGTTATTGAATTTAAATATTACCATGTTTCTTTAACTAATATATGTTTGTTCAGAATGGTTTTCCGCAGAAGAAACAGGGAATATGAAGAGGAGAGGCACCAACAGAACATTATCCTTCCAAATCAACAACCAAGAATGGTAGGGATTGGAACCAAGAAGTTTGTGACATCAATAGATCAGCTAATTTATGAAATAAATTGTGGTGGTGATTAGAAAATAAAAACATATATGTTAATTACATTTTAATGGTATTAAATGTTCATTTTTGATCTTATGGGCCTGAGTTAGTGGATTCTGATTTTGAACACCCATTCTCATCATTTGTGCACTTCATGCCTAATGTACACCAATTTAGGCCAAATGAGTCATCTAATTATAAGGAATGTAATTATGCATATTTTAATTTGATATTTTTTGAAATGTATCTTCACTTAAATTTAAATTTTTTCCCTTCAGTGATCAATGGATGATTCATAAAGGATGAAGGAGATATTTGGCGATGAAAAGAAACAATTCTGGAGAAGGAAGATTGGACACCAGCCTACTGATAAGAATGTGGGGTCCACAATACAGGCCCAATGAATCCAAAATTTCGTAGCCTGATAGAATAAATATATTGGAAGAAATAATTATTCAGGGTCCTGTTCTAATTATGCATCCATTATGGTTATTTAAGTGGCCTAATTTAGAGATAAAATTATGGGCCAGATTCTGAGTCCCAGAAAAAAATCCCACTAATAGGATCATATCTCGGAATCCACAACTCCAAATGGGCCCAAATGTTACATGCGGTTAGAAGGCATACAGGGATCCATTTTCTTCTTCTATTTCCCACTCTGATTCTGCCATATAGAGGGTCTTCCAATCGAGTATGTTCTGTAAAGGAAAGCTGGCTGCCACCTCGGGTCAAGGGTGGAAAAATCAACTCTCCCTTAATTTCCACCCAACTATGGCCTACCACAATTAATTTATGAGACATGTAATGTTGGAGGATCAACCCAAGGGATAAAAAATGACTATTTAAGGCAGTGTTGTTGGAGTATTGAAGAATATTTGGATGCTTTGTTCAATTTTAATGTTATGCTGCGATTTTGTTGTCTCAAGTTTGTCTTTCACATGTTAGTTGTTCAATTCACTTTAGTTTCTTAATAAAATCTCTTCTTTTCCTATTATTTTGTTGTTCTTAATATCACTTTGATACCATTGGTTCAAGGTGTGAATTTATTCACACTAAACCTTGTGAAATTATTCACACAACGGTGGAGTGATCATTTTCTTTTTATTGTTTTATTTTCTTCTTCAATTCCTCCCTCATGAGTCTACTTCCCGCTTCCATTGAAACAATAGCATCAATGGAGGGCTAAAACACTTTTGGGTTGATCCAAGGGAGTCTAAAAGGGATGGATTAGATGTTATTTATCACCTCATTAATGTATAATCACTTCTTTAATTGAGATTTTTATTTGATGATTTTTAAACTCCATCGTCCTTGTTGAATTTAAGGCCACACACTTCATGTGCTAATACGAACCTTTACCTTGAAGTTCTCAAAACTTTGATCCTTAAAGTGTATAGATTATTATTATTAAAGGTTTTCGGTATTAAACTAGTATGTGATGATGTTGTTTTATCTTCTTAAATGAACCCATCTCAAATATAAGAAATTGAAATCATTGAAAAGGAAATACGTCCAATCCACCCCAAGTGATAACCTAGGATAAACTCATTCTTTTTAAATTGAATTCACTCAAGTCTCTTTAAGTTCCTTTAAACCCATCTAAAATCAACCCAAGTTGGCCACTTCATAGCCAAAAATAGTCCATAGAATGTACGTGTCTTTAGGTACTTCTTAGGTCTCTGAGGACTCGACAACCCAAACTAGACTACAAGGACCGTCCTACCTTCTTCTTTTGGGTAAATTTGAGAGAGAATCAGGTGGAATCCATAAAAGAGAACAAATAAAGTTACTACAATGGAACATGACAATATTGGACCATTTTATGAGACAACACCCTCCTACTTTCAATGGGTTTTCTGACCCAATAGTGGCTGAAGGATGGATTAAATCCCATGAAAAGATATTTGATGTTATGATATGTTTATATAATAAAAAGTTAAGTCTTTCCATTTATAATTTTGAAGGTGAAGCTGATTATTGGTGTTCAATGGTAAATAATACCAAGGATTGAGATGATATTGATTCCTTAGAGTGGGATAAATTTAAAAGTCTTTTCATTAAAAAATACTTTCCTAAGTTGGTGAGACATAGGATGGAGAAGAAATTACTTGGATTGAAGAAAAAAGAGGAAGATTCAGTGGATATGTATGAATCGAACTTCACCCAACTAGTGAGGTATTCTCCAAATCTTATTCTAGATCTTGATAGAAAAATCAACTACTTTTACTCAGGATTGAATCCAAGGTATAAAAGTGCGTTGGCCTCTCGGGAATTAAAAAGTTATGAGAAACTTGTCCGATGTGCTGAGAGGGTAGTGATGGAGTTTTTTGATGATAAAATGCATTTTGAAAATAAGGAGAAGAAGAGGTCCATATGGAAAGTGATGGGTAATAATCAACCAAATAAATATGATGGTAAGAAAATACAATTCCCAATTTGTGAAAAGTGTGGAAAGAAGCACCCTGGGGAATGCCTTACCAAAACTGGGAAATGTTTTTGATGTGGTAAGTTTGGACATATGGCTTGAGATTGTAATGAAAATGATCCAAATAATAATCCTGATAAGGAAATTGTAAAATGTTTTAAATTTGGGGAGATGGTTCATTATGAAAATTCATTCCCAAAGAGATATCTGAATGATGAAAAGAATCTATACTATAAGCAGAAAGGTGTAGTGAGATACTTTAAGACCACATAAGCTGATTTCGGGACATACAATAAAGTTGTATCAGGTACCATGTTTATTTACTCATATTTTTCTAATTTTTTTTTGATACGGGGTCTACAAATTATTTTATTTCGAAGAAATTTTCTTTTAAATTGGAAATATAACCTCAAAAAATGAGACCATAACTTATTGTTAAAACACCAAGGAGAAATATTATAGAAAAGATAAATTATAAGAATCTTTCTATTATGGTCTTTGTAAAGACATTACCTGTAAAACTTATTTTTTTTACCTTATTAGTTCTTGATGTCATTCTAGGAATGGATTGGATTTTTGTTTATCATGCTAAGACTGACTGTAGAACAAAAGAAGTTGTTTTAAAAAAAGAGTTTCAGTTTTTATTCAATAAAGAACCCATACAATTGATAACATATCAGGAAGATGGGAAACTATTGAAATATGAAAATGAAATTTATCTTTCTCACATTTTTGAAAATAAGGGAACTCTTCAGATTAATGATATGCTAGTGGTAAATGAATACCTTTATGTTTTTTCTGATAAGTTATCTTGTGTTATACCTGATCAGGAAGTTTAATTCACAATTGACTTAGTTCTTAATTATAATCCAATTTAAAAACCCCAATATAAAATGGATCAATTATAACTTATTGAATTGAAAAATCAGTTGTAGGATTTTTTTGATAAAGGATATTTTGTCCTAGAACTTCAACATGGGGTGCTTCTATTTTGTTCGTTAAAAAGAAATATGGTTCCATGAGATTTTGAATTGATTATAGAGATTTGAATAACATCAGTATTAAAAACAATATCTTTTTCCTCATATAAATGACTTTTTTGATAAGCTCCAAGAAGATCAGTACTTTTCCAAGATTGAATTGAGATCTGGATACCATTAACTGAAGATGAAGGAGGATGAAATCCTGAAAATAGCTTTTCATACCTGATATGGGAATTATGAATTTTTTGTTATGCTATTTGGGTAAACTAATCCACCTACTATATTCTTGAATCTTATAAATATAATATTTCATGAGTTCTTGGACAAGTTTTTGGTTGTGTTTATTGATTAAATTATGACATTTTCTAAGAGTAAAGAGGATAATGAAAAACATCTAAGGGTTGGTTTGTAAATATTAAAGGAACAAAACTATATGGACAATTCATAAAGTGTGATTTTTGGATACAAAAAATTTCCTTTAATGGGAAAATTTTAAATAAGTTTGGAATAAAATTTTATCCTTCTAAAAAAATGTGGCTGATGAATGGACAAGACCCACAAATGTTATAAAGATTCGTAGTTTTATTGGATTAGCTGGTTATTACTAATGGTTTGCTAAAAACATTGCATGGTAATCTATCTCACTAACTAAGTTAATGTGAAAAGGGGTTAAATTTATTTTTACATAAGAATGTGATATTTATTTTCAGAAACTGAATAAGATATTGGTGAATACTCTAGTTTTGGAATTGCCTTCCCAAAATGGTGAATTTTTCATCTACAGTGATGCTTCATTGAAGGGACTTGGGTGTGTTTTGATGAAGAATGATCCATTAATTTATTATTCTTTAAGAAAACTAAAACACCATGAATTAAATTATCCCACACATGATTTGGGATTGGTAGCTATGGTTATTTTCTTTGAAAACTTGGAGGTATCATTTATACAGATCCAAATGTCAAATATATAATGACCATAAAAGTTTGAAGTATATATTCACTCAAAGGAATTAAGCATGGGGCATAGAAGATGGCTTGAACTAATAAAGTATTATAATTTCACAATCAACTACTATCCATGAAAAGAAAAAAAGTGGTGGATTATTTGAGTTGAAAACATCAAGAATCATTAACCATGTTACATTTGGAACATGATCCATTGATTAATGATTTGATAAATTTTAGTTTAAAAGTTGTTGGTGCAGGAAATACATTTATTTTGTTTCAGGTTTCAGTGCAGTCATTGTTATAATATATAATTAAGAAAGTGGAAAAGGAAGACTGTGAGATACAAAAAAATGTAGAATTGGTTAAAATGTGTAAGTTTTCAGAATTTAACCTTGATAAAGATTGTGTTTTAAGATTCGGTAAAAGATTGTGTGTGCCTTGTGATTCCCATTAGAAGAAAGATTTATTTTGTGAAGCTCATAGTTCTCAATTTTCAATTCATCCTGGAAGTACTAAGATGTAAAGAGACCTTCAAGAGTATTATTGGTGGGATGGAATGATAAGAGATATTTCTAATTTTACTATGAAATGCTTGACATCTCAATAAGTTAAAGTAGAGTGGTAGTTATCTAAGGGGATGATTCAGCAGTTTCCAATGCCAGAGTGGAAATGGGAGAATGTATCCATGGTCTTTGTAGTGGGACTACCTAATACTTCTCAAGATAACAACGTGATTTGGGTTGTTGTTGATCCATTGACAAAATCTTCACATTTTCTTTTTATTCGGGATACAATGTCTTTGGATCAACTTTCTAGACTATACCTTAAAGATATTGTTGGGTTACATGGAGTTACTCTTTCCATTGTATCTGACTAGGATACTAGGTTCACTTCTAACCTTGATAAGGTCCTTCAGAAGTAGTTGGGAACAAAATTAAATTTTAGTACAACTTTTCATCCTCAATCAGATGAGCAGTCAGAATGAACCACTCAAACTTTGGAGGATATGCTTCGTGATTCTTCAATGGAATACTAGGGAAGTTGGGATCAATATCTTTATTTAGTTGAGTTTTCTTATAATAATAGTTTTCATTCCATTATACAAATGATACCTTTTGAGGCAATGTATGGGAAGCAATGTCGAACTCTAGATTTTTGGGATGAAATAGGGGAAACGAAGTTGATGAGACCATAATTAGTAGAGGAAGTGGTTGATAAAGTGAATATGATCCAACAACACATAAGGACAACTCCGAGCAGATGGAAAAGTTATACAGACAACATGAGGAAAGAATTTTCTTTTTAGGTAGGTGATCATGTTTTTCTTAGAATCTTACCATGGAAAAGTGTTATGCATTTTCGTAAGAAAGGAAAGTTAAGTCCACTGTTCATTTGACCTTATGAAATTATGGAGAAAGTTGGACCAGTCACCTACCGAGTAGCTTTGGCTCTGATTTTATCTCTGGTACATAATGTTTTTCATGTTTCGATGTTGAGGAAGTATGTTCCATATTCATCTCATGTTTTCAGCCCAGAATTAGTTCAGATGAAAGATAACCTTTCTTATGAAGAGAAACTAGTTTAGATTCTTGATTGAAGAGAACATATATTCTGGAATTAGGTAATCCACCAGGTAAAGGTTTTGTGGAGAAACCACATGGTTTAAGAAGCAACATGGGAATCTGAAAATGTTATGAGGTAAAGGTACCCTAACTTGTTTAATAAGTAAATAAAATTGCGAGGACACATTTTCCAAAATGTGGAGATAACGTAACACCCCATGTTTTTAAAGATAAATTGAAATTCAAGAAACTTTGTTTTATGTAGATATTTACAACTATCCTTTAACATAATTTTTCCACTTCTATGTTTTTAATTTTAAAAAATAGTCATCTACAATTGTGATTAGTAAGTTATTTGGAGTCTAATAGAACCGACTTTATTTTTGGTGAATAGTAACATACCCTTGTGAATAGTAATATGAATAGTTATATGACTCTAATTAATAGTAAATTGTATTATTATTTTATTTTCTAAGGCTTTAATATAATTATAACTTGATTAAATTTTAAAGGTGTTAAAAAATTATTTATTGATTTGAAATTGTTATTTTTGAATAAATTATGATTTTATTTGAAAATAAAATTAATAATATTTAGAAAATTATTTTCAAAAAATAGATTTCATTTTTTAATTCTACACATTGAAAAATTTTTAGGTCAAATTTTTGGGATTTTGATGAAATTCTTGAATTTTTGACCAATAGTGAAATACGGTAAAATACCGTATATTCAAATTGTCAGTTAAATAAACTGTTTATGACATCATAAGTGATGTAATCACACTTGGTTCAAACTCACATGCCATTATTACTATTTTGAGTCATATGAATTAATAATATTCATAGTCTTGTGCAAAAATATTATAATAATGATTAAAATAATGAAAAATACCTCATCTCCTCCATTATAAATACCACCCTCATTACCCTCTTCCTCCCTCACCTATCAAGCCTTGAGACTTACCTAATTTCTACCCAATAATCTTACCAAGGATCTTCCCCACATCCAGGATCTTATGTTCACTCCAAAAATCCAAAACCAAGGGCCTTTAGAAGGATCTCAAGAAGAAGAGATCAAGAGGTAAACATCCTCTTTTGTTTTCTTTCTTTTATTTTCATTTCCTTTTCTATTCCTTTTCATTCTTCGCTTACCCTTAACTAAGATGCATGAATTATACATTATCTTACATATTTTTTATTTCATCATGTTTATGGAAGACACACCATTATACTTCTTCTCTTCTCTCACTTATTCATGAAATTAAAACACTGTCAGTGATGTGTTGATTTACCGACATCGTGGACAATGTAATTTCAATTTCCTTTACTTCCTTCAAGACTGGTCCTGAAACAATTTTTATGGTTGAACCAGATTATAATTTATTTATTATATCTTATATAAGGTTCTGTAGTCATTTTGTGCACATGTTATTAATTTTTAAAACCAAATGAGTTCACTACGATCAAAGAATCACCAAAATGACCAAATCAAATATCAATAATGTTGTAACTTATGAATCATCCTCATGTAATAATTCAAAATAAAAAATGATATAATTTATGGTTCTGTAAATATGTAAATACCATTACATTCTAATTCTGTATTTTCACTTCTAATCGACAAGAATATCCATCATGAACCGATCATGGAAATCATGTAAAGAACGTACCCAAAACAATGAAAGGAATAAATACTAACAATTAAAGGGTGAAATAATGTAATTAAATGATCATATAAGATATTATTAATTTGATTTTTTTAAGATATTAATAACACTCTTTTAACTATTATACATGAGGTTTAAATGATTTTTAAGTAAGAAAAACCAGAGATAAGGGAATTCTTAACCCAATTTCTGTTCTTTGGGTTAACCTTCTACATCAATAATTATGTGGTATTATGATTATTTATGTGATGAATTTATTTATATTATGTTTTATTCTATTTATTTATAGTTTATACACATATTTATTTCTTTCTATTAATTTTTCACATCAATTATATGACTTTTGTATTGGACTTTCCATTAAAAATCTTCTTTTAAACTTCTAGTTTTGCAAAAATTCCAAGTGAATGTTTTTATGAAATTATTCATTTTGTATGATTATGTTATGGTTCTTGGGAATTTTTTATGATGAAGGGTGAGACCTATATCTCCCTACAATTCATTGGGTATGTGTAAGTTGGAAGTCAGCTATATGGTTACTCCAAGTGTAACTGCGATGGTTACACAAATTGTAAGGTAGCCATGAGGGTTACAAATTATAAGGTAGCCAAGAGGGTTAAAATATTATGTATGTAATTAAACAAGATACATTTATGGTTTTACTTATGTTATATATGTTTTTTTAAATCTCATGGAAATATAAAGTTTCACAAAGTAAGTTTATATGGGTACAAGTATGTCTTTTTTTAAAATGATTTCACACATTACAAGTATTCATGGAATAATGTTTTCTTTCCTTATTTTTATATCCCTTACTAAGATTTTTGTGCTCATCCCAAGTTTTTAAATTATTTTAATAGGTTATAAGGATTTTTAAGACATAAAATGAATCCAAGTTAAATTTTTGAATAATTTTCGAAGAAATATTGTTTTTTTGAAAAGTTTTATATTTTAGAAGAAATGAATACTGTTTTTATGGTATACACTCTATATTAGTGTATAATGTTATGAATTTATTATGTACCAATTATCTAAATATATAAAATTTAAAAAAATACTCAATGTTAAAGGAAGTGATTTATTGACATAATTCAAGACTATGCCCGATAATAAGGACAGGTCCTTACAGTTTAGCATGTGGTGGTTGTGTGAGGCCCGGTTGGCACTTTGAATAAAATGGTTTCATCAAAAAACCCTCATTAGAATGGGTCCTCAACTTTTTGGTTGACGAAGTATGGTAGTTTCATTGGTTTGGGGCTTTCCTTGTGTAACGATGTTTTAAAGGTGAGGGACTTGTTCCTTAGGGTGACTTGGGGGTGACCTTGTTGTGTATGTTGATTGTGTGTGATTAATGTGCTTGTGACTGGATACTTGTTTGACATTATTGGCTCACCCCCTTTTTAGTATGAACATGGGAACCTGACATAACGAATGAATTTTAAGTGAATTATTGTTTCTATAGTTTAGATTATTTACTGGATAATGGCCCATAGAAGAGGGATATTTTTTTATTACTATGAAATTGGGTCCCTCAGTTAGGCTATATAGGGTGATGACATGGTGTTTGGGCATTATGATGTCATCAGATAGGGAATGTCTTCGGGAGGAGTCACATGTATAGTACATTATAGATTATTCATGAGATCCTAGGTTCTCTCATGTTTTATGGTAATTATTTATCTATGACAGGTGATTGAGACACATGTGCTGGTTGGTTACTCTTGTGTGGTGTATTTCCATTACCTGTGATGTATATTTGTTGATCTTGTTTCCTTGTGTAGTGTAGCTTCTTATTAAAAGTGATAAAATGGTTTCACGTGTTTATGGTAAAATTTTTTCAAAATGTTTTACACATACCTCATCCTTTTTTAGTGTAAGAATCACCTCCTTTAAAAGGCCAATGTTTACTTCTTAAAAAGGGAATTTGTTTTTTAATTGAAAATGGGAAATGGATCGTGGTTTGTTTTAATAAGAAAATGTGTGAGAACTTAGTTTTATACATTCAATTTCAAACTTGAAATTGATGGATATTTTATTTAAAGGAAATTCATATTGGAATATATTATTTGGTCACGCCTATTGAGTTTTAATACTCACACCTATAGTTTATCTTTGTTTTTTTGCTTCAGGTGCTGCTTCTTGCTCAGATTTGGTCACCGTATTGCGACATTGGTTTGAGGTCGGTGGTGACCCATAGGGTCACATGGAGGTATGTACAGTTTTATTTTCTCACTGCTGCTAGTTTTCATTTTCCTTGTTCAATATTTATTTATTTATTTTTATTTAATTTATGGGCCAAATCATTCCCACATATTTAATTTTTATACCCAGCACTAGTTTCCAACCCATGGGGATCGGTAATGACCTTCAGGCCATGTTGTGGGCTGGATCAGGTGACTGGTTCAGGGTTGAACTGGGTTAGTTCATGAAAAAATGGTATTAGGGGAGACCCTTGTTATTTGGGGTGTTTGGTAGTTGGACATTAGGACTATTGAGACTCAGGAGGTAGGTACAGGAAGGGCATCATGAACCCTTTCTTATTCCGAACCTCAAGTTTTCAGGTTTAGTCTAGGAATTGATTCTTCTGCTCTTGTTTTGTATTGAGGGATGACAACAGAGTCAATCCACTATTACTTTTTTTATTTCACATGGAGTAGGGACCCATGTGGAGTCCGAGTACATTATTTAAAATCCTCCTAGTAATTGATGATTACTTGGTGAATGACCCACTACCATATCTTTAGGTTAAGCTTGAATACTAGTCCCTCACTCTGGTAGTTTTATGAAAGTGGAGTTTCATCTTGGTTTTGGTTGGTGTAAGAGTGTTTTGAAAAAAATGGTTTTAAAATGGAAATGATTCTTTCTATTGAGTTTAATTTGGTAAATTTGGTTTTAAAATTTAAAGCGCTTTGGTTTGAAAATTTGGTGCTTATTTGGAATTGGTAAGTAAATGGATTGCTGCAACCCATGGTGTTCTTTATGAATGTTTTCACATGTGGTGGAATGTGCATGGAAAGTGCATGTTGGAATGCGTGGATGGAAATGGAAGGACATGCATGTGATGGTTTATAGGATTCCATGGGTGATTTTTTGAAATTAAAAGGTTTTAGAAATTTGGTTTTTCTTTGAGGAGTGGATTTTGTTTGCTAAAAAGTGGTTTTGTGTTTGTAAAATAGCCTAAAATAAGGTGATTTTAAAAAGGGAGATGATTTTGTAAATTGAAATTTTCATTAAAAAGGGGTTTTTGGAATTTAGAAAAGTGTCCTTAGAAGAAGGAAATTTTGAAATGTAAATGAAAATTATAGATTTTGAAAGAAGTGTTTTTTTGTTGTGTTTGTATTTTTTTGGTCTTTGAGCCAATCATTTTGGATCAGGATGTTTCTTTTGATTGTGATTTAATTTTTTATTGGTTTGGTTTGTGTTTTCTATGTTATTCAGAAAAATTATACCTAGAAAGGTTTTGAAAATTTCTAAGGATTCATGCCCATTTTTTGATTCTTCTTAAACATTTCCTGTCCATTATGAATATCAAGGTCTGTTAGAGGTGGTGGAGTGTCTTGATGTGTCACACACGTTACTTTTTTATATATTAATATTTCATTTAATTTCCATTCCTGATTTTTTTTGGGGGGGGGGGGTTTACCACTCATTTTAGTGAAAATGGTGGGTTTTGAAAATTTGGGCCAAACCGCGAGCCGAATTCCAGATTTAAACACTAATTTTGTTTCTTCTATAACTCCTTCAATTTTTACTATTTTAAACCCATTCCACTTCAAAATTGGAATAACCTGATATATTAAAACCACCATATCCTTTTGGACCACATATAAATCCAAAATCATGATGGATTTGGGTTTTTGATTTAGGTAATGGGCCTGCCCGTAGGCCCATTTCCTGCTTTAAAATTTTCATATCTCATTCATTTTTTACTGTTTTCCCGTGATTCCACCTCCCTCTCAAAGCCAATACCCCGAGGATTTCCCCATTATCGGTTTCGCAATTTTGGAGCTCAGGAGAGCCGCGGAGTAGGGCAATATATCATACTCTTTCTCAAATCGACCAGATTTGATGAGGTAAAATGAATCTTTCATAACTCCTTCAATTTTCATCATTTTTTCCCCATTTCAGTTCCCACATGACCTAATATTACTCCTTCGAACCTCCATACCATTTTTGGGTACTTGGAGATTCATATTTGGGTGGATTGGGGCCGATTTCTTCAAGATATTTCAAGTAAGGGAACTCCTTCTTGGTTCCCTCCATCCTCTTTTTGTTTTATTTCCTATTTCTTGAAGTTCCTCATGTCCAGAAGTTGGGTTTTTATAATAAGGTCTGATTTGGTATCTTTTAGGTTAATTTTTGGTGGTCTAGGTGTGGATTTATATTCCTTGTGGTGCCGGGTTGGTGCGGTTGATGTTACGCACCTTATTTTGAGGGTTTCGTCATAAAAGGTAGGTGATTCCATGTGTAAACATTTATAGATGAGTTGGTTTGCTTGAATTACTTATTATTAATGTTCCTAATATGCTGTTTGTGGTGCGTGAACTGTTTATGTTGGATTTAGTAAAGAATTTGTTTTTATAGTTTCATTCTAGCTTAAAATTTGGTGTTTTCATTTGCAACCCTTTGGGTATTATTTGGGATTGTTTTATAACATATGAATTTTGTTTAATAAATCTTGTTTGGGATGAAAATTATTATTTGGTGGGTTATTGGTGTGCCACTAGGTCTTAAAGATGTTTTTTAAGGGTTTTAGGTGTAAAACTTTATTTTACTTCTTGAAAGTGATTTTGAAAACGTGTGCGTTTCATGTGGATCTTTTGTACTATTGGTTGAGGTGTTTGTATCACACATGGGAGTTGTTTAATAAATGTTTTTGGGGACTCCAATTCTGTTTTGAATTTGTATTGGTGTGATTTTGGCCTTGAAATATGTTTTTGAAATGGGTTTTATTTGAAAATCTTTGGTGCACTATTTAGAATTGTTTCATGAAAGTTTTTAGTGGTTTAATGATTTATGTAAGAGGTGAAACCATATTGGAAAACTACTTTGGATTGTTTATACTTTCAAATGAACCATTTTAGATGTGAATAGTTCTGTTATGTGATGTTTATCATATTTTTAGGGACTTCATAAAATTGTTAAAGGATGTGTTGGATTGTGGATGTTATGAAAAAAAAGTGTTGTGGGCTATTTTGGTGTGAGTTTCATTTCAAAATGAATTTTAATGAAATGTAAAATTTCTGACTTGTGTGATGCGCATGGGGCTGTTTGGATAATGTGTGATGTGCAAGTGATATTCTCATGTGAAAAGTATATTTCTTGGCTTGTTGAACTTGTTTGAGCACAAAGGGAAAACCTGGGTATCTAGGTGGGTGGACGTGTACTAGTATGCTAGTGAATCCGTGGGGTTTGGCCTCAGTTTCACTTAGCAGGATTGACACTTACAACTCTAACAAAACTATGATGATTATGATTGGGGACCACTAGGTTATGGGTATGTTCCCTACTAGTGGCTCGTGCACGAGAACGGATAATTTTTGTGGTTACTCTCACCGAGATACGAGGTACCTGGGACCCACAGCTAGCTAGTGCCTAGGGGTTATTTCCTATTGCTTGTGCTCATTAGATCCTTTATACTTACCGTCGGCATACGGTATATTGGGCTGGAAAATTCAGTAGCTTTTGAATTTATTTTAAAAGTGTTGATTCTTTAAATTAGCCCACTTGAAAACTGTTTTTTTTTAAGTTGCATCTTTTAGAAATTGTAACTAGAAATTACATGTTTTTGAAAAATTGCATGCTTTTCGTCTTTGAATGTTTATCACAGGGAATCTCTTAGTGGTGGTATCCTACTGGGCATTGGCTCACACCCTACTTACACCTTTGGGTGTAAGTAGACTTGGTTTTTTTTTGTCGCAGGTTGGGTACAATTTTTTTTGTTCCAGTGGTTCGGGTTTCTAGCAGGTCCTTGGTGGTGAAGTCTTGTGGAGGTGGCTTGAGGGAGTTACCCCATGCCATGAGGGTTCTTGGGCTGTTTAATTTTTGTTTTGTACCTTTTTTATAGTCTTTTTGAATTATTTTAAGTATGTAATTCAGTTCTGAATTTATGTAAAAGATTGTTTGTTTTGAAAAATCCAGATTGGTTTTATTGGATTCTTTTGTTGTTTTATGTTTATAAACTCGGGTAAATCGTTCCCAATTCTCATTTTATGATACCCGGGCACTTGTTCCAGCCCGTGGGGATCTGGAACGCCCTTCGGGCCTTGTCACGGTCCAGGTTTGGCACTGGTTTCGGTGGTGACCAGATTTGGTTCGTGACAAAATGGTATCAGAGGAGGTTCGCTCCATTGGAGTCATGTTATTTGGGAAATAGTCAGGATAGTCTAGAGTTATGATTTTTGGGACATGTAATTATGGTTATGGGTAGTGTGCTTGATCACCACACCTCATTTCAGGATTCAAGTCACCAGGGGAAGTTGGGATTTGTCTATGTTTTTTTGGTTTTCTTGGTTTGATGATGATTAGGGGAAATGAAAAGAGAGTTGGGTTAATGGTCTCAATGAGCTCGCAGGGTCTGGCAAGCCAAGTGGAGCCTGGGATATTCCCTAGAACACTCTCTGTGACAGTGAAGTGATTGGAATATGGCCGCCAACCATATGTCCAAGTCACCCACTGAAACTAGTTTCCTCTTGCATTGTCTGGTGTTCTTTAGTTTTGAAATCTTGGAACTTTGGTTTTAAAGTGACTTGGTTTTAGGAAGTGTAATGTTTTCGTGAAATTATTTTCAAATAAATATGAAATGTTTTGATTTATGAAATGGTGGAACTGAATATTCAGAATTATTTTGAAATGGAAAATTGTGTTCTTACACCTCTTTTGAAAGCAGAAACTATATTGAAGTTGGTTTTGAAAAAGTGTTCCCATTAAAGTTTTCTAAACTATTAAAATGTTTTTTTATGGGATGAGATGTTTTGAAATTGATGTAAATAACTTGAATTTGAGTTTTCATTGGAATGATTGTGCCTTTCTGAAAAGTTTTTTTTAAAGCGGTAATTTGGGTTCGACCTCCTGGTTAGCGGTTTTGATAGTAATGATGTGTTGGTTGACCGTTTTGGTTTTGAAAAGTGGAAAGAATTAGTGCATTGACCTTTGGTATTTCCATGAGTGACCACATGCATGGGGTTATAAGGGATGATATATGGTTGATGGCATGACTGGATGAGTTCCAGGACGGATATGAGGAGGGTGCCTGGTGTGGCACAAAAACATGCATGTGTGAGGCCCATGGGGTACCATTGGTGGATACGCTCACCGCTAAACCATTTTTTTTTTTTCAGAAATGGTTTTAAAGAAAAAAATGTTTTCTTGATGAATTGTTTGGGATGGTGTATATTGTGTATTTTTGGAAAATGTTGATGTTGTGGGATGTTTTGAGTCTAAGAACCCCTCCTGTTCGAACTGTTTTTTTTTGGGGTTTGTGTTTGGTCAGAAAGGTAGGTAAAAGGTCTGGTTAGTAGTATTCTATGATATATGTTTCGGGACACCATTAATATGGTTCCATTAGTGAGTTTGGATATGTTTTGTTGCATGTTTTTACCAATGGACCAGCTTAGTTGGGTCCTTGGGTTCTCTCATTGGATAAGGTGCGCCCCCATTAAGATTTAGTGCACAACTGAAGTGCAACGCGGATTGTTTTTCCATTGGAAAATACTCCAGTTGATCAATGTAAGGAATATTTTCTTGAGATTTGTATAATGAGTCTACACCATTTACTTTCTTGGTTTTTTTTTTCGGATCCTCTTGTTGTGGAAGAGTGCTCGTGGATGGTTTAATGAGACCTTAGTTTCTTAAGCTACCTGATGCTTCGAAGGTGGAAGTTATCTAGGGTTGTCAATATGGATAGTGTATAAGAGGGTCTCTCAGTCCTTCATAGTCTCTTCGAAGAAGGGGTTTATTTTAAACCACCAGTGTGGGAAATCTGGACATGAGAGGATGTTATGGACACTTTCAGGGATGCTGTGATATTTGGTGATGTTGTATAAGGCCCCCCCTCCTTGTATTATTTCTCTCAGTCACTTTGGTCTTGTTCGGTGACATATTGTGATGTCACGTGCTCGTTTGATTATAAAGGTGAAGTTGTACAATATTATGTGAGTCTATTTTTTTTTTCAAAACTGTTTTTCCTTTTGGGAGATCTCGACATCCTCTATTTCAGAGGAAGGTGTTTATTTGTTTTCTTTATTTCTATTGTTTCTCACCTGAAGAAACAAGGTCTGATGTGAGTGCATCCTTTAAACCCTTATTTTAGTGAAATCCCAAGTAAGGGGAAAGTGAGTTTTGGGGTATGTTATGTCTTGGTTAACCCATCTAAGATTGCATGTAGTTTTTTGTAGCATCGGAAGAAGAAATTTTATTCGGGGGTTTCCAAATCTTAACTGCGAGGCCGAAGATGCTTCAATCATTCCAGCTCCAGCCATAGGTCCCGGAGAGAAGCTGGCACGTAGTCAGAGGAAATCCTAGTGTTTTTTTAACCTTGCACAAAGAACTATTCTTATTATGATAGATGGTAATAGTTCAAAAATTTTTTTGTTGTCATTTTGCTTCATTTGTTCACGTTCGGTGGAAAGAGGTGGCGGGCCTCATCCCCATGTTATCTCCCAATGACTTTCTTTTCCCCTTTGGTTTCCTTTCGGTTCAGGGGAATGGTTTTAGATATTTCTAGACATGTTGAGTGAACACTTATTAGTAACCATTCCCTAGAAAACCATGTAGGTATAAGGATCCAAATGGTTAGAACATAGTTTCCCAAACTGTGTGGGCTAACCGTGTTGTCGCCCCAACTCTTTAAGTTTTGGTGTTTTTCTATGCCGGCCCATATTGGTCAGTTAAGATGGATGGTTTTTATGGTGGGGAGAACCACTATGAGTCTCACGTATATTATTTTGAAAATTCCTAATGGGATTCTACCCCTTGTACTGGGGAGTTTGTTCGGGGCTCCCCTGTTAGTGTCTTGATTCTTTCTTGAGAAAAAAAATCTAAGTTGTCTCTTATGGTTGGGGAGCCCATTTGTGTATCCTTGTACCAGTAACTCACTTTTGTACTTGGTCTTGGATTGGATGTGGGAAGTCTCTTTCGGAGCTATATAACCACAAACATCTTCCTTGAGTAAACGTTGGGATTGGAGATTTCCCAATGGTTTAGTTATATCAAGGTAACTGTAACCTTGTTCGATGTTCTTGTTTGTTTGGGTAAATTTATTGAGCCTTGTTCAGATAGTGTTTGAGGAGTTTTATTTTAGGAAGAAAAAAAAATCCTGAATGTGCTTGATAATTTCAGTAATGAGGTGTATGTTTTTTATGTGGAGTATTCCTTCCTTAATTGATCACTGGAGGTGTTTTGGCCTTTGGGGGCAAAGCTTAGAAAATGAGTCCATTTTTTTTTGCCTGTCGGTTGGGTTTGGTGTTTTTTTTGTCCTTGATGTGGCTTTTCGAGGGCGGAAAGTTTTATGGTGGGGAGAATTGTCACACACGTGACTTTTTTATATATTAATATTTCATTTAATTTCCATTCCTGATTTTTTTGGGGGGGTTTACCACTCATTTTGGTGAAACTGGTGGGTTTTGAAAATTTGGGCCAAACCGCGAGCCGAATTCCAGATTTAAACACTAATTTTGTTTCTTCTATAACTCCTTCAATTTTTACTATTTTAAACCCATTCCACTTCCAAATTGGAATAACCTGATATATTAAAACTACCATATACCTTTGGACCACATATAAATCCAAAATCATGATGGATTTGGGTTTTTGATTTAGGTAATGGGCCTGCCCGTAGGCCCATTTCCTGCTTTAAAATTTTGTTTTAAAATTTTCATATCTCATTCATTGTTTACTGTTTTCCCGTTATTTTACCTCCCTCTCAAAGCCAATACCCCGAGGATTTCCCCCATTATCGGTTTCTCAATTTTGGAGCTCAGGAGAGCCGCGAAGTAGGGAAATATATCATACTCTTTCTCAAATCGACCAGATTTGACGAGGTAAAATGAATCTTTCATAACTCCTTCAATTTTCATCATTTTTTTCCCCATTTCAGTTCCCAAATGACCTAATATTACTCCTTCGAACCTCCATACCATTTTTGGGTACTTGGAGATTCATATTTGGGTGGATTGGGGCCGATTTCTTCAAGATATTTCAAGTAAGGGAACTCCTTCTTGGTTCCCTCCATCCTCTTTTTGTTTTATTTCCTATTTCTTGAAGTTCCTCATGTCCAGAAGTTGGGTTTTTATACTAAGGTCTGATTTGGTATCTTTTAGGTTAATTTTTGGTGGTCTAGGTGTGGATTTACATTCCTTGTGGTGCCGGGTTGGTGCGGTTGATGTTACACACCTTATTTTGAGGGTTTCGTCATAAAAGGTAGGTGATTCCATGTGTAAACATTTCTAGATGAGTTGGTTTGCTTTAATTACTTATTATTAATGTTCCTAATATGCTGTTTGTGGTGCGTGAACTGTTTATGTTGGATTTAGTAAAGAATTTGTTTTTATAGTTTCATTCTAGCTTAAAATTTGGTGTTTTCATTTGCAACCCTTTGGGTATTGTTTGGGATTGTTTTATAACATATGAATTTTGTTTAATAAATCTTGTTTGGGATGAAAATTATTATTTGGTGGGTTATTGGTGTGCCACTAGGTCTTAAAGATGTTTTTTAAGGGTTTTAGGTGTAAAACTTTATTTTACTTCTTGAAAGTGATTTTGAAAACGTGTGCGTTTCATGTGGATCTTTTGTACTATTGGTTGAGGTGTTTGTATCACACATGGGAGTTGTTTAATAAATGTTTTTGGGGACTCCAATTCTGTTTTGAATTTGTATTGGTGTGATTTTGGCCTTGAAATATGTTTTTGAAATGGGTTTTATTTGAAAAGCTTTGGTGCACTATTTAGAATTGTTTCATGAAAGTTTTTAGTGGTTTAATGATTTATGTAAGAGGTCAAACCATATTGGAAAACTACTTTGGATTGTTTATACTTTCAAATGAACCATTTTAGATGTGAATAGTTCTGTTATGTGATGTTTATCATATTTTTAGGGACTTCATAAAATTGTTAAAGGATGTGTTGGATTGTGGATGTTATGAAAAAAAGTGTTGTGGGCTATTTTGGTGTGAGTTTCATTTCAAAATGAATTTTAATGAAATGTAAAATTTCTGACTTGTGTGATGCGCATGGGGCTGTTTGGATAATGTGTGATGTGGAAGTGATATTCTCATGTGAAAAGTATATTTCTTGGCTTGTTGAACTTGTTTGAGCACAAAGGGAAAACCTGAGTATCTAGGTGGGTGGACGTGTACTAGTATGCTAGTGAATCTGTGGGGTTTGGCCTCAGTTTCACTTAGCAGGATTGACACTTACAACTCTAACTAAACTATGATGATTATGATTGGGGACCACTAGGTTATGGGTATGTTCCCTACTAGTGGCTCGTGCACGAGAACGGATAATTTTTGTGGTTACTCTCACCGAGATACGAGGTACCTGGGACCCACAGCTAGCTAGTGCCTAGGGGTTATTTCCTATTGCTTGTTCTCATTAGATCCTTTATACTTACCGTCGGCATACGGTATATTGGGCTGGAAAATTCAGTAGCTTTTGAATTTATTTTAAAAGTGTTGATTCTTTAAATTAGCCCACTTGAAAACTGTTTTTTTTAAGTTGCATCTTTTAGAAATTGTAACTAGAAATTACATGTTTTTGAAAACTTGCATGCTTTTCGTCTTTGAATGTTTATCACAGGGAATCTCTTAGTGGTGGTATCCTACTGGGCATTGGCTCACACCCTACTTACACCTTTGGGTGTAAGTAGACTTGGTTATTTTTTTTGTCGCAGGTTGGGTACAATTTTTTTTGTTCCAGTGGTTCGGGTTTCTAGCAGGTCCTTGGTGGTGAAGTCTTGTGGAGGTGGCTTGAGGGAGTTGCCCCATGCCATGAGGGTTCTTGGGCTGTTTCATTTTTGTTTTGTACCTTTGTTATAGTCTTTTTGAATTATTTTAAGTATGTAATTCAGTTCTGAATTTATGTAAAAGATTGTTTGGTTTGAAAAATCCAGATTCGTTTTATTGGATTCTTTTGTTGTTTTATGTTTATAAACTCGGGTAAATCGTTCCCAATTCTCATTTTATGATACCCAGGCACTTGTGCCAGCCCGTGGGGATCGGGAACGCCCTTCGGGCCTTGTCACGGTCCAGGTTTGGCACTGGTTTCGGTGGTGACCAGATTTGGTTCGTGACATGATGAGGTAGAGCACGTCTTTAGGTTGTTCGGAAATCCTAAGGCTATTAGAGTTCATGCTGTCCTGGGGTTTCCCGAGGGTTCATATTTAGACTAGTGAAAGTCAGTTTTCCCATCATCGAGGGATGTTGGGATGATGTGGGTGTTTCTTAAGACCAATTTCATCCAAGGGTTTGTACTTTAGGAGGTGAAGTAGAAGAATTTGGAAGATCTGTGGGATGTTTGGCAAGGTGATCAGAATATGAAAACTTATGTTGATTACTTCATATAGTTGGTTTCTTACTCCCCGAAGGTGATGTTAGAGGGTCAAATGAAAACTAAACTTTTTTTTGGGGTATTCACCCAATAATTGAAAAACATTACTCGAATTAGGTGAATTCTGTTTTGAGAATTTGGTGGAAGAGTCATTTTTAGCGGATCTGGTCATTGGGGTATAATTAGTGGTAGTTGGTTCTCATGAAGGTTCCCTATCTATCAAGAGGGGTGTTCGAGAGGGAACTGCTTCTAAAAAATATCCTTTTTTGGTTCTGGATTCCAGTTCTTAGGACCATTCTCTTGTTTGCCACCGGTGTGGTCAGTTAGGGCATTCAAATCCATCTTGTCATGCTCCTCTGAAGATGTACCATTGTTGCAACTATATGGGTCATCTGGAGATGTTTTGCAGGAAGCGTTTCCCAAAGAAGAAGTTGTGATTGGAGAATGTTAGCACCTTACTGTGACGCATGAGACGCTTCAACCATTAGGGCTACAACCACATGCCTCAGAGTAAAGCTCTGTATAGTCAGGATTTACTGGGGATGTGTGAATGTTTTCCAAGTTTTGTTCCCCTTGTTGGGGTTAGAGTGTTTAAAGTGTCTTTATTATAATTTCGATTTCTATTATGAGTTAACATTCCCATTTTAAAAGTGAAATGAACTTGTTATTTCATGATCTAAGTGGTGGTGGTTATCTGAATGTGGCCTCTAGAATTGGTTTTTTCTTAAAAGTGTGTTTGGTCCTTGTGTGGGTTGGTCTCAGTTTTATTAGTGACCGTTTGGAGTTGTGGGTGCTTGGGGAGATAAGTGTTTTTAATTATATTCGAGATCTTTGTTTGTATGATTTGTTCTCATGGGTTTCACCTAGTGTTGGTGGTTTGGCTGATATGGGAAAATTTTGAGTTCTAGTGGTGGTAATGTTTCTCTCATTCTAAGGAAGTTGGATGTGTCGGTGTTTAGAGTTCCCTAGTTCCCGATTAAGGTGGTGGTGTTGTTTGGGTTTTGAATCTCCCATGATAGTTGAGTCTTTTTGGTGGGGATAAACCCTATTGTTTTGTCCCCTTGTTCTTCTTATGTAGTTTCTTTTTGATTTTTCAGGTGTGACTTGTAGAGTAAATAGTCAACCCGAGGTTCTTAGCCTCCCTTAGATTTGTTTGGGCATGGTTCTGGGTTTTGATTATCCTTTGGAATGGTGACTTTCTAGGGGTATAAAGTGTCTGTGGTGGGAAAAATTGTCACACCCCTACCTTAGATCCTCTTTTATTTTTATTCTTTTCTAGGTCTCAGGTCTTTTTTTAAAAGTTTTGGTTTGATACCTAGTTTAAATTTTTGATTTTTGAAAATTTTTGGTGGGTTTTAGGCCGGTGTACGGGCACCACATGGTTAGAGAAAACTGTACGGTCAGCCCAGGTACCCATGTGGCCTCTTCTAGAATGGAAAAAAGCTTCCGCACAGTTGCTTGAGCTGGATAGGGTGACTGTGCGATTTCTCGATATTTAAAATAATCAAATTTAATCAAATATTAAATGAAAAATAAAATAAAATGAAAATAAAATAAAATGAGAATAGAATAAAATTAAAGTAATGTTTAATGATAATGATAATAATAATGATTATATTACTATGATGATGATTATTATTATTAAGTTAATTAATATTATCATTATTATTAATTTAATTATTATTATATATTTGGATATTATAATTATTGTTATTATTATAATGTTACTATTAATATTAATATTATTAGTTTTTTAAAATGGGAAATAAAATCTACACCTCCTTCCCTTCCCTCTCCCATATGACCTCCCCCTATCTCTCCTTCCCCTCTTAGCTCAATGCTGTCATACCCCCTTCTCGGCGCGCCCTTCTCATCTCTCTTTCAGTGCCCTCTAGATGACTTTATCTCCAACATGAACCTCTATGGAACCTTTCTCTAGTTCAAACCCCCTACATGACACCTCTCTCCCTTACGCGTGACCCCCCACCGGCTGAGGGCCTCCTCCATCACTCCTCCCTTCCATCCGTCTACCTCTTCTCATTCCTTCGTGGTTCTCGAGTTCATCCGGTAAGTCTTTCCCCCCTTCTCCATCAATTTATAGGGTTTCCATGTGGGGTTTCTCATTTGGCTGAACCCTAGATGATAGTGTTGATGTGAGAGTCTTTTTTTCTTATGTGTTAGGGTGTGAAGATCCTTCTTTGGAGTGTATTCATCCTTCTTTGAGAGTCCCTTCACATTATTACTCAACTGGTAGGTTTTTCCATGCCTTTATTTCCAATGTAATCCATATTATGCTTGTGTGTTATTAATTGATCTTTGAATCACGATTCAGATCTTGTTAACGCCTTTGGTTAAATTATTGTGGTGTTTTATTAATGATTTGGTTTTCTAAAAATATATTTTGAAGTGAAACTCTTATTATGACTATGTTTTCTTATTCTAATTGTGTTTGATAAAGGTATTCTTGAGATTTAGGGGTAAAATTGAAATGGTTGGGTGATGTTTTCCCTTTGAAATTTTTTAATAAATTGATTCAATTATGACTTGGGATTTTCACATAGAACATAGTGATTTCTTTAAGTGTGGGTTGAAACTTGTTTGGAAGGTCTCTTTCGGTTTATGAACTCTTATTGCATTTTTTAATTAAGTAAAATGGTTGGGTATGGGTTAAATGGCGATTGGTTTTTTCGAAGGTGATTTCTAAAGTTTTCATGGATGTTCCCTCAAATGAAGATGGTGTTTCCAAAATGGGTTTTTCTTAAAATCTTGATTTATTTAATGGTACATTGGTTTCAAAATAACGTTTGTTCCTTTTTCTGGGATTAATTTTATTTTAGGGGTTTTTTGATTTTTGAGTTTTCGGTAACTTTTCTTGAGCATGTGGACCTTGATGATGTAATTTCACGTCTTCGCTCACAAATATGCCTTACGCGCATGTGTAGGGGTAAGGAATATATATATATATATATATATATATATATATATATATATATATTCCCTCTTTGTACATATTAATATGGGTATGTATATATATATATGTATAAATGTATATGAGTGTAAGTGAAAAAGGGTAGGTTTGAGAAGTCTTTGTAAAAAGCAGCATGTTGAAGGTAGGATCTCTATGCATTAACCTTTAAATTTAAGAATAATTTATTTCTTTAATTTCAAATCTATTTTTTATATTAATTATTGATATAGAATTGTTAGTAAAATTGTCTATCTTGAATTAGAGTGGATTCTCTTTTTAATGTGTTGTAATAAATGACTTGATTTATTTTTTCACATGAAGTGCTTAATGAAATTCCCATTTGGAATTTATAAATGTGTTTTAGATTTAAAATTCTAGTTTTGGTTTCTTAAATGGGTTTCAAAGTGTGTTTATGGTTTTCAAAGTGGTGTGCATGTGGTTCTTTAAAAAATGGTTTAGCATGTGATGGTTGTGTGAGTCCTGGATGGCACTTTAAATAAAATGGTTTCATCAGAACACCCTCTTTAGAATGGGTCCTTTCCTTGTTAGTATACAAAATATGGTATTTTCCTTGGTTTGGAGATTCCATTGTGTAATGATGGTTTAAAAGTGAGGGACTTGTTCCATGTGGTGAATTGGGAATGACCTTGTTTTGTGTGTTGATTGTGTGCGATGAATGTGCTTGTGGATGGATACTTGTTTGACATTGTTGGCTCTCCACCTTTTTTTAACATAAGAACCTAGCATAGCAAGTGAATTTTCAGTGAATGATTGTTGCACTAGTTTAAATTACGCACTGGATAGTGTCCCATAGTAGAGGGATATTTTTTAATTATTACTATGGGATTGGGCCCCTTGTTCAGGCCAGGTAGGGTGAATACCGAGCTTTTGGGTGTTATGATGTCATCAGGTAGGGCATTCCTTTGGGATGAGTAACATGTATATTACATTCAATATTTTTCACAAGATCCTAGTTTCTCCTTTTTTGTTTGGTACTTAGTTATCTGTAGTAGATGATTGAGATGCATGTGCTGGTTGGTTACTCTTGTGTGGTATCTTTCTATTGTCCATGTTGTATGTTGGTCGATCTTATTTCCTTGCATAATGTAGCTTCTTGCTAAAAGTGATAAAATGGTTTCAAGTGTTTATGGAAAAAGGTTTTGAAAAATCTTTTACACTTCCTTCCTCCATTTTTAGTGTAAACATCACATACTTTAAAAGGCTAATGTCTTCTTCCTAAAGAGGGAAACTAGTTTTTAATTGAAAAAGGGAAACGAACCATGATTTTTTTAAGAAGAAAATGTGTGAAAAACTATTTTTATACATTTTATTTCAAACATTAAATTGATGGATCTTTTATTTAAAGGAAATAAATATGTGAATAGATTATTTGGGCATAACTACTAAGTTTTAATACTCACATCTATAGTTTATCTTTGTTTTTAGCATTGGGTGCTACTTTTTACTCAGATTCAGTTACAGTAGTGCAATGTTGGTTTGAGGTCGGTGGTGACCCATAGGGTCACATAGAGGTATGTATAGTTTTATTTTCTCTTCGTGGTTAGTTTTGATTTTCATTGTTCATTTTTTTTTATTTCATTTATAGGCCAAATTATTCTCACCTATTAAATTTTGATTCCCGACACTAGTTTCTAGCCCATGGGGATCAGGAATGCCCTTCGATCCATGCCGAAGGCCAGCTCAGGTGACTGGTTTAGGGTCGACCCCAGTTGATTCATGAAAAAGGAAATATTTTTATTAAAAAAATTGAGCACTTATTCCCATGTGTTAAGAAATACAATTATACTGGGTAGTACCTTTATATACATTTCATAAAGTAGTTAATCCTATTAATATACACCAATTTAATTTCTTTTCTATAATGATATTATTTAAATAATAATGATTCGTTTTGGTCCTCTGTTGCATGTCGCATAGTATATCTAATATAGTTTTTTCCTTTAAAAAACTTGGGGTATTATCAAGTATATAAATGATATTAAATATGATTGAATATGTTTAGAGATACTGAAGAATTTCTATAAGTCTTATTTAGGTTAAGGGATTCATTCTATTTTCATCTATGGAAATTTTCAGAAAAGATGGATGAATTCAATAAAAGTTTAACCCGATATTTTCAAAGTGTTGAGAATAGATGAACTAGGCATATGATATCTAAGTTTTGGTACTATACACACAATACAAGGAGGTAAAAGTTCAAAATTATAAGAGATAAATATGTAAAAAAACAATAATATTTTTTCAAGAATCTAGTTAAAGTTATATGAAATTTTTGGGTATTATTAGGAAGGAGTAATGATTCCATATGATGAGATTATCTAAAATATCTGAAGGGGTTTGGGAACTCCACGGAATGTCCATGCTAGGTATTAATGTTATATAAATGGAATCTTCTATTTTTAAGGGCATGTGATACCGATATCATTTTTTAAAAGTGTTATAAATATAAAGGAGGTAAAAATAATATGAATAATTGAAAAGAGCTTATAGTTTTTATTCAATCGATGAAGTAAAAAAGATGTTGTATAAAAAAATTGAATGTACATATGTTTATCAAGCTTGAATGAATCTAAGTGAATATTCATATTTCTTATCTTATATTATAAGAGGTGTTAACAAATAATTTTTATGAGAAACATGATATGATTAATTGGATACATGAGGTTTATGATTCATTAGATTTTGTAACATGTTTTGAGAAGATATGGATAAAATAGTTTTATCCATGATAAAGTGTTTATCCAGTTATTTGTTGAAATATGATAGAATTTTATTCCCACCCAATATTGGTCTTAACATAAATAAGTTTATGTTGAATCTTATAAAGATATTCTAAGAAGGATATAAGTTTTTAGATACTAGGGGGATTATGGTTGGACTTAGAGAAGATCAATTCTAACAAATAAATATTAAGTGTTTTTTAATTTTATATACTAAAAGAGTTTAGGATATGTAGTGATAATATAGTAAATAGTTATATTGAGTTACCAAATGATAATCAATATCACTATTTTTAAAAAGATTATACCAGTCTAATATTATATTGATTATTTACTTAACATCCTAAATAATTTTAGGATATGTGATGGTTAAAAAAAATTAGTAGTTATATTTAGTTATCATAGCATCTGAAAATTATTATTCTATAAAGGTTTATACCATCCAATACACAAAGTGAATCACTTGGTATCCTAAAAGAGTTTAGGATGTGATGGTAAAGTGATAATGTAAATAGTTACATTATTTACAAGCAATTTCAAGGAAAACTTTTGATGGAAAGGGTTCCAAGGATGATGATGATGTACTTAGAAAGAGTTTTAAGTAGACAATAGAAGATAACATTATAAAATTTTACATTATGAATTACAAATTGATGTAATGTTCATAAAAAAAATCTATTATTGCAGCAACCAAATGAGGTTCATGTTATATCTATATGTGTTTATAACATAAGATATTGGTTGTAATGCTTGTAAACAAATCATGTATTTATAATAAAGGTAATCTCCATTTACCATTCATTCATGTGTGGTATAATTTATTTTATATGAAAGTCTAAATGAAAAATATCCCCTTAAATTAAAAACCTTGAATTTTTCCTAATTGATGGTCATAACGAAGTATTATTGGTTATGATGATATGTTAATATTATACTGAATAGATTCTTTTACTCATTACAAAGGGTTGTATATGAGATAAAAAGAATCAATTCATGAGTAAATAAGTATAGACTTATTATTTGGACCAATATGTGAAAGTATATTTCACGGAATGACATATGTGGATAGTTATACATTGGGGGTGTATTCTTATTATCAATCCTGTAATGAACCAAGCTTTATAAATTAAATTATCTTTTTAAATGATTAAATTCCTTATTAATAAATGAAATTATAGAAAACACATGCACTACTTTGGATATTTTGGACAGTTATAGTCTATTGAATTTAAAAGACTATTAAACATCATAAATGTTGATTGTAACAACCCGAGTTTTTGGAATGGGTCAAAATCCCCACTTAGTATGAATTTTTCAATTAGTGGCTATGCTACTTTTTGCTTCGTTGATTGGAACTCAATTCTGAGAGTTCTATTTGCCTGAAATGGTGTTTTTGGGTTGGTATAGGGGATTGGAGAGTTCTCTAGGTGTCTCGGTTTGGTTTTAGGAGCATCAGAGGCTGAAAGGCCTATTTTTAAGTTGCAGGTGTAGGCACATGGTTACCACATGGGTTTTTAAACTTCTTGGGAAAGACGTGAAAACCTATAGCCTTAGGAAGTGGCTTCCACACAACCTGCACACGGTATGAAAAACTGTACGAGTAGCCCATGTAGACTTGCTTCTTTAAGTAGTGGCTTCCACATGATTTGGAAAACTATGCGAGTATACCGTGCAACCTATAAAGGTTTTGTTTTTTTTTTTGTAATTTTTCTATATATTTTATTTTTCCTATTTATTTCCTCATCTTCCTATTTCTTATTTGTTGGTCATGCATAGTAGGGGGTGAGCTTTCCATCTCCTCCTTCCATCGAATTCAATCCAACTCCTCCATACGACCTCTATTCTTCGATCCATTGGTGGTTATGGGATCGCCTCGGTAAGCCTAACTCTTCAAACCCTTACTCTTTCTTAATATTTTTCCTTATATTCCACTATTTCTATATGAGATTATTTCAAGGTTTAAGATGAAAAATCAGATCTATGTCGATCGACTTCGAATCGGAGCACGGTATCAGACTTGCCTGTGCCTATAAGTCTAAGGTAGGTGGTGCATACCTTGTTTTTAGTTTTCACGGAATTTTTGGGGTTGTGTCATTTTAGAGAAATGATGGATTTTGAGTGATACCCATGTTGCTTCATATTGAATTGACCATATGCCTTGTGAGATTCCTTTGGGCATTCCCTTACCTTGGTTATACGAGAAATGTCAGGTTAGAGGCTGTCACTCTGTGGGTTGTTTATTCGTGGGTGTTTAATTCAATTCAATTGTTTTGTTTTAAATTGAATCAAACTAGTTATTAAATTTTGAGGCATTCAAGACCTCCATGTTAAATTATAATGATTGTAATGATATGAAATTCAATCATCTAAATTGAATTGATTATTTAAAATGTGTTGTTTAAATTTTATATATGTAATTTATTGAATTGCATGAGATGGGACCCAAGGGGTTGGGATAGGCATGGCCTGAGGTGAGTTTGTGATGGCATGACTATTAGGATTGAGTGATGTTGATCACTAGTTGGGCTTGGCCCATATTTTATTGAGTGGTTTTGACCACAGGATTGGGTATCATGGACATCAGTTTGAGGTAGTGTGAATGTAAGGTTGGGTATGAACTGGGATACTTAGATGGAAAGTGAATCAAATTTGAGTGACATGGTCATAGGGGAACGAGGTTCCAGAGATAGTGTGGATTAGATTTTTATTTGATGATTTATACTCACCCATGATGGAAAAATCACTGATTGAGTCATGTGAACATAGATTGACTGCATGATGAGGTGGTTTTGACCACTCATGTGGGTAGAGGCCCCCAATAGTTGAGGATTAAGTACTTTTGGATTGGGTATTCTTGTCTTAGAAAGCCATGTGGAATGATAGTAGCCTTAAGTTGATAGAACTGAGGCTATTATATTGGGGGCTGAGGTTTGTCATGATTGAGGTTGTGGGGTTGGATATTTATTTGAGGAAAGACACCACTGTTCCTCAAGTTGTAGTTCCATGAGATGATGTGAGCTTTTGAGTAGGGGTCCTTGGGAACATGACACTATTATTTTGGAATGAATTTAGTATGTTGGTACTTTGAGACATGAGGCATCATGAGGCATGTGGTGTCTAGATGTATGATTAAGGTGGAACCTGAGGGTTCACTGGGATTTTGTGACTATATGGGTACCTTGGGAACTGGGCTAAGGACTCTCTTTTCTTTTGAGATTCTTGCATTGATAGAAGTAGGTGACACTCCCTGGTGGCTGCTGAGCACTGGTGGAGGTTGTGTTTATTATTACATCATACTGTTTACTTTTCTTAGAAGTGAATGTCTTCTTAAACACATATACTAGGTATGAACCATTGGGTGGTATCCTACTAATATTTTCCTCACACCCTACACATTCCCTTCGAGACATGTATAGAATTTATGAATTTATGTATAGGTAAAGGATCCACTTTAGGAGATGTATCATATTACTATTTGGTATGGAGATTGTCATAGACCTTGAGGTCATTCTTAGATGATGTTTTACTTTTCTTTATCTTTTAATCTTGTATCAGCATGCTTATTTTTTATGTATCTATAGTGGTCATCCATGGCCACTCTTTATATATTGACATATATGAACTAACATGGAATTCATGTTGTTTTGTTTACTTTATAATATAGTTGCTTTTATATTGCTTCTGCTATTTATTGATATTGAATGTGCTTCTACTTTATGGGTCTAGTTCGAGTCTGATGATTCATTTATTTCAATTGAAAGTTATCATATTATTCTTGTAAAAGTATATTATCAATTCCTAGAGGGTATATCATCACAAATATACCTATTTACACCCTTTCTTCTAGTCGGTAGACTTTGGAATTCAGGGAGGTTCACCTAAGGCCAGTGGTACCTAGCCCATTAGCACTGTTTAGGTGGCTGTTTGGGTCAGGATTCTACAAGTGGTATCATAGGAGTTTCCTTTACCACTTCTCTTGGTATTAATATTTGGGGTTATGGTAGACTAGATATATGTTGTTTTTGGAAATAGATTTTGAACTCTTTCTTGGGTTCCTAAAACCCATGTACAAGGGATGGATTGAGTTACCTTAGGTGGGTTATACTGTTTTTCCTTTTCCCAGATTATAGTTTATATGATTTCCTCCTTGGCGGCTCACTTGCATTATTATTATTATTGGTTTTGATATGTGACCCTTGACCCAATGTGGTAAGGGAAAATTGGACCTTGGACGGATAAGGTAAGGAATGGTTGTTGTCTTTGGATATGCACATTTTTAGTGTATTTCAATTTCATATATGCACGTATGCCTTGTGAAGTGGTAATACCATGTGATATATGTCAATTTACATGTGCAAAAGGTGAAAGTCTTGATAAAATTGATTGTTTTATGAAATGTGATATTCCCTGATTTAAATTTATGTAAAATTGAACATGTAATGATAATTGGGCCTGGATCTTATAGGAGTAGGTAGGTACTATGGCTAAGGTGAATTTGATCACCAGGATTGGGTGACCAGGTCATTAGTTTGAGGAAATTTTGGTTGTCAGTATGGGCATGGCCTGAGGATATTGTGATAATTGGCTCTTTTGAGGGAGGGTAAGAAGCCCTATATGCCAGGATTCCATGGGCATGATTGCGGTAGGGGAGAGTAAGGGTAGTTGTTATATGATTAATTTTTGCTGCTTTCCCTATCTCAAATTTAAATGTATATATATATATATATATGGGTTTTATGAACATTTTATATTATTGTAGAAGGTTACTCCTATATGACTCAGATGGATCGTTAGGTGGGTGATGGTACAGTAATACATGATCATGATCAGGTTCAAACCCCTGAGGGTCCGGAAGAACATGAGTCGTAGGTACATGCTTAGGAACATGACCAGGTTCAGTATCCAGTGCAGGAAATAAAACTGCTAGTCTTGATAGTATTTGGGTTGTGGATCGATGAGCAGCTCCAATATAGTATAGTATGTGTATTTCAGGGGATCTATAGAGGTGCTTAGGAAGCATATCCATTGATGGATTATCTGACGCGGGAGTTCGAGTCACAACACTATCCAATTTTATAGGGTGAGGGTGGTCCACAGAAAGATGAGAACTGGGTAGAGAGCATGCAGATTATTTTTGAGTAGCTCCATATTCCTCCAGGGCGGAGGGTCAAGCTAACAACCTATATTCTTAGAGGTCCAGCTAAGCACTGGTGGGATGTGATGGTGCAGGCTTGAAGACTCGATGGACTAGCCAGGAAGAACTTCAAAGATAGGTTCTTCGAGCAATTTTTCCAAGAGATTATAAGTTTGGAGATAGCTCTAGAGTTCTTAATCCATGAGCAGGGTGACATGTATGTCATGGACTATGAATCTACTTTCATTAATATGTCTCTCTTTGCACTAGGCATGGTAAATGATGACACCTCAAGGGTGAGGTACTTTGAAGATAGATTACCACACACCATTTAGGTGTAGGTAAACATCTTTAGGCTGGCCACGTTCTTAGAGGAGGTGAATCAAGATCTCATGGCTAAGGGAAACCTGAGTTACATGTCCTATTTTGGATGAGAAAAAACTTCAGGTAATGGTTCATATGGTAGGAAATAAGTTAGGATGAGTTCCAGCAGAGTGGTCAGGCCAAGGACCCAGCTGGACCACCTCATGGTATCTTAGCAGTGGTTTAATTTTAGTGTGGGAAGCCAGGGAATGTACAGACTCAGTGTGTGAGGCATTAAAAAGAGTTATAGGCATGTGGGTAGGTCAATCATCTCGATATGTTCTATAGGTAGCCTTTTAAGACAGTCGGCATGCAGAGACTATGGTGGGCACAAGATTCAGATATCGGTTCAAGATTAGTACCAGGTGAGGGTATCCAGGCTTCATCTTCATGTGAAGGATGTGGTAGAGATAGTGGGACCCAGCCATGGGGCCAGTGGATATTGATTGGTACAATACCATAGGGATTCCATATAGCATCCCGCATTTTTTATCACATAATCTTTCATTACATTATACAAAACTGAGGATCTTTAAGGTTTAGTGTCTTGGAAACCAGGAACGTAATACATGAAACAAAAAAAACATTCTTCTTAAACACTTGAAAGTCTTATCCTTATGTTTATCCTAGGTTCATTATTGCATCTCAAAACCTGGGGACATACATCAAGAGAAAGGGTGAGCAGAAGGCCCAGTAAGGGAAACAAGAGAAACATTTTACATGTGAACTTGAGATACTTCAATAAGGTCATGAAAAGAACTTTAAGGCATGAGAAAGAAATCATGAGATATATCATAATAAAAATAACATTTTTCATAACTTGAATATGTGGCTAAATCATTTAACATAGACAATCATGAATATATCACCAAGGTCCATCCCCAAGGTGTCATTTGAAAATTACCAAGGTTATTCACCAAGATATCATAAAAATTGTAATTTCTAGTGGTTACATCATTACCCAATGCATTGGAGCGCTATCAGGGTGCACCCTTAAATTTTCCTTTATTATCATTTGATACACATATATCATCATAAAACTTTTCATAAATAACCCATATAGCATAAAATAAATGGGTTTCATTTCATAATCATAACGTTTTAAAAACTGCTTCAAAGACATGATCTTTACGTCACTTTAAAACCCACAGAAGGGGAGAGTGGGTCTCATGTATGTAAA
The DNA here is from genome assembly GCA_963277665.1 of Viscum album. Taxonomy (NCBI): domain Eukaryota; kingdom Viridiplantae; phylum Streptophyta; class Magnoliopsida; order Santalales; family Viscaceae; genus Viscum; species Viscum album. Next base: position 951,325,279 of record OY728157.1, read on the forward strand.
TCCCAGAATTTAAAATTGAAAATTTTGATATATATGTGAATACACCTGTAGAAATAATATCTTTGAGTATTCACTTTATAACATAAAATAATTTTGAGAAAAGAGAGAGGCATTTTGAGACGAAAATTCTGCAGCATAACAGCTATGTTTCGGGGTTTTAGAGAACATTGAAAAGAGAGGGGACATGGGTAACCCACTCATAAATGATCCATAAAACAGTATAGGGACAGAATATGATGTATATATGAACATGGTAATAAAATTTGAAAGATGTACCATATGAAATGAAGAACATGAAAGAAGACAAAAATAATATTTCTCTTATGAAAATTAGGCAGCCTAACGACGTCACTTAAACTTCAAAAAAATGAATTGAGGAGATAAAATAGGGTCTTTAATCATGTGAACATAAAATATCAGTATGATAGATATAGATATCATACCCCAAAATAATAAAAAGGAACTTGAAAGACTTGACATGAAATTATAACTTCAAAACGAGAAGGGTGAAAGAACCACTTAAAAATTCGACAGCCTAACGACGTCACTTAAACTTCAAAAAATGAATTGACGAGATCAAATAGGTTCTCTAATCATTTGAACATAAAATATAAGTATGATAGATATAGAGATAATACCCCAACATAATAAAAAGAAACTTGAAAGACTTGACATGAAAGTAGAACTTCAAAACGGGAAGGGTGAAAGAAGCACTTAAAAATTCGGCAGCCTAATGACGCCACTTAAAACTTAAAAATACTGAATTGAAGAGATCAAATGGGGTCTCTCATCATATGATCATAAAATATCAGTATGATATATATATATATCATACCCCAAAATATTAAAAAGGAACTTGAAAGACTTGACAAGAAAATAGAACTTGAAAATGAGAAGGGTGAAATAATCTGTTACAAAAATTTCGGCAGCCTAATGGCGCCACTTAAACTTTCATAAAATGAAATGATGAGAGTAAGAGGGGGTCTCTCATAATGTGAACATAAAAAGGAAAGTATAATTAATATAAAAGAACATCCTCCAACATAATAACATGGAGCATAAAATAAATGACATAAAAGAGATCACTTGAAAAGAAAGAGAGGGGGTCAGATCCCTTACCTTAAAATGTAGCTCTTAAAACTCAATGGGTTGGACCTTGAGAGCTTGGGGGAACCTTGGGAGGACTCCTTGAGAGGTAAGGAGACCAGAACTTCGTTGAGGATGGTTTTGGAGTCGAATGGATGAGAGGAGGGCTTGGTATTTATAGGGAAATTGAGGGGACAAGGCATTAATGGCCAAGGGACACCTCACAAGTGCTTTTCTCAAAACCATGTGCTCTCCCTTGACATTTACCATGGAGTTAGGCCACATGGGGCCCCCAATACAATAATTCATCACCTTTGGTTGGACAACCCTTAAAATATCTCATAACATCATCATGACACAGTTATAATGTCATTAAACATACTGAAACCCTAAAACTGTATTTTTACTATTCACACTGAAAATTCAACTTTCTCAGAAAAATTCCAAAATTTCACCTTAACCAAATATCCATGCGTTAATTACAAATATGAACTCCATTTTATAAAAATAATTTTCTAAATATTTTTAATTTACTTTTTAAATAAAACACTATTCACCAAGAATTCATTTTTATCAAAAAAATCCCCAAAATTACCATAACATAATATCGATGCTCTGAGTTCAAAAATAAAGTCCATTTTATAAAAATAATTTTATAATTATTTTTAATTAAATTTTTAATTAAAAAACACTATTCACCCGAAAAAACTAATACTTGAATAAAAATTTATGAAATCGTTATTTAACCATTTTATTGAATCACATTACTTAATCAAGGTGCCTAGATTATATTAATACTTTTTTAGGTGAGATTACTAATCCATTTGGACACATTACTAATCCTAATCATAAAATCACTATTCATAATTTACTATTCATCAAAAATCAAGTTGATCTTATTAGACTCAAAATTTTGTATTGAACATTTTTTTAGAAGAACATTTTTTGAAAATCATTACACATTTTTAATTATTTAAGGTTTACCTAAACATTTTTAAAATATCCTTTTTCTAAAATTCATCAAAAATATGCATACTATATTTATCTGGACATTTGAAAATTCATAAACTTCATCATAAGAAGAAATAAATTTTTTTATTTAAAACAAAGGTTTACATAAGGCAGTTATGGTCTTCTTACATGGCCCCTTATCACACCAGCATAGGACCTAAGTGTAAGGTGTGCTAAGGTGAGAGAATCCGAGGGAGGCTCGACCAACATCGCACGAGTAGTAATTTCTATCAGTTTGAACTTCTCATGAAGTAAATTCCATTCTAGCTTCACATGATGAAGTTCGGCTTGGGTTTTGTCCATAGAAAATCCCAGTGGTGCTACCTTCTTCCCAAGTTCTGTTAGATGGGCTTCGATCAGTCCAAGACTACTGGGTGAGGCCATCGAATCTTCTTTCTATATTAATTAACCAAGATCACTTGTATTTAGAGACAAAAGTCACAACATTCAGTTTTCAACGGTCATACTGACTAACAGTCATATAATAGTCAAAACCCAACAGTCTCATTATAATTATACTCATGTTAAATGAAACAGTTTTGTTGAGTATGAAAAATAAAATAACACACAAAATTATGAAACAAGATTTATTCAAAATTTCAGGTCGTTACAATCTTCCCCCCTTAAGAAATTACATCCTCGAAATTTTTTAAATTTGGGTTTTGAAATTTCATTGAAAGTCCCACATTGGAAAAAGAGTCAGTAACACTATTACTTTAAAAGATAGAAAAAAAGTACAAAGGTTACCCAAGTTAACCCATACTAGGATTGCATGTAGGAAAACATGGATATGGAAGAAAAAAAAGGGTCTAGTTCTGAGGGAGAGTGATAGAGAACATGATTAGGAGAAAGTTAACAATAAGAAAATCACAAACTTATGATGTGTGTAAACAGTCTTTGATTACCCAGTAGGAAACATTAACTTACAACGTTTTTGTTTTACGTTCCTTTTCATAGTTTTGAGGAATTCAGTTACTACATAGAATAAAAACACAAGTAAATATACCTACCTTCAAGTAGAGTTTCATCCTTTAATTTTTTTACTAAAACTAATCTTTTCTCCAAATGATGAGAATTCAAAACTACTTGGCCTCATCAAATAACAAGAATCATCCTATATATAATAACATAATCCACCAAAGATTAACTACCTATTTCTTCTATCTTTAAACATTATCCCAAAAATAGAAAGGGTAAGGTAAAACAACTCTTCAAAAATAAAGAATCCCATAGGAATGGAAACTACTTTAAATCTTCAAAGTTCCACGGTACTACCCAAAGTTCATCATAGACCATTCCATAAATAACGATCCTTAAAATTACTCAAAATAAACCAAACTAAGATTGAAACCCAAATACAAGAAGGATTTGATAACATAGTCTTCCAAGGTAAACTTTATCATTCATCTCCAAACAACATCAACCACTCCTAACATCTTATAACAAAAGTAACTAACCTAAACATATTTACCCCAATATAGGTTAATAATTTCCATAAGTAACCTAAATTACTATAAGTCCACCTTAAATTCATTGATTCTTCAAAATATAAGTCAACCTTAACTCCTCAAAAAAATACCATAGTAATCTATTTACCTTGATCAAATAGGGTTAACAAAATAGTTAACGTCTTCCAAAATAATAATAATCTTTTAGTCCCCTAATCACCCTTTTTTAGAAGAACATCTTTACTACATCAACATGTGGTACATAAAAATATATGTTTTCCTTAATGATATAAAATCATATTAGGTAGTGACTCGTTGATCTTAGAAAACATAAAATATATGCTCATAGAGCACGAACTAAAATACAACATGACATAGACAATTATTGCGAAGAAGTTAGATGTACTTCAGTCATCATGATCCATCTCAGCATAGGACTTGCATTGTTCCCTTGTCCTTGAATATTGTTGATGCTCATCATGCTTCTCACCCATTCCAAGAGAGAATTTCCTTGGATAATGTCTAACTTCTCCACATTTACGACATCGAAATGTATAAGGCACATTAGATCGAACCTTATCTCCATTCATCACATTATCCATTTCTTAAAGTAATTGGCTAATTTATGCCCTATCTTCCCCACACTTAAAACATCTCTCAGTTCCTTTGTGACATTCTACTTGGTGCCCCTTTCCACAGTTTTTGCACAAAGGAAATTGTGTCCTCTTTCCCTTATCAACTTTATCATATGAACATCCTTGAGACTTTTTCCTCTTCTTCCTTGATGAATTTGGGCATTCAACTAGGTACTAATTATTAATTGTGATTTTTGATAGCTGGTTTGGCATAATCACAATATGTTCAACCTGATATTTTTTCATCTCTGTCACATCAATAGGGCAATAATCACATTTCCTATCACATTGGTTGTTGGGATACGTTCTTCCATTTCCCGCCATTAACTAAGAAAAGAAAGTATAATTAGGGGCTTGAATACTTAGCCAATAATCATTAAAATGAAACTTTAAGCATAAAGGGACAAACTTGTAGAAGGAAAGTATACCCTAACTTGTGATCCCCTAGGTTCCAATCTAGGTTATCCATGATCATATATTCTTATGTGAATCTTTATTTTATTTTATCTTTGTTCCTTTAATAATGGTTCATACTAAGATTATGAATTTACCAAAGCATATCCCCCGGGAGTGTCGTAACCAAGAGTGCAGCAAGGCCCGTTGTCGTGTACCAGTTCCCATTCGAGTCTAGTTCAAAGCGGTGTTTTCGGAATTTACCCCTATGTACATCTGTACCAGAGCCGCCTCTACCTGCTCATATCCAGACAGGGATGTATTTTCTTGGCAACCCCTTACTCAATACTCAACAAAATACCAGGAATATTTCCTATATTTAAACTTTTCTATAGGGTTCTTCCTAAAGTTTTCATATCATGATTTCCACAAATAACTAAACCATCATTTGATACCAACTATAAAATCCTGCCTTTTTATCACATAATCTTTCATTACATTATACAAAACTGAGGATTTTTAAGGTTTAGTGTCTTGGAAACCAGGAACTTAATACATGAAACAAAAAAAATATTCTTCTTAAACACTTGAAAGGCTTATCCTTATGTTAATCCTAGGTTCATTAATGCATCTCATAACCTGGGGACATACATCAAGAGAAAGGGTGAGCAGAATGCCTAGTAAGGGAAACAAGAGAAACATTTTACATGTGAACTTGAGATACTTCAATAAGGTCATGAAAAGAACTTTAAGGAATGAGAAAGAAATAATGAGATATATCATAATAAAAATAAAATTTTTAATAACTTGAAGATGTGGCTACATCATTTAACATAGAAAATCATGAACATATCACCATGGTCCATCCCCAAGGTGTCATTTGAAAATTACAAAGGTTATTCACTAAGATATCGTGAAAATTGTAATCTCTAGTGGTTACATCATTACCCAATGAATTGGAGCGCTATTAGAGAGAAACCTTAAATTTTACTTTATTATCATGTGAGACACATATATCATCATCAAAAATTTCATAAATAACCCATATAGCATAAAATAAATGGGTTTCATTTCATAATCATAACGTTTTAAAAACTGCTTTAAAGACATGATCTTTACATCACTTTAAAACCCACGGAAGGGGGGAGAGGGTCTCATGTATGTAAATAAAAGAATTTAAAATAGAAAATTTTGATATATATGTGAATACCCCTGTAGAAATAATATCTTTGAGTATTCACTTTATAACATAAAATAATTTTTAGAAAAGAGAGATGCATTTTGAGATGAAAATTCTGCAGCATAACAGCTATGTTTTGGGGTTTTAGAGAACATTGAAAAGAGAGGGGACATGGGTCACACACTCATAAATGATCCATAAAACAGTATAGGGATAGAATATGAAGGATATATGATCATGGTAATGAAATTTGAAAGATGTACCATATGAAATGAAGAACATGAAAGGAAGACAAAAATAAGATTTCTCTTATGAAAATTCGGTAGCCTAACGGTGTCACGTAAACATCAAAAAAATGAATTGACGAGATAAAATAGGGTCTCTCATCATGTGAAAATAAAATATCAGTATGATAGATATAGAGATCATACCCCAAAATAATAAAAAGGAACTTGAAAGACTTGACATGAATGTAGAACTTCAAAACGAGAAGGGTGAAAGAGCCACTTAAAAATTCGACAGCCTAACGGCGTCACTTAAACTTCAAAAAATAAATTGACGAGATAAAATAGGGTATCTAATCATGTGAACATAAAAGATCATTATGATAGATATAGAGATCATAAACCAAAATAATAAAAAGGAACTTGAAAGACTTGACATGAAAGTAGAACTTCAAAACGAGAAGGGTGAAAGAACCACTTAAAAATTCGGCAGCCTAATGGCGCCACATAAAACTTCAAAATACTGAATTGAATAGATCAAATGGGGTCTCTCATCATATGATCTTAAAATATCAGTATGATAGATATAGGGATCATACCCCAACATAATAAAAAGGAACCTTGAAAGACTTGACAAGAAAATAGAACTTGAAAATGAGAAGGGTGAAATAATCCGTTACAAAAATTTCGGCAGCCTAACGACGCTACTTAAGCTTTCATAAAATGAAATGATGAGAGTAAGAGGGGGTATCTCATCATGTGAACATAAAAAGGACATTATAATGAATATAAAAGAACATCCTCCAATATAATAACATGGAGCATAAAAGAAATGACATAAAAGAGATCACTTGAAAAGAAAGAGAGGGGGTCAGATCCCTTACCTTAAAATGTAGCTCTTAAAAATCAAAGGTTTGGACCTTGAGGGCCTGGGGGCACCTTGGTAGGACTCCTTTGGAGTTAAAGAGACCAGAACTTCATTGAGGATGGTTTTGGAGTCGAATGGATGAGAGGAGGGCTTGGTATTTATAGAGAAAGTGAGGGGACACGACATTAATGGCCAAGGGACACCTCACAAGTGCTTTTCTCAAAACCATGTGCTCTCCCATGGCATTTACCATGGAGTTAGGCCACATGGGCCCCCCAATACAATAATTCATCACATTTGGTCGTCCAACCCTTAAAATATCTCATGACATCATCATGACACAGTTATGATGTCATTAAACATACTGAAACCCTAAAACTGGATTTTTACTATTCACTGAAAATTCAACTTTCTCAGAAAAATCCCAAAATTTCACCTTAACCAAATATCAATTCTATAATTAAAAATATGAACTCCATTTTATAAAAATAATTTTCTAAATATTTTTAATTTACTTTTTAAATAAAACACTATTCACTGAGAATTCATTTTTCTCAGAAAAATCCCTAAAAATTACCAAAACATAATATCGATGCTCTGAGTTCAAAAATAAACTCGATTTTATAAAAATAATTTTATAATTATTTTTAATTAAATTTTTAATTAAAAAAACACTATTCACCCGAAAAAACTAATACTTCAATAAAAATTTATGAAACTGTTATTTAACCATTTTATTGAATCACATTACTTAATCAAGGTGCCTAGATTATATTAATACTTTCTTTAAGTGAGATTACTAATCCATTTAGACACATTACCATTCCTAATCATAAAATCACTATTCATAATTTACTATTCATCAAAAATAAAGTTGATCTTATTAGACTCTAAATTTCGTACTGAACATAATTGTAGAAGAACATTTTTTGAAAATAATTACACATTTTTTATTATTTAAAGTTTACCTAAACATTTTCAAAAATATCCTTTTTCTAAAATTCATCAAAAATATGCATTCTATATTTATCCAGACATTTGAAAATTCATAAACATCATCATAAGAAAAAAATAAATTTTTTTAGTTAAAACAAAGGTTTACACAAGGAAGTTACAGTCTCCTTACATAGCCCCTTATCACACCAGCATAGGACCTAAGTGTAAGGTGTGCTAAGGTGAGAGAATCTGAGGGAGGCTCGACCAACATCGCACGAGTAGTAATTTCTATCAGTTTGAACTTCTCGCAAAGACGATTCCGTTCTAGCTTCACACGATGAAGTTCTCCTTGGGTTTTGTCCCGAGAAAAGCCCAGTGGTGCTACCTCCTTCCCAAGTTTTGTTAGATGGGCTTTGATCGGTCCAAGACTACTGGGTGAGGCCATAAAATCTTCTTTCTATATTAATTAACCAAGATCACTTGTATTTAGAGACAAAAGTCACAACAGTCAGTTTTCAATGGTCATACTGACTAACGGTCATATAATAGTCAAAACACAACAGTCTCATTTTAATTATAATCATGTTAAATGAAACAGTTTTGTTGAGTATGAAAAATAAAATTACACAAAAAATTAGGAAACAAGATTTATTCAAAATTTCGGGTCGTTATAGTCCAGGCTTCAAGAATCCATGTGTCAGTCCAGGTGCATGTTGTGGAGATTTTAGGGGCTAACCAGGCTGGAGAGATGATGACAGTTAGAGGTACGCTATGGGTAGGGATTTGATTCCCTTTTTATTTTGTTTGGAATTTCCTGTTGAGGCATGTCTATTTTGGCATGTCCTATTGAGGCATGCCTGTTTTGAGTGAACGAGGTGTACAAGATATATATGGACTGACCAGATGCTGTTCAGTAGGTTGGAACCATTGTAGGTGCGTTATTATATATATATATATATATGAGGTTCTTATCATAAAGAGCATTGTTGGATGCGTGTTTGAGGTGCTTAATCATCGGGGAATCCGAGTGATACCGGTTACTTGAGGTGCATTAGGCATCGAGGCATCGAGGATGTGGGTTTTTGATTGAGGTGTGAGGCACCAAGTTTGTTTTGATCATCCATGGGATGCATGACCTCTTTATTCCATGGGTTCTATGGGATTGAGGTGGGCACCGATACAGTGCGGGATGTGATTGGGTGTTAGTAGAGACAGGTGAGCACCTAATGAGGTGTAGGGGTGATGATGTGTCATGGGAGGACCATGGATTTGGAAATAGTTTAATGGACCTTGATTTATTTGAGTTTTGGGTTGGGATGGACCAGGTTAGTTAATTCCTAAGGTGGGGATCCCCCTTGAGGAAGTTGGACTATACCCTAAAGACCAGGGTAGTAGAGGTTGTTTTAGATGGGATGGGTATGTTTGGTACCATCTCCATGTTTTTTATAGATCGGGGATGATCTATGTTAAGGTGAGGAGATTATAACGACCCGAGTTTTTGGAATGGGTCAAAATTCACACCCGGTTTGAATTTTTCAATTAGTGACAATGATAATTTTTGATTTGTTGATCAAAACTCAATATCGAGAGTTCTATTGGCCTTAAATGGTTTTTTTGGGTTGGTCTAGGTCCTTATAGAGTGACCCGGGGGTCTTGGTTTGGTTTTGGGAGTGTTATAGGCTGAAATTCCTATTTTGAAGTTACTGGTGCAGGTGCATGCACTACTAGAATTCAAGGTATTTGCGATGGATTACTTGCGACGAGATCCCCTCGCAAATAGGATTTAGCGAAGGGGCCCCATCGCAAATAGCCTGTTGCAGAAAACATCGTCGCAAAAAATATTATTTGTGACGAGCCCATCGCAAATAATATTATTTTGCGATGGTAAACTTCAACGTCGCAAATAAGTCTCTGATTATATACTTTATATATATATAAGATCTTTTGTGATGTGACCTTCATAAATACTTTTTTGCGACGAGCCCGTAATCCCGTCGCAAATGTTTTTTGAAAATATATTTTTAGACTATTTACGATGGGCCCATCGCAAATAGTATTTGTGATGGGCCCGTAATCCCATCGCAAGTATCTTTTTTAAGAAAAAATTATTTAGAATATTTGCGACATGATCCCGTCGCAATAGATCCTGTCGCAAATAATAAATAACATTTTTACAAAATAAATTTAATAAAATTATGATTATTGAAAAATTAATTTTATTATTATTAAAATAATAATAAAAATATTAAAATTCTCAATATTCACAAAAAAATATAAAAAATATCATAAAATATCAATATGATTATTGAAAAATTAATTTGAATATTATTAAAATAATAAAAAAATAAAAAAAATTAAAATTCTCAATATTCATAAAAAAATATAAAAAAAACATAAAATATTATTATGATTATTGGAAAATTAATTTTCATATTATTAAAATAAAAAAATAAAAAAATTAAAATTCTCAATATTCACATAAAACTACAAAAAAAATCATAAAATATTATTATTATTATTATTATTATTAATAAAATAAAGAAATATTAAAAAATATAATACCGAAAAAAATATATTTAATAAAATTATGATTAATGAAACAATAATATCAATATTATTAAAATAATAAAAAAAATAAAAAATATTAAAATTCTCAATATTCACAAAAACAAATCATAAAATATTAAAAATTAAATTATGTTATAATTACACCGATATAAAAGACAGAAACTGTAAATAGTTCATATTACAACAAATTTAAATTCAAATGTTTTTGACATAAAAAAATCACTGGGGGTCGTCTTCTGGAGGAGGTGGAGGAGTGGAAGGAGCTGGTGGAGGAAACTTTATCCCTAAACTACGAGTCAAACGGCGCATGTACTCCATCTACTCATGATTCTGCTACTGCCATCAATGCATCTCCTCCTCGTGCTGCTGCTGCTGCTGCCATCGATGCATCTCCTCCTCATGCTGTTGTTGCTGCTGCTACTACTGCTGATGTATCTCTTCTTTCTACTTCTGCAAACTCTATATAAAGTCATTCTGAGCTCGGAACTGCTCCTGATACTATGAGCCAGAAGATGATGCCTCTCCACGAGATCCTCTCAAGTTGGAAGCTGACATCGCAACAGTACTATAATGAGTACCAGGAGTCATATGAGAGCTGATACCAACTACTCGGCCCTTCTCAAAGCCATACTGAGTCGCTTGCATCCATGCCTCCTCGTCGAAATGGTGGGCACTGGTTTGATCAGTCGCCTCGCCCTGACCCTTAGCCTGTGTCTGAGAAGTCACAACCTCATATGAATCCTTCAATTCCAATTTTAAGTTAAAATTGTGAAAATATTATATTCAGTTAATTGTAAAACTGAAATAAATAAGACTAACCACAATCTGATGCTGGCGATCACCTCTAATCTCTCTGGTGGATGGATCAGTGTACATCCTCTGATAAAAAGCGTACTATGTAATATCAGGATGCTCGACTGGCTATATGAATATAAAATAAACTGTTTATATTTGAAGTTATATAAAATATTTAAAAAAAATACTTACCAGATGCTCTCTATGCGTACTGAATGTATGATTACTAGCTCAAAGAGTCACCTCCTGTCTTCCCCGGTTCTGCCGACCCAATGAAGACCTTCTCTGAAATCCACCACCCAAACAGTGTGCACATAATCCATCCCAAACCTGAGATGAAATGTACTCTGGTTGGTGGTCTCTACACGACTCATCAAATACTATCGCTCCTACTTTCTTAATGGTCGTCTTTCTCAAATTGTGTAAAAACTGATGCAAACGCTCATGCATATCCACCTCCCATGCTGCATGGATATCGTTACACATGCTATCCTCAATGGGATACCATAAACCCTACAAATAATTTATAATATCAAGTTATTAATAAAATAATTTCAAAATAAATATTATTTATTTACGTACCAGCCAACGATTTTACATATCGAGCTACACATCAACGAGAAGCTGTTCCCATGTGGTCCATGGTTGAGAAAAATAATTGCGCAAGATAGCGCTCCCCTGTCCAACAGCTACATGAACAAAACTGTGAAAAAATAATAAATAATCAAACAATTAGTATATATATAAATAAATTAATGAAATCAAACTAAAATATACAGGTTACCATACCTCCGTGTGCATGGATCGAAGCCAAGATGTGGACATCGCTCGGGGATAGGGTTTGGAATCATCAGTCACGCAAGATCGTGTCCGCCCCGCGTACCTCATGAATCACCAGTAGGCTGAGGGTCAGATGATCCCACATCCCCCTCATCCAAAGGTAGCTCATCCTCCTCTAACTCACGCAATAGATCAAAGTCCATCTGAAACACAACATGATTGTTGTTAGCAGATAATTGAAAATAACTTTTATATATATATATATATATATTAGTTATGATCATAACCAGTATTTAACTATGCCAATGTTCACCTTCATCATCATCTTCATATCTAACGATGTCAATGTCTTCTTATTCCTCCTCAACATCATCAATATCTATATTAGTTTTACATTCATCATCCCTTGTCATTTCAATTTCATTTGTAACATCATTAACATCTTCGTCACCATGGACCCTTAATTGTGGGGTGTCTTCATCGATATTCACGCTTCTATGTGAAAAGGATGGATTTTGAGCAGTCTCTTTAAAAATTTCAATTTCTTCCACTTCAGTGGAACCACATTCAGTTTGAGTAAATATATTTTCCTGAGATTTTATTTTTATTATGGTCCACCAATCACCCAGGTCTCTTGAAGTAGCACAATACTTTGCGTAATAAATCTGATGTTCCTGTTGAGCCAGTAAAAATGGTTCATTTTATGCAAGAAGACTTTTATATTTAATATCGATGATTCCACGAGTTGTATGAACACACAAGACTCTCTTAGTATCCAACCACTGACATTTAAACATTGTTATGTAATTTTTTCCAAGATAACATAGCTCAATAATTTCATCAAGAATGCCGTAAAAGTCAACTTTAGTTTCTCTATGATGCGATCCTCTCAAAAAAAACTCCACTATTCATTGGTTTTTTATTCCCCATATGCACGTGTATAAAATAAAAAAACATTCACCACATATGAATTATAAGATTTAACCATTTTGGATGATGGGTTACTTAATATACACAGTCGCTTATCAATTTTATTAGCATGTTGAGACACCTGAAAATTTGTAAAACAATTATCAATATAATAAATTGTAAACTGAATTGATATTAAACCATCAATAATTTATGTTACGAGCTTTTGAAACCATTGAGAAATTTTTTTTGGACAATGTATAAGTTGTTTTTCACTTCATTAACCTTTGTGATCTGACATTTTCAAATAGTTCAAATTCTGGTCGCCTGCAAATTTGGGCAAGATCTAATTGTGCTTTTACAATATCTTTGGTCTTACCTGGTGTATCCAAAACTGTATTAAATAAATTATCAAAACAGTTCTTCTCAATGTTCATGACATCCAAAATGCGGCGGACCAACAAATTAGACCAATATGGGAGATCCCAAAAAATGATTTGTTTTATCCAATTATGTTCTTTCCTAAAGCCATGAATTTTTTGTTGGTTTACTATTAGCCCAAATGTGATGGGAGGTACTGAAAATACAACTGATTTTAACTCTGTACCTGAGATCATTTTTGGAGGTTCATCCCTTTCAATTGTGCCTTTTCTGAAATGAGATTTGTTCCTTCAAAAAGGATGATCGGTTGGAAGAAATCTGCGATGATAGTCAAAATATCAAGGTTTTTTTCCATTAACGAGCATAAAAGCTTTGTTGTCTTTCATACAGTAAGGATATGATTTCAAACCATGTGCACTCCATCCAGATAACATGCCATATGCTGAAAAGTCACTAATCGTCCACATCAATGCAACTTTTAATGTGAAATTTTGTTTCGCAGCAACATCATATGTACTAACACCATTACTCCACAATGCATTTAACTCATCAATAAATGGTTTCAAATAAACATCAATTTTATTTTTCGGATGTCCTGGGATTACTATGGTCAAAAAGATATAGGGATCCTTCATCATTATCCATGGAGGTAGATTGTACGGAGTTATAAAGACAGGACAACATTAATACTGACTACCATAAGAACCAAACAGACAAAAATCGTCAGTAGAATAACCCAATTGAATGTTTCAGGATTCTAAAGAAAAAGGTGAATGCAGACGATCAAAATGTTTCCATGAATCACCATCAAATGGATTATTCAAGCTTTTACTGGTTGAAATATTGCTTTTGTGCCATGACATCATTGAATCTGTGTTATGAGGCATAAATAAACATTGCAACCCGGGTGTAAGGGGGAAATATCTCAACTATTTTACAAGAATCAATCCAGACTTCCCTGGTTGAGCTTCCTTATAGCTCAATTTTCCACATGTTGGACAACTATCCAATGAATAATTTTCACCAGAATACAAGATGCAATCATTTTCACATGTATGAATCTTCTGATAACTAAGGCCTAGATTACAAACCAACCACTTTCTCTCATAGTAATTTTCAGGCAACACATTTCCTTCAGGTAACAGTGTTTTAACCAAAGAAAATATCAGATCAAAACAGTTGTTTGACATTGCATTATCTGATTTAATAGCCATAATTTTTTCAACCGCTTCTAATTTTCTTATCTTACAACCAAGATATAATTCATCCTCAACAGACCTCAAAAACTCATAGAATTCGAATGGCGCCAACTCAGGAGTTAAATCAATATCATCGTGAGTTTTAGTTTGTTGAACAGATGGACCTGCAACATCATGTACTAAATTTTGGAACTGTGATGGATCTGGAATCAAGATATTAGTATTTTCTATGGAACTGCATTTACCATGTTGATACCAAAAAACATAATCTGGTTGAAAACCAAACCGCAAGAGATGTCCCCCAACCTTGTCAAATGTGTCAAACGTTCTCAGAGCACATTTTTTACAAGGACACTTAATTGTGTCTTCTGAAACATATTCTAGTTTTGATGATGCAAGTTCTAAGAAAGCTTAAACACCCTCAATATATATAGGATTTAAACTAGAACCATTTGGATTTCTGCGCTGATTTATCCAAGCGCGATCATCTAATAATGAGTGATGTAAACTTCCTTGTTCCGTATTTTTCTACAAAATATAAAATCATCACTATTTTTGAATAATTTGAAATTATAAAAATATTATCTGAAAAAAGAAGATAAATAATTACTACTACTTCTTAATAATTTCCATTAATTAAAAGTGACACAATTTCCAGTGGATTGACAGCTACTATTTTGTCTGACGGCTCATTTACTTCCATCTTTCTCACAATGAAATCACAATAAAGAATTTGTTCGGAGGTATGCATAATCATTCTTGTATGCATGAGAATGAATATATATATCTCTGACCAGATTCTTCATTGTGATTTTAGTGTGAGAAAGATGCAAGTAAATGAGGCGTTGGACAAAAGAGCCCCCTTTTCGTCAACGAATCGTCTTCTTCCAACTGTCACCGCCTGAAAACATTATAAAAAATATGATCCTACGAATGCATATCCAATCTCGTGTATACGATATTGAATATGACTATGTAGTAGCACATTTTTAAATTGTTTTGAGTCGGTGAGAGTTGAAAGGAGAAAAGTCATCGAGCAAAAGGAGTGCCGCCAATCCAATGGAAATTGTGCCAGGTTCTTGGAATTTATTAAAATTTATTAAAATTTCTTTCTAACTATTCCTAACTAATTATTACTAATTATTACTATTTATTTCTAATTATTACTAATTTAGAAATACTTAGCAATACTTAGCAAAATGAAAACTGCTTGAATAATGAAAGTAAATTTGGTAATTATTGTTGTGGAGATGATTAAAAATTTTCCCTTCCTTATCCAAGAAGTTTTTGGTTACTAATTATAATTATATCTAATTATTACTAATAAAAAAAATTATATTATCAATATTAATGAAAAAACAATATTAATATTATTAAAATAATAAAAAATTTATAAAATATTAAAATCATCAATATTCGCAAAAGACTTTTATCTATTCTTAACATGTTCAAATCTCAATGAGTTTCCAATTGTAAGGTCATGCGTAATAAAAAGTTTATGTCAGCCATGTCCAATGAAAACTCTATAATTTTCCTTGCATGGTTGATCACCTCGCAAGTAGTGTTGCAATAGGATGACTAAAGTAATGCCATTCTCGTCTCTAAGAATCATCTCGCTCCCTTTACATAGATCATTCTTCCTTAAAAATTTGAGGGGACATCAATATCTTTCCCTTAAATTTTCAAGGAAGAATGGTCTATGTAAAGGGTCATGTGAGATAATTCTTATAGATGAGAAGGGCATGGATTGGGTTGTCCTATTACAACGCTACTTGCAAGGTGATCAACCAAGAAAGGACAATTATATCTAATTATTACTAATTACGACTAATTATGACTAATTATTATTAATTATTACTAAATATTACTAATTATGACTAACTATGACTAATTATGACTAATTATGACTAATTATGACAAATTATGACTAATTATGACAAATTATGACTAATTATGACTAATTGTTACTAATTATTACTAATTATTACTAATTATTACTAATTATTACTAATTATTAACAATTATTACTAATTATATCTAATTATATCTAATTATATCTAATTATTACTAATTATATCTAACTATATCTAATTATATCTAATTATTACTAATTATATCTAATTATTGCTAATTATATCTAATTATCACTAATTATTACTAATTACATTTAATTATTCCTAATTATTACTAATTATTACTAATTATTACTAATTATTACTAATTATTACTAATTATTACTAATTATTACTAATTATTACAAATTATTCCTAATTATTACTAATTATATCTAATTATATCTAATTATTACTACTTATTACTAATTATATCTAATTATATCTAATTATATCTAATTATATCTAATTATTACTAATTATTACTAATTATTACTAATTATTACTAATTATTACTAATTATTACTAATTATATCTAATTATATCTAATCATATCTAATTATTACTATTTATTTCTAATTATTTCTAATTATTAGTATTTATTAGTAATAATTACTAATTATTGCTAATTATTCCTAATTATTCCTAATTATTCATAATTATTGCTAATTATTACTAATGATTGCTAAATATTACTAATTATTAGTATTTATTCCTAATTATTAGTATGTATTCCTAATTATTACTAATTATTCTTATTTATAAAGAATTATTACTATTTATTACTAACTATTACTATTTATTACTAACTATTACTATGTATTACTAAGTATTGTTATTTATTAATATTTATTAATATTTACTACTATTTATTACTATTTATTACTATTTATTACTAATTATTACTAATTATTACAATTTATTACTAATTATTACAATTTATTCCTATTTATTACTAATTATTCCTAATTATTTCTAATTATTCCTAATTATTGATAATTATTCCTAATTATTCCTAATTATTTCTATTTATTTCTAATTATTTCTAATTAGTTTTAATTATTCCTAATTATTCCTAATTATTTTTAATTATTAATATTTATTCCTAATTATTGCTAATTATTGCTAATTATTGCTAATTGTTACTAATTATTCCTAATTATTAGTATTTATTAGTACTTATAACTAATTATTAGTATTTATTAGTAATTATTACTAATTATAGCTAATTATTACTAATTATTTCTAATTATTGCTAATTATTCCTAATTATTGCTAATTATTACTAATTATTGCTAAATATTACTAATTATTTCTAAATATTACTAATTATTAGTATTTACTCCTAATTATTACTAATTATTCATATTTATTACTAATTATTCCTAATTATTACTAATTATTACCGATTATTCCTAATTATTACTGATTTTTCTTATTTATTAATATTTATTGCTATTTATTACTAATTATTTCTATTTATTACTAATTATTTCTAATTATTTCTAATTATTGCTAATTATTCCTAATTATTGCTAATTATTGCTAATTATTACTAATTATTGCTAATTATTGCTAATTATTGCTAATTATTGCAAATTATTGCAAATTATTGCAAATTATTGCTAATTATTGCAAATTATTGCTAATTATTTTTAATTATTTCTAATTATTGCAAATTATTACTATTTATTCCTAATTATTGCTAATTTTTTCTAATTATTGCTAATTATTCCTAATTATTGCTATTTATTGCTAATTATTAGTATTTGTTACTAATTATTAGTATTTATTACTAATTATTACAATTTATTACAAATTATTATTAATTATTGCTAATTATTGCTAATTATTACTAATTATTGCTAATTATTACTAATTATTGCTAATTATTCCAAATTATTGCTAATTATTCCAAATTATTGCTAATTATTTCTAATTATTGCTAATTATTGTTAATTATTTGTATGTATTACTAATTATAAGTATTTATTCCTAATTATTCATAATTATTCCTAATTATTACTAATTATTCCTAGTTATTCCTAATTATTCCTATTTATTAATATTTATTTCTATTTATTACTAATTATTTCTATTTGTTACTAATTATTGCTAATTATTTCTAATTATTTCTAATTATTTCTTATTATTCCTAATTATTGCTAATTATTAGTATTTATTATTAATTATTAGTAATTATTAGTATTTATTACTAATTATTCAAATTTATTACTAATTATTACAATTTATTACTAACTATTACAATTTATTACTAATTATTATTAATTATTCCTAATTATTATTAATTATTCCCAATTATTACTAATTATTCCTAATTATTCATAATTATTCCTATTTATTATTAATTATTCTTATTTTTACTATTTATTTTTATTTATTACTAATTATTACTATTTATTGCTATTTATTGCTAATTATTACTAATTATTTATAATTATTGATAATTATTTCTAATTATTACTAATTATTTCCAATTATTGCTAATTATTTCTAATTATTAGTATTTATTGCTAATTATTAGTATTTATTAGTAATTATTAGTTTTTATTACTAGTTATTACAATTTATTACTAATTATTACAATTTATTACTAATTATTATTAATTATTGCAAATTATTGCTAATTATTACTAATTATTGCTAATTATTACTAATTATTTCTAATTATTCCAAATTATTGCTAATTATTCTTAATTATTACTAATTATTACTAATTATTAATATTTATTCCTAATTATTCCTAATTATTACTAATTTTTCCTAATTATTACTAATTATTTCTATTTATTACTATTTACTGATATTTATTACCAATTATTATTAATTACAACAAATTAATTATATACATTACTAATTATCGTTAATAATTAATAATTACTTCTAATTATTAAAAATTAATACTAAAAATTTCAATTTATTAGTACAAATAAATACTAATGACAAAACAATATAAATTTAATTTAATTACAACTAATCAACAATAAAAAATTAACAAAAAAAAAATGAAATAAATAATAAATTAAAAAACATAAATATCTTTAAGACTGATTTTCTATTGATGCCGATGGCTTCACAACTTTTTCGTGAACAAAAAAATTAACATAGAAAAATTCTCTCTCTAAAATCATAGTTTAGAGAGAAACATGATCTAAAATTTGAGAGGAATGAGAGGAAAAACAGATGGGGGTATATATAGGTTAGATTATTTGCGACGGGATACCCGTCGCAAATAGTATCTTTTGCGACAGGACCCGTCGCAAATACCTACGCCCGCATTAATTACTGTCGGCGGTTAAAAAGTTATTTGCGACGGGACCCGTCACAAATAGTCCCTGTCGACACACCTTTTTGCGACCGAACGACATCCCGTCACCAATGGCTATCAACCGCTGCCGGTTATTTGCGACGGGCCCCGTCGGAAATACTTAACTATTTGCGACGATGGGATCCCACCGTCGCAAATAACCTTCGCGCGGTTTGGTGCGCTATCCGCGCCAAACTATTTGCGACAGGAGAGGAAATCCCGTCACAAAAGGCCCATCGTAAAAAGCCCTTTTTCCCGTAGTGATGGTTACTGCACGATTTTTCAAACCGTGCAGGATATCTGTGTGGGCCTGTAGCCTTAGCTAGTCACTTATACACAATCTACGCACACTATGGAAAACCGTGTGGGTAGATTGTGTAGACCTGCATCTTTAGGCAGTGGATTCCACACAGTTTCCACATGGTCTGGAAAACCGTACGGGTAAGTCGTGCAGCCTGTACAGTTTTTTTTAAATTTTCTCTTTATTTTATTTTTCCTATTTCTTTCCTCCTCACCCTCTGTCTTCTTCGTTGGTTGTGCGCAGTAGGGGGTGATCCTCCCATCTCCTCCTTCCACTAGATTTGATCCAACTCCTTTTTTTGACCTCCAATCTTCGATCTGTTGGTGGCTATGGGATCTCCTTGGTAAGTCTAACACTGCACACCCTTCCTCTTTCTTGATATTTCTTTTTATGGATGTCTGCTTCCATCCGAGCCAATTTCAGGGTTTAATACATAAACTCATATCTATGTAGATAAGATTCTAATTGGAGCTCAGTATTGGACGTGCCTATGCCTACGAGTATAAGATAGGTGGTGCATACTTTGTTTTGAATTTTTATAGACTTTTGGGGGTTGTAGATTTTTAGCGCAACAACAAATTTTGAGAGAGACCCCTATTGCTTCATATTGAATTGACCGTATTCCTTGAGGGATTCCGTTAGGAATTCTCTTACCTCGGTTATGCAAGTGAGGTCGGGCTAGAGGTATTCACTCCATGAGTTTTTTATTCGGGGGATGTTTAATTAAATTCAATTGTTTTGTTTTAAATTGAATCGAGATGGTTATTCAATTACGAGGCATTCAAGACCTCCATATTAAATTATGATGATTGTTAAGATATGAAATTCAATCATCTAAATTGAATTGTTTATTTAAAATGTTCTGTTTAAATTGTATATATGTAATTGCTTGAATTGCATGTGATAAGATCCAATGGGTTGGGATGGGCATGGCCCGAGGTGAGGTTGGGATGACATGGCCGTCAGGATTGAGTGATGTTGATCATTGGTTGGGTTGGCCCAGATTTTCTTAAGTGATTTTGGCCATTGTATTATGAAATGTGTACGTCGGTTTAAGGTAGTGTGACTGTTAGGTTAGTCATGGACCCTGATACATGGATGGTAAGGCCATCAGATTTGAGTGACATGGTCGTAGGGGCATGAGGTACCATAGATGATGTGGCTTAGGTTCTTATTTGGTGACTGCTGCTCACCCATGATGAACAAAGAACTGATTGAGTCATGTGCATAGAGGTTGACTCTGTGATGAGGTGGTTTTGACCACTCATGTGGGTAGAGTCCCTTGATAGTTTCGGCTTAGGTATTTGTGGTTTGAGGGTGCTTGTCATAAAAAGTCACATGGAATGCGAGGAGCCTTCAGTTGATAGCAATGAGTCTATCGGGTTGGGGGCTAAGGCTCACTGTGATTGAGGCCATTGTCCTAGATATTTATTTAAGGGAAGACATCATTTTTAATTCGTTTTTTGTGCAATGGGATGACATGAGCTTTTGAGCATGGGTCCTTGGGACCAAGACACTATTGTTTGAGTGTGCCTTTGGGACGTTGGTACTTTGAGACAGGAAGTGCCAGGAGGCCTGTGGTGCTGGGATGTATGATTAAGGTCGAACCTGAGGCTTCACCAAGACTTTGTGACTATAGGGGTAACCTGGGACACGGGACAAGGAATCTCATTTCTTATGAGATTCCGGCTTTGGCCGAAGTAGGCGACACTCCCTATTGGTTGCTGAGCACCAGTGGAGGTTGTGGTTATTATTTCGTCAAACTATTTAATTTTCTTAGAGGTTCATGTTTGGTTAAAAACATATTCTAGGTATTCACTATTGGGTGGTATCTTGCTAATATTCGTCTCACACCCTGAACGGTCCCTTCGGGATGCGTGTAGCCTTTATGAATTTATGTATAGGTAAAATATTAGTTTCAAGAGCTAGATCGTAGTACTGTTTGGCATGGAGATTGGTATAGACCTTGAGGTCATGCGTAGATGGAGTTTTACTTTTTTTTTTTTTCAGATTTCACTCTTATATCAGCATTCTTATTTTGTATGTTTGTACAATGTTTATCCATGGGGACCCTTTTTATATTGACATATATGACCTGAAATGAAATGTATGATGTTCTGCTTACTTTCCACTACAATTGCTTCTATATTGCTTTAACTATTTATTGATATTGAATGTGATTCTGCTTTTTGGGTCTGGTTTGAGTCTGCTGAATCATTTATTTCAACTGAATGGTATCTTATTATACTCAGATCGGTATATTATCAATTCCCAAAGGGTATATCCTCCCCACTATACATGTTTACACCCTCACTGCTAGTTGGCAGCCTTTGTCATTCGAGGAGGTGCGCCTAAGGCCAGTGGAACCCGGCCCGTTAGCACTGTTCAGGTGGCTATTCAGGTTGGGGATGCTACATTGATAATATATCCATTGGAAAATGACCATTAATATTAGTATATTAAGGGTTATGATAATGTCCAATTGACATAGATGGAAGGAGCGATAACCTCAATCAGTAGGACCATACTCTATGAATCCCATTTATGAGAGATTCCAAGGAAGATAATATCATGGGGATTTTACCTTGACCAAGACCGAGATAATATTAAGAAACTAAAGTATGATCAAAACCATTTATAGGTGAAGTTAAATCTAATTAAGATCATGAACCAAACCATGTTCTCCCAACCACCCCAAAAAAATCTCACTATTTCACACCTTACTCTTAGGGAATGCGCTGGTGTAATAAGAAATTATGTATCTATACCATAACAATATGTTTTTATATTTTTATTTTTAATGAAATAATTATTATATGTGGCCTTTTTATTATTACTTTAGAATAATTAAATAGGCTTGATAAAAAAAATTAGATTTTGATATGATGAAACACAAATATTATTTTTGGAAAAGATATAGTTTCAGTCAAGACACTCTTTGATGAATTCAATAACTTTTGAAATAAATTATATTTTAACAAAATGTTATTATTATATAATATTTATTAAATATAAATTATTATATAATTTTACAAATTCAAATGTAATTTTTATAAGGGTCAGAAAACTGTTATTGTAAAAAAAATATTTTCAATAATTGATGAATTTTTATTTAAAAGTGATAATTATCATATTTATAGGATTATTTTTATAAAATAAATATTATTTTGGAAATAAACATGTAAAAATTATCAAAAAATTAATTTTTCATAATTTTACGAGTCATTCAAATTTTTGGGTAAAAATTAAATACGGTATAATTATATGCTATGTATTATGACATCATAAAAGCCCAAAAGTGATGTAATAAATACAATAAAGAGTATCCATGATAAAAATTATTTTTCCCCTTTAAAATAATGCGATTTTATGTTATTTTATTAATTTTATAAAACCATAATGAATCCTCCAAAACCTATATTATATTTTAAGGTTTTAAAATAAATTATTTATAAACATGACTCACTTCCACATCACCAAGGGTATTATTTTAATGAGTTAGGTTGTTTAACTTATAAAATAATTAAATAAACTATTATTTTTAATCAAACATGTAGAAAAAACAATGGTATTTTTTTTGGATTAATTTAACATATAGAGTCCAAAACCTATGTTTAAAAATTAATAAAAAATTCTCATTTATTTTTATATAAAAACCCACCCAACAACCCATTTATCTTCACTAAAAACCCTTGGAGCATAAATTTACTCATCCATTACATCTCTATATCCCTCCCAAGGTTCCCCAATCTCTTAATAATCCCCTCTCAAGGTTCTAGAAGTTCCCTATCAAGGTAAGGTATTTCTCTCTTTCTTATTTTTCATTCAAGTCCCTTCTTTGTATTTAGCCTTTTGAATATTAATTGATTATGTTAACATGTATTTATAAAAATCCCTTCACTATAATTTTTTTGTTATATTAATTAGAAATAATTTATCCCCTCTTATTACAACCTTCATGTATGTTGTTATTATGATGAAGTAAGGGATACTCTCCTCTGATTTATTCAAGAACTTATTTTGTACAATGCCTTTTATTTCAAATTTTTCATGTTGGAATATGCTATTAAACATACCTATTAATATCCTTATGATTTACAAGTGATTATATACCCCTTTCATTCTCATTAAATTCTTACATGAATATTTATATAATCTATTTATGTTATTGAAGAAATCCTATGCTTTTCCACGCCAAACATTTGTGTAGTGAATAACCATCCCTATTTCCATTCAAGGGTGTTCACCTAGATGTAAACATCTTTAATTTATTAGGGACTTACATGTATATAAAATACCCTCATTATTCATGGGATTAAAATTTATTAAGTACATTCTTATGTTGTATGATCTATGTGGCACACTAATTCATGTACATGATATGAACGTGATAGGTGGGACCAAAATTATATATCCCTTCAATGCTATTGGTAATGTTTTTATCTCATGATATTTCATTTATGGTGCATGGGAGGTTATCCAAAGCACACTATGTTTTGTTGTATTGGAGGTTATCTTTGACTTATGTTTATGATGTGATGTTTTATTTTGTTGCCACATTCCTATATTACCTTCATGTTATCATCGTATATCACGCTTCAATGTTTATTTTTATGATTCTCACCCTTAATATTTTACCTTGATATGCCTATTGGATTACATAAATTACATTCATCATGTTATGATTTGATTATTACTTTACTAGGATTTATATCACACCTATTTATTATGTACATTCATAGGTTATCCTCTGTATTTTTTGAAGATTAAAGAAATATAAGGTCATGTTTTAGAGTTTTTAAAATAATGATATTGTACCCATGTTTTAAGTTATCATGTCATGTATCTAATTTCAAAAATACACTAGAGCTCATGATCATCTAGAATTGTATTAAGTGTGCTTTTATATAAAAAATAATGAAATAAAGTGTATTAATGATATGAGCTGTAATAGTCTGTATCAGAGAAAAGTCTAGTTTTTTTGGGATTAGGACTAGAAAACTATAGTGAAAGCATTAAGGATAAGAATAAACATAGGAAAATATGTAAATTTTGGTATATTATTGAGTAAGTGGTTTTTAAAAAAGTACATCCCTATCTAGATATTGTAAGTAGATATGGATCTGGCATAGTTATACCCAGGGTTAATGACCTAGAAAAGGGTACATTGATATGGACTCAATCATCACTTGGTACACAATAATGGGCCTTACTGCACACCTAGTTTGACACTTCCAAGGGATATTTTTAGTTAATTAAAAAGCTCTTTACAAACCATTATGAGGGGAACAAAATTCCAAAAATATTTTATATTAGGAAATAGATCATGGATAACTTATATTGAAACCTATAAATTCATGGGTTAATGAATATATATCATTTGGGAGTTATATATTTAATGTTCATCATTTTTTATTTATGTGTTTAATATTTTAAAAATACTCATCTATAATTTTCCCTTTATTCTAGTTAATGATTGGAAATTGGATGAACCGAGTTGATAAAAAATGAGAGGGGAAATGGGATGACGGCCAAAACGATATTCCCAACCTAATTGGAGTAGGAATCATGAGATTAATGACAATAATTTCTTAATAGAATTAGGTTTTGAATAGAAATTTGAATAAGGAGGAATGATTGACCCCCCCCCAAGAAAGTGAAAGTTTCAATTTAGACCTTTATGTGTTAAAGGCCTCTAAATTTTATTAGATATTCCAATCCATTAATCTTAGAATAGTTTATCAAGTCCATTGAAAAAATCTTCTCCATCCTTTAATGATTTGATCACAAGAAGAATGTGTTTTCTATTTACTATTTAGAAGGAGAAGTTGATAAATGGTTGGAATTGATCAAAAATATAAATCCCTATGAGAATATCTAAGTTATGGAGTGGAAATAATTCAGGAAAATGTTTTTAGATAAACATTTTCTTCAAAATATATGACTAAAAATGGATAGGGACTTCCTTGTACTAAACAAAAAGGATGAATAATCCATCAGGGTGTACAAGGAAAACTTCACAATACTTGCATGATATGCTTCCAAATTATTAATTACTCTTGAAAGTAAATTTTATTGCTCATTTTGTGGGATAAATACAATTTTATGAAAAGATTTTGAGATTCGATACTTTGATAGTAATAATAAAATTGTACAATGCGACCTCAAATTCGAAATAGAGATTAGTAAATCTCTAGGGTCTCATGGTTCTGGAGATAAGAAGTGAAGAATGGATTTTAATTATGGCAGTATGATGGAAAAATATCATATAGGAAAGAAATTACAACATCCCACTTGTCAAAAGTGTGGGAAGAATCATCCTAGAAACTAGCTAAAGGGGACAAAGAAATACTTTAGGTGTGGGAAGAAAGGGAGCCTAGCTAGCGATTATCGATAGGAGAAACCGACCAATGTGGTGCAATAAAGGAATTATCTAGTAAAAACTCAGTATATTGTCCAATGTTCAACTATAAGGAACACTAACACTATTCAAATCAATGCACTAAGCTAAGGGTTGTTGATGATAACCAATAACAACAACCTCCAAGGCCTAGAGAGAAAGGGAGAACTTATAACATCACAACTACTACGGTGGATCCTGAAAACAATGTGGTGATATATATTCTAGTTATTCATTCAATGATAGTGAACATACAATTTTATTTAGGTTCTATGAATTCTTTCATATTGTGCAAGTTTAATAGAACTATTCCAACACCACTTCAAAATAGGGAAGCTGAATTATCGGTGAATAATAAAAATGGGTCAATTGTTTTATCCCAAGCATATAATTCTTCCCCTATAAAAATTTATGGGATTAATTTACCAAAAAACCTTTTGATACTTCCTTTAGTGTAATTTTATGTAATTATGGGTATGGATTGGCTTTTCTTATATAGATACTGTTGGAACCGGGCATGCAACGGAATCCCCAAACAGGTGGGGTTTTTAAAAAATTTTCCACCATCATTCGATGTGAAATTGCCGACGTCGGTGAAGAGAATCCCAATCAAAGCCTAGGAACATGGATGAAGTGTTTTAAGCTCAAACATAAACCGTAAAATACCTGTTTTAGATCTGAAGCCGCGAACGATGTCTGATCATCATTGGCGATCGCTGCTCTAAGAATCCGAAGCCGAATTCCTCTAGATCATCCACACACGCTTCAAGGAATCCATAGGAGCGTTGTTTGTCGTAGTTCGGGTGATAGCGTGGAATAAAAATTATAGCTTCAACGTTCCAACAATCATTGCATCGGTTTGCTAGTGATGCCTGAGAGAGAGCTCCATCCGAGCTCCTTGGATCCAGAGAATCTCTCTCTAGAGTGTGGGAGAGAGGAGAGGAGAGAGAATCTCCATGAAAAAAATAGTATTTGGCAAAATACCCTCCTCTTCTATTTATAGTGCTTAATTAAAATACCCGACATTTCCTCGCCGGACCCGAATACTTAATGCACTATCAACGAAATTTTACGACTACTTTTATGAGTCATAAATATTATTATCACTTACTTGTAATATATTAAAATATATTACATGATAATAATTAATTCATTATCTTTACTCGTCACTCCCATAAATATTAATTGAACCTTGAATAATTTAATATTCGTCAATTAATATTTTTTCATGTTTTTACAAAAGCTCGTAAATACATTTAATAAATAAATTCAATATTCATTATTCTAAACTCGAATAATATGAATTCATTTATTGCATTGGTGATCGTTTGACTTTGGAAAATTCCCGGACCCCTGTGGCAGGGCCCACTATGTCCAATAATCCTATTCAACTGAATAGGGAAGATTCTTGAATACGCTATTGTGTGTGACCCTCTAGGACCTTATTTCGACAGCCGTGAATAGTATTCACAGACCAAGAGCGGGATCTAGCAACCCATCATGGCCCCTAACGAAATAAGGATTGTCACAGCAGAGACAACCAACCTAAGAACACGCACTATGTAATATAATCTCTTTGTCTGTAATATCTCATAAAGCAAGACGCACTCACGTGTCATCACCCTTTTCTTGCTTTATAGTTTGTTGATTTAACTGGACAGATTTACCCTTGAATGCCATGTTTATGGTCATATAAAGGTGCTATCATCCATATAAACATGGCCTGAGATATATTACTTCCATAACCCAGAAGCGACAAATCCTTTCTTGACCATTCAAACCAATGACGCACCTGATACAAACTACCTGGCCACAACTTCATTTCCATGATTTTCGTCTTGCATCAAAGTATGCAATCAAATGACATACATTATTAATGATCTCAAGTCAGGAGACCATTACACATGATCGTAGATAGGAACATCCAATGACACCCGAAACATGTGGTGTTCCTATTGGCGGGTCAGTCCTCATGAGCTCACTACTAGAGATCACCAAGTGCGAACTTCATGAGAAGAAGTCTCAATGATAATGAGCCCCCAACACCTAATGGTCAAACATATGCTATGTCCAATTAGTAATATGTATCTATACCGTAGAAAATATATATTTAATATTAATGTCATAATATCTAGAGGTTCGCATTATAGCATGGGAACTGCTATAACCTTTCGATAAGACAATTAATCTTTGGACATGACCATTTCAATAGTGGATGTAGAAAATTCTACACTATAATGGTAAGATGAAATCATGCATAGATTAATGTATACATGATATGGTAATCAAAAGCATTGAATATTTGGGTCTAGGTCACCCACTATTTCAACAGATACAACATAAATATTTGAGAGAAGGAAATCACCCCCATATTGCGAGTCATCCTCTAGTTATATAAATGTTTAAGGAGGAGGAAGATGAATCTCATTTGGTATAATCATCTCAATACTGAACATTATTTCCCTATGATAAAGTGTATCTTTCTCAAATTATTTAGACTAAGGAAAAAATTATTTTTAAAGACATTCCCATTATGAAGAAATACACTGAGGTGCTTCCTGAAGAATTTCCTAGTCTCCCTCCTAGCCAAGAGGTTGAGTTATCAATCAATATTATACCTAGTAATTTTCCAATATCAAAGAATCCATATACAATGGAAAATATTGAACTTGAGGAGATGAAGAATTAACTTCAAGAGAATCTAGATAAAGGGTTCACATTCCCAAGTGCTTCACCGTGGGGTTCACTAGTCCTCTTAATCAAGAAGAAGTATAGGTCAATACACCTTTGTATTAATTATAATTAGATAAAAAAATCATGATAAAGAATAAACATCTTATTCTAGAGATTTATGAATTGTTTTATCAGCTATGTGGATCCCAATACTTATCTAAGGTGAATCTTCAGTGAGGATATTATCAAGTTAAGCTAAAGAAGGAGATCCCCAATATTACTTTTTGTACAAGGTATGAGAACCATGAGTTAATAGTGATTCCATTTGGTCTCAATAATGCTCTAAAAATAGCATGGACTTGATGAATAGAGTCTTTATGGATAACCTTGAAAAATTTATGGCTGTATTTATAGATGATATTATTATTTACTCTAAAAGAAAAGAGGAATTAGAGGATCATTTGAATGTTGTAATGAAGACCTTGTAGAAATAAAAGATGTATGAAAAGTACAGTAAACATGAGTTTTTAGATGGATAAAGTAACATTATTGGGGATTGATATCACTAGAAAAGGGATATCTGTGGATCCTTTAAAAATAGAGGCAATTAAAGGATGGCTCATACCAACCTCTATGATGAAGATCCATAGTTTCCTTAGTTTAACTAGATACTATCATTGATTTGTGAGAAAATTTTCATGATTTTTCAAGAACACTAACCAAAATAACTTAATAGGGGGTGAATTTTGTCTCAAATGACGAATAAAAAGAAATATTTAAGAAGATTAATAGTAGGATAATCACAACACCTATTCTCATATTAACCACTAGTGGGGAGAGTTTTTGATCGATATTAGTGCATCCAAAAAAGTATTGGGTTGTGTAATCATGCAAGATAAAAAAGTGATAACCTATTATCCACACCAATTAAATATTCATGAGTAAAAATACCCAACACAAGATATAGAATTGGCTGTAGGGATTTTTGTACCGAATATATGGAGACATTATCACTATTGGGAGAAGTGTGACATATATAAGGATCATAAAATACTCAGGTATATATTCACACAAAAGGATATAAATATGTTCCAATGAATGTGGTTAGAGATGATAAAGGATTATGTTTGTTCAATCTATTACCATCCTAGGATGGAGAGAAAAGTGGTAAATGCTATGAGTAGAAAGGATCCTGAAACCTTATATATGATGAGGATTTCAAGGGATCCAATATTCTTGTGCATGTAGAGGATTGACATGGGAATAATAAAAGGATATTCATCCTACCTTTCTCAAATGACTACTCAATCATATATTCTTGAGAGGATCAAGGAGGCTCAAAAGGTTGATGAGGTGATATAGAAAATGGTTGAAAATATTTTGGAGTTCAACTTTTCTAAAGATGGAGTTATAAGGTTTGGAACCAATATATGTGTCCTATCAAAACAAAAATTAGAGAGGAAACTTCTAGATGATGCAGATAGAACATCCGTATTTATTCATCTAGGAAACACTAAGATGTATAATGATCTAAATAAAAAATTCTCATGAGATAATATGAAGAGGGAGATTACTAAATTAGTATCTCGATGCTTGGTATACCAACAAGTCAAGGTCGAATGATATAAGTCCAAGGGTATGATTCAACCATTTCCCATACCTTTATAAAAATGGGAAAACATTACCATGGATTTCATCATAGGACTCCCTAAGACACCTAATGAAAATAAATCCATCTGTGTAGTATTTTATCACCTTAAAAAAGTTTTAATGTTTCATTTATATCAAGAAATATTTCTTTTTTGACCAAATCATCAAGATATAAATTAAAGAAGTGGTGAGACTGCATAAAGTTCCAATCTTTATTTTATTTGATCGATATATGAGGTTTACCTTAAGTTTTTGGAGAATATTTTAGCAAGAATTGGACATTGAAATGATCTTTATAACTATTTATCACCCTTATAAGGATGTCCTATGAAATCCCAAGATTTCATAGTACGTTATTTCTTCAATGTAATTCAATAACTTGCACTACACGGAACACCGAGTTCAAGCGCACCACGACTTACCAAACTAGCCGTTCAAAAGCGGTTATGAATATTATTGACTGAATATTGAACTATATATAATCCTTATAATTTTAGAATACATATTATGAGTTTCTTAGACATAATGTAACAACAAATTCATTTTTTAGATAAAACAAGTATTTATTTCAAAAAATGCACTTTTAGCGCCTTTTAATGATGAACCCTTTTTAAATCCAATATTTGAAAGTTTTATATTTTATATTTGACAAAATAAACTTATTCTTTAGAATCAGGAAATATGAATTTAGTTTCAATAAATGTTAAGTGATTTTCTGATAACTTTCATATTTGGGTGAATAGTGAAAAATACTATATTTTAGCTGAAAACATCTTTTCTAATGAAAATAATTTACAGTGTTAAATTATACATTTTAATGGTTTGGGAGTATAAATAGATTACATTTTTACCATTTAATCCAATTCTGGTCATTGTAAGTGATTTCAATTTGATTTTGGACATAAACAAGTGTCAATGTTTTGATATATATTGTTTCATAAAAATACGCCTTTTGGTTTTGACAACGGGAATTAATTTTAAATTAATAAATGAAACTACTATGTTTTTAATTTGGTAAAATAGACTTCATTATTGAATTTGGAATATCAAAATTAGCTTAGGGTGAATTTTTGGTATTTTTCTGAAAACTTTTAATTTTTGATGAATAGTGAAAAACACTGAGTTATAGTTTAAAACCGAATTTTTATTTAAATAACTTTTTATTTTATTTTAATTTTTTTGGTCAAAATATATACATAATACTTATATTAGTTCAATGTAATTCATTGGAGTCAGTTAATAATAATTTTAGATATATAAAAATTTTATTGAACTTTTCACCGTCTTTTACCCACCTCCTAGGAGAATTTGTAAATTCACATAAAACTTAATTTTAATTCTTCTGTGAGTTGAATTTAGAAAATCCGAAAGACACGGTTAATATCAAGGAGTAAAATGTGGTTCAACAAGATAAAAATAATTTTTGGTGAATAGTAACTTTTTACTTTTATTTACCACGGTTAAAAGTAAATAGGGTAATTAAGGGTAAAAATGATATTATTATTACCCTAACACATGTCCTAATTCTATTGGATAAGTGTAATTCGACCAAAAAACAACCTTATGAATAAAATATGAACTTTAGGTCCACTTGGATTAGATTAAGACATTTATTATTATTTAATTTAAATAAGAGTTAAAAGAGTTAAAACCAAAGTTTAATAACTAAAACATTTTTAATATAGGGTTATACATAAGATAAATTCGATTATAAATATTAATTAGAAAGATAAACATATTTACTACATAATGGTATTTTATTTATAATTTTTAGTGATTAAATAATTAAATTTATTTATGGCACAATGATGATGTAGTATTTTCCTTATTAATGAAATAATGAAATAAATGGTATTATAAATGTTAAAATAAATATAATTTGAATATTTTTATACCATAAACGAATTTTATAGGTTTTTATGGCATGTTAGGATTTATTAAATAAATTTAGTTTGAATTAATAAAGTTTTTATGACTTTAATAAAATCAATTATTAAATAGTTTCAAAATTGACATAAAAGAGTTTTTAAAACAAATATTATATTATTAATTGCTATAATATTCCTAAAAATCTAAGGTTCGGCCAAAGGACATATATAATGATAGGTATGTCATTAATTAACCACTTGGGGTTCTCTTGGCAGTTTATAGTAAGTTTATTAACCAAATAATATAAAAATACAAAGAGACATGGTAAATGTCAAACTAATTAGCTAAGAGTTAAATCTAAATTATAAGGTTAATATAGTGACCCAAACCTGTCTAAAACCTATTGGTTGAGTGTATTTGACCCATAACCACCTTATACTCTAAAAAAATCAGTTTTAACCCATTATAAACCTAATATGAATTTATTATAAAATAATACTTTAAGTTTTCCTAAAGATCCCCTCCCCCCCCCTTATAAAAGGACACCACTTCTAACCAATTACTCACACCTCTAAAGCCTTTTGGCTAGTCCAAACTCTTACAAATTAAGATACCTACATCCCTCTCCTCCTCCTATAAGCCTTACCTTAGTCATAAGGCACTTCAGGAGTCTTTTTGGTTCAAACCAAAGGGAGTTACCCAAATTAAAGGTAACGATTTCTCTTAACTTCTTTTCTTTTATTTTACTTCTCCAACCCTTAAAATCTTTTTATTATTTTCTTTTGTAAAAACAACAGTATCCTCAATATACTAGGATGTTTTTATGATAAGTATTAGAACTACACTTAAACAAACCTCCATCTAATGGGTGAAGAACATAATGTTTCTGTGGATGGAAACCAAACGCCTCACGAAATGATGATTGTTCAATTATTTCCTACCGCCTCTCATGGTAGAAATTATGATGAAACTATAATTAAATATGATATTCATGATATTTTTTTATATATAAGATTCTTTAATTCCATTTTATTGAATACCATTATTCATTTCATGTTGCATATAAATACGATTATTTCATTTGAGTAAGTGCGGACTACCGCCCCCTCAAAGTGATATGACTCGTTCATACCATACATGAAATGTATAAAGGATGGTGTTAATGAAATTAAGTAAAATATATAAGATATTATATTATACTGGAATAATAATATACCTATGTATCATTTTGTTTTTATTCCTTTTAAAATGAAAATTGAAATGGAAGTAGCGTTCGTGTGTACGTACAGATTACCGTCTCCACGAACGCGATGAGATTCATTCCCCATCATATCCATTCAAGACTAATTTTCATTTGATGGTTAAAAATAATGTTTAATGACATAATATCATTCTGTATATAAATCAAATATATCCTATTCATAACCAACACGGCTTACGTAACCAAGCATATAAAGGAGAACGAATCAGTTAACATCGAAACGACGATAATACTAAAAGGAAATATTATAAGATCATATATGATATCATATTAATGTATATGATTCTTTTATAATTTAATAACAATTATTTCAGAATTATACAGGAGGTTAACATACCATCAACCAAAGAAAAATTACAAGGTAAGGGTTTATTTTACAATCTCTTCATTATCTGAGGTTGTTTATATGTAATTATCTACTAGGACCTCTTTATCATCCACATCCATGTTTCTTTAAAATATATTTTAAATTTTTTTACTATTTAATAGACAATAGGTTAAAGTCATTTATACCCTTGTTTGAATTTTATAATATTTTTATAAAGGAATCTTTCCATCGTTTTCCAAACAAGGTCCTTTTTAACCTTTTCGACAAAATGAAGGTAAGAATGTATTTTTTTAACTTATACAGCAGGTGAGGCTATTTTCCACCATTATAAAAATTATCGAAGCTTCCCTTATAAGCTTATAAGAATATTTTCAAAGTAAATGTTTTATTTTATAATTATGTGACTTTTAAATGATTTTAAAAAAAGAGATATTTCTCTCAAATAGTTTTGATTTCATCTATGTTAACATCCTTTGATGGATTTTAAGCTTATTTGACGTTGATTTATTATGATACAAAAATTCCATATTTTATCAAGGGTTTTGTGATATTTTTGACTATGGATGTGTTATTTTTATACCATTCATGGTTTATGGAGAAAGTATTGACATTTCTTATTATAGTTTTAATACGAATGTTTATGGTATGTTTAAACCTGTTCATATGAGGAATTCATTGGAATTAGTAAGTGACAGGTAGAGCCCGCTATAGATCCTCGATGAATCGGTAGGTCTCATGAGACAAACTAGTGTCTTGGCACAAGGCCTTGAAAAAATATTATTTTTAGTCTTGGAACAAGGCCTTGACTATGTGGTTGTGATAGTCTGGCATTATGCATTCCATCATTATAAAAGTGGTTATTGATATTGCATGTGATTATTCAACTAGTAGAATATCCATTTGAATAAGTAAATGAAATTATTTCATTTTATTTTTTCCATATTTTTATTAAGTTAAAGTTTAAAAGGCTTTTATTTTAGTTATACATTGCCTTAAATGTTTATTCTTATTTATGAAAGTTTCCGCTATATTGTTATCCTTACTAAGCATCTGATCTCACCCCTTTCTATGTTTTATTTTCCCAGGATGTGAATAAGTATTTTATGATTGACTGCAGGGATACTCTAAGGGGATATGAGTGTGGACTATGGAGACTATGTTGTTGTATTGTTTCACATTATGATGTAATTTAAGACTTATGAATGTATATAGTGTTTCCAAGGCTACTAAACAAATCGGTCTTTTGAGACTTGATCTTTTGTGATCATGTCAATGTTATGTAATAATGCACCGACTCTGGGTAACTATGGTCGGGGCATTACATGTCCATTCTAAAAGAACCATTCATACTCTAGAAGGATATTTGGTATAAAGAAACAATTTCCATTCTATCATTCAAATGAAACCTTTTGAGGCACTATATAAAAATTGGTATTAGAATCTAAAATTATAGGATGAAGTTGGGGAGCGATAGTTGTTGATACATGATCTTATCCAAGATATGAATAATAAGGTTCAAATCATTCAAGGTCATATGAAATGAACACAAATTCAAAAAAAAATATATGTAGACAATCACATATGAGACCTGAAGTTTGAGGTTAGAGATAAAGTGTTCCTTTATATGTTGTCATGGAAGAAATTCTTGTGGTTTGAGAAGAAGGGAAAGCATAGTTAAATATACATCATTTCTATGAGCCTATAAGGGGATTCATAAAGCTAGATTTCCCCCACCACTGCCTTCTCCTCAACCGTCTCAGGTAGGATGTGGTTCTCCTCTCAGAACTTCAGCTCAATACATTCACAGAGTGTGTTTTCTCCTAATGGAAATGATGTGCAGGCTCACCCCTCTAGGAAATCCTCACTCTTTGCTGGCCCCATCATTCCGTAACCTTCAAGATGGCTAAGGTTTCCTTGGCAGCGCGGTGTTGGTCCAGGATTCGAGTTTCAGTAGCTATGATCTAGGGTTCTCAGCTTCTATTGGTGTCGGTTGTGGGTATATTGGGAAAATCCAACCTTCGTGTGCGACTTTGAAGGCGGCGATGGGATCGATGGTTGGATTGTGGTTAGTACTTCTTTCGGTGGCATTCTGGAGGTTGTCATTTTAGTGAATGTTTGATATTTTTTTGATCTTTTGTTAGTGTTTATGGATGCACTGTAACTCGTGATTTTATTTTGGGGGTTATGCATTTATTGTCAATGTATTTTCTACTCATTATCGATTCTAGTGTTAGGGTGTGGTTAGATTTTGATTTTTCTTGAAGTCAGTGGTTATGTGGTTACTGTTTAATTCTTGGAGCTAAGTTTTTATGCAAGGTCATGTTTGGTTTTCATTGATTTTTGTTGACATGATGGTGTTCAATGAATGAGTGATGGTGGAGAAGTAAAGAAGTTTTGATGATGGTGGTGTTGTTATCATGGATCCAATGCACTAGATTTAATTTAAGAGTGAGGGGAGCTAATCATTAATTTCACATAATTGAACATTTCTCCTTGGTTTATGCAGTAGAAGGGTACATGGATTTTATCTGGCATTGGTTTTTGGATGGATTTCAACAGACATTCTACAAAGAAATGCTTCAGATGAGGATTAGAGAAGGTGATTTCACAGTTCATGACTATTCATATTTGGAAGTTTGAGAGGGTATGGCTCATCCATTGGTACCAGGTACATGCATTTCTGCATGGGATATCTAGCTGAACAGTCATTCATTTGTGGAGGTTTTCCATTCCGATGTTGATTCTTGGGAGGGGTATTTCTAAGTAGTCTTATTCTGGGCATTGACCTTCAATTATGTTGATGTTTCTACATCATTGAAGTCATATGAGGTTTCCCCCTTTTTTCCTTAAAAGGGGGTTTATCTAAAAAAATAAAAATTCAGGACTTTAGGCCATTTAATCAATATACATCATCCCCTTTGAGATCCTTGTTCACATAAAAGTGGTGTCCTATTAACCAACACTCCCATTTAACCTATCTCAAGTACATGATATTTTCCATGCTTCCCTATTGAGGAAGTACATGCTAGAACCCTCACATGTACTAAATCCAAAGGTTTTACCATTAGAGAATGATATTTTATATGAGTAGCAACCAGTGAAGATCTTAGATAATAGAGACAAGGTTCTAAAAATAAGACAACTCACATAGTCTAAGTGTTGTGGTGAAACCAAAAGTTTGAGTAAGCGAATTTGGAACTGAAAGAGGGTATGAAAGTGAAGTACCCTCATTTTTAGGGAATGCTTTAAAATTCAAGGGTGAAATGTTTAAAGGGGGGATAATGTAATGACCTGATCTTTTATAAATGAAATTACCTTTTTAGATGATTAAATTAATTATTATGAAATGAAATTATAGAAAACATATATACTATTTTGGCAAATTTGGGCAGTTATAGTCTATTGGATTTAAAAGACTGTTAAACATCATAACTATTTATAATATAGACACTGTATAGTGACCATTATGATTTGTATATTAAGGATTATGATAAAGTATAATTAACACAGACAGAATGAGAGATGGCATCAACTAGTAGGACCATTTTAACAACTTGAGACTTTATGATTTATTTTTATTTTAATTAAATTCAATAACTCCTATTACTATCAATGTACAAAACATTTAGTTTAAATGAAAATATTCCATTAAAATATTATTTAAATATGACCATTTAACCTAGAAGTTAAGTTGGAAGCTTTGAATAGTTTTAGCTAAATTATGAAAAATATATGGTTTATACACATATAAAATAAATTAAATGGATATATATTTTTTATAATTAAAATAGGAACCAGTTCAAAGAAAAAGAAATATTTTTTGAAAAAACTGTATTTTTCTAAAAGGTAGTTTAGTCACAATTTTCATAAATAATTATTTTTTTTATCTTTATATAAACTTGATATGATAAAATGAACTTAATTTTTGAAATTATATTATCAAAATTATCTTAAGGTGATTTTTTTTTGGATTTTTCTAAAAAGATTCTTTTTTTATGAATAATAAAAAATACTATTTTTTATTGAAAATTGTTTTTTCATTTAAAATACTTACAAAGATAAATTATATATTAATTTTTTTTAAAGTAAACTTACTTCAATTATATTATAACAAATAAAATTTAGCACATTTTAATCAATTTAATATTAAATTTTTATATTAAAACCTTATATACTTATGAGAATTTTCTCTTTGGAAACCTGCATTTTCAGCACGTCTGTGGGTATAATTTTAAAATGGATTATTCCACTTTTACGAATTTAATTTAGAAAAATATATTTTATATTTTGAATCAGAATTTTTTTTGTTATATAATATGGGGAACTTAAATTTTTACCATAATAAATAGTATAATCTGTACAAATTAATTACCATAGTTAAGGTAAAAAAAAATTTATTAGGGGTTAAACTAAGAAGATAACTGTTAAAAATGACCAACCAACATGTAAAAACCCATTATATAGTAATATTTATACCTTATCACCTATAAGTGTCGATAATGACATAATTTATAGGATTTTTTCATGATAAAAATGTGGTTTTAATTTAATCTTTTTAAAAATTACTTAAGTGTCATCCCCCCACTTATAAAAGGCCACCCCTCTCTTCTCCTTTATTTACACTTTAAAAGACATTTGGTTCAACCAAGACCTAACAAAATCACTTCTTTAACCCCTCCCAAAATCACTTTTGTACCCCCTCCCAGAATACTATATCCTTTGGTTTGACCAGAAATATATCCTAGGAAGGCTTTGGTGAAAACCTAAAGAGGCTGTCCAAAGAAGAGACAACGTTCTTAAATGAGTGTTTTTATATTCTTTATTATACCACCTCCTTAAAATATTATTAAAACATGATTATATAATAACCTCAGTATATTATATATACTTTTATGTTATTATTTTAATGTAATAATCTATATACATCTCATCTTCTATGAAATAGGAAATGAAACTGTCGATCATGTGTACGGTGGACTACCACCTTGCAAACCAATGTAATTTATTTTCCATCTCCTCTTTTCAAGGATGGATATAATGATATATTAAACAAATTTATATGATATTTATGATATTATTATATTTATGGGATTATAGTATCACATATATCTTCTTATTTCCATGCCGTTTAAAATATGTTAATGTCACTCCTTTGTACGATGGACTAAGGTCTCATGAATCGATGTGAATATTTTTTCACTTACACTTTACAAGTAAGGTAATAAGGATTAATGTAATTAATATATGTTATATATATGAAATTATATCAATTAAACATGATTAATATATCACCCAATTCCTTATTCTTTCACTAATTAAAAAAATGATATCGTCACTTGTGTGTACGTACGACCTACCGTCTCCATGAAGCGATACAATTCATTTTCCATGTAAAAC
Organism: Viscum album; assembly: GCA_963277665.1. Classification (NCBI taxonomy): domain Eukaryota; kingdom Viridiplantae; phylum Streptophyta; class Magnoliopsida; order Santalales; family Viscaceae; genus Viscum; species Viscum album. The sequence goes on from OY728157.1 coordinate 951,364,791, forward strand.
CTTCAAGAATGATTATATAAATATATATAGTGATTAAATATAATATTTATAACATTAATATCATTCTAGATATTATGATACTATATAATATGTGCAATAACTATAACTTTCATGACAAAACATGTATGAGAAAATAAGGCAACTAACACCCGAAACAATGATAACAATGAAAATAATGAAATATTATTAACAAATGGGTTATAAAATGTCATTAAGGGATTATATATGATATTATAAATATAAATATGGTTCTGTTATAAATTAATAACATTCTTAAAACCATTATACATAAGGTTAAAACATGTTTAACCAAAATGAAGTGTGAGGTAAGGGACATCATCTCAATTTACCTTCATTGAGGTATGTTATAATGTTATATGCCTAATTTATTTTATATATTGTATATAATTCCACTTTTTCATGTAATATAATTATTCCTTAATAATTTATGGTATTTTAAGTTTCAATTTTAATTATTTCATCCAAGGGTATTTTAATTGAAAATTACCAAGCGGTAAAAATTATTGTACAATCTCACTTTCTTTTGCGATTATTAATTTTCCCTTGAAAAAATCACCTTCTTTTGATATTTTTCATTATAAATTACATTTATATTAAAAATACATATTATTTTATTATGGATATGATTATTTCATAAACCATATACTGTTTTTACATATGGTTTCTACTTTGAAAGTTATTTAATTAACTAGGGAAATATTGATAAATCCATATCCTTTACTCAACAAAAATATTTTATGACAAGGAATATTAATTCATGAACTAAATTTATTATTCAATATATGAGTAATTATTTGTACATGAAGATATGGATGGGTCTTGGTTATATATAACCCCTCAATGTATCAACAGGTCTCATGAGATAAATCTTTTGTCCAAATTAGATGAGTTTTTACCCAGTAGTGTTAAACTATCTTGAGAAAGGTCTTGAAAGTATAGGTATCCTGATCCAAAGATCATGATTTTTAATAATTAATAATTTAATTTATAGATAATTTAGTTAATATTATTATCCATGATATTTTTTATATGATATTATCTTTGGATTCATTTCATTCTCAGTTTATTTATTAAATGGAATTTGTGTTTAGTAATTTACCTTTCCATATTGATTATGATCTTTTAATTAATGATAGATTCCACTTTATGTAACCCTTACTGATCATTTGAACTCACCCTTATTTTTTTTCCTTTCCCTAGGATTTGAAGAAACATTATTGGAATGAGTTGAAGGATTCCAAACAGTTTCCATTACCATGATTTTTATTTCATTTCCCTATATAAAATGGGAATCATGTATGTATATGGCTCTACAAAACTGCTAAAATTATTAGTAATTTGGGATTTAACCCCTTTTATATATGAAAATGTAATAAAGTAATAACCAACTCTAGGTTACTGGATTTGGGGTCATTATAGTTGGTTTCAAAGCAATTTTAATATAAACCTTGAGAACTAGATTAAAAAAACATAGATTAGGGAACATAAACCTATGATATAATTTGAGAATTAATATATACGAACATTATAAAGTTTTGGTAAGGAAGAGACTATATGGTGTTTCCTAGAAATAAATCTCTATCCAGATACTACTAGTGATAGTTTTTATGGAATATATGTACCTAGGGGTGATAACACTAAAAAAGGCACATCGAGCTTGACTCGAGCGTTACCTAGTACACGAAAATAGTCCTTACTGTGCACCTAGTTTGATACTATTGGGGGATATTCTTAGGATAATTCATATTTTCTTCACAAACCACTATAAATGATTTGAAAATAAAGATATCCCTGAAGAAACTAAGTTTATGATTCTGATATTAAAAATGAATAAATTTTAATTTATGTTAAGTGTTACACCATATTTATAATTATAAATTATGATTTAAAATTGATAATTTTATAATCTAATCTAGTATATTACATTTTTTAGAAATGGTTTCTCTAAGTAAGAAGGGTATCAATACTCATGTCTAATGTAGATATCTCCTTACTGAGAAAGATAATATAACTAGTATTGGAAAAGAGAAAATCATGGCTATATTAGGGAATCTTAATCAATTTATGAAAAATAAACCTTCTCAAATTGAGAAAACTATTTCACAATATTATTATACTATATTGGATCAATTCATGAGACAAAATATCGTATCATTTGGTGGGAATACTAATCCAATGGTAGCTGATCAATGGATTAAGTCTCTAGAGATTATATTTATAGCCTTTAGATGCAATGAACAGGAAAAGGTTACGCTTTTAGTGTATTGTCTCTAATGAGATTCTGATTAATATTGGTTGTTGATTGAGAATACTAGGGAGTAAGTGGAAATAGAACCCATGGAATTAAAATATTTTAATAAGGTATTATTCGAAAAATATTTCCCTCATGAGAAACAAACTAAAATGAAGAGAAAGTTACCCATCTTAAATAAAAATTAATAAAAAAGTGTTACTAAGTATGAGGAAACCTTTATAAGGTTATCTAGGTATACTATAGATTAAATATGAAACATGTAGTATAATATTTACAATTTATTTAAAGGGATTAAACCAATTATTTAGAGGGTGCTGGTCTCTTAAACGTTTTTTATATGATGAAATAGTTTTCTGTGCTATAAAAATAGAGAAGGAATTATATAAATCCAACATTTTAAGGGAAATAAACAAAATAAGAGGTTGAATGAGCACTAAGGAAAGGGAATTAATTAAATAAGAATAAGAGAATGAAGCAATTTACACCTTATGAGAATTGTGAAAATAATCATTTTGGGAAATTCTTGAAAGGATTGAGAGTTTATTATAAGTGTGAAGATAAGGGTTATTCGGATAAATAATTTAAGGGGAATAAATAAAACACCTATATTAAATGTTTAGACTATAGTTATATGGGTAAGTATTCAAATGAAATCCCCAAGAATAAAGGGAATCTACCATAGAAGTCTCCAAGCTTATGTGATCACTACAACTGAGGTGGAAGTACCCAATGATGTGGTAGATGGTAATTTAATCATATCTTTAAATTTAGCTAATTATTTATTTGATTCTGGATCCTCACACTCTTTTATATTATCCATGTTTTATAAGAAAATTAGATATTTTCCTAATACTTTAATAAGGTATTTTTTTAGTTAAAACTCCTAGGGGAAGTCTCACTACAATAAGAATGTTTCAATTATTCACCATTATGACACATAAACACAGTTTATTTTCTATCCATATTATCATACCTTTGATTTAATTCAATATAATCCTTAGTATGGTCTATTTTTAAAAATATGATGAAAAAAATTTATTTTAAGTAGAAGGAATTTATGATTCATAATGAAGATATTAAATTCTTTATATTTAGAGTAAATAAATCATTATTTGAGACGTTTCTAGATCCACCACTAGTAGATATTCCAAATGAGATTCTTAGGTAAGAAGAGAATAAACAATATAGGGATGGATATGGTAATATTAAAATTGAGGATGTACCAATTTTACATGAATAGATTTATATTTTCCATGAGGAATTACCTTTAGATCTTCTAGATCCTGAAGTCAAAATTTTCATAGATTTAATCCCTAATTCAAGAAAAATATCAAAGAATCTGTATAGAATTACCACTATTGAATTAGTGGAGTTAAATAAATAAATATATGATTTGTGTGATAATGTTTTTATTATCCCTAGTATTTCACCAAGGGGATCCCCCGTTCTCTTAATTAAGAATAAATATGGACATATGAGGATGTTCTTTGATTATAGGTAAATCAATGATAGTATGATAAAGAAATATTATACTCTACCTCATATTGATGACTTATTCTAACAAATTAATAGATCCAAATATTTTTCAAAGATTGAACTTTGTTCGGGGTATCATCAATTGCAAGTAAATAAAGAAGACATTCTGAACACAACTTTCCAAATGAGGTATGAACATTACGATTTTACAGTAATTCCATTTTGAATAACTAATGTAACCTCTATTTATATGGATATAATAAGAAAATTATTCAACAAATATCTTGATTACATGGTTGTGGTATTCATTAATGATACTTGGTGTATTCTAAAATCTACGAGTACCATGAGAATCACTTTTGGATTATTCTTAAGAATATTATAAGAAAGGAGTTATATGGGAAATTTAGTAAGTGTGATTTTTGGATTCAAGAATTTTTTTTTCTTGGATATATTGTCTCTAAAGACAGAATCTCAGTTGATACTATGAAGATAAAGGTTGTTAGATAATGTCTCACTCCAAAGACCATATCTAATATACATAGTATCATTGGTTTGTAATATTTATATCACATATTTGTTTGGAATTTTTCCTGATTGGATTACATGTTAATTAATCCTACTTGTAAAGGGTTTATGTTTGTTTTGAAAAAGGAATGTGAAGAATTTTTTGATGAACTGAAGAGTTGATTGGTCAATGCTATGATTTTGACTCTAACATCAATAAAATATGAGTTTGTAATATATAGTAATGCATCATACAAGTGACTTGGTTGTGTCCTAATGAATAATGATAATGTTATTACATATGCATCAATTAAATTGAAGACAAATTAATAGAAGTATTTAACCCATGATCTTGAGTTGGTAGATGTAATATTTTCTTTAGTGATATGGAGAAATTATCCATATTTTGAAACATGTGATATATATACGGATCATAAAAATCTAAAATACATATTTTCATATAAATAGATCAATATGAGACAAAGGTGATGACTTGAGCTACTAAAATATTATAATTTCTAAATACACCACCAACTAGGGAAAACACATAAGGTAGTGGATGAATTGAGTAGGAAAGATCATGGAGTCCTGACCTAAATGAGGACTGAGAGGGATCCTATGTTCTTGTATCTTGAAAATATAGATATGGGAATTATTATCTAAGATAGAAATAATTCCTTTTTTAAATTATAATAAAACCATATTTATTATAAAAGATAAAAAGATATCAATCTGATGATGAGAATTTTTAAAAGAATATTAAAGCTATGAATGATGGGAAATTAGTAGAATTAATTTGTGAAGACGGTGTTCTGAAATTTGGTAAGTGATTATGTGTTCCATCTATACCTAATATAAAAAGAGAATTATTGGATAATTCTTATAAGTTGAATTTCTATATGCACTTAGATAACACCAAGATGTATATGTATTTGGGGGAATATTTTTGGTGGGATAACATGAAGTGGGAAATTGATAATTATGTGTCTAGATATTTAATTTATCAACAAGTGAAATATATGATAAAAAATCATAGAGGATCCATGAAACCTATTTCTATTCCTATGTGGAAATGGGATGACATTACTATAGACTTTGTAATAGGACTACCAAAGACTCATAGGAAGAATGATGTAATATGGTTTAAAATTTATTTCCTAAATAAATAAACATTTCATCACTATAACAGAATATTTACCTCTTGAGTGACTCAAAAGGGTCTATATAATTGAAATTTTAAGACTTTATGGCACACCTATTTCAATATATGTTATCATGATCCCAATTTTACATCAAAATTATGGAAGATTATTCATAAGGATCTTGATATCGAGCTTCGTTTGAGCACTGCATTTCATCATCAAACTGAAGGATAGTCCGAAAGAACTATTAAAACAATGAGATATATGTTTAGGTCATGATAACTATATTTTTAAGGTATATGGGATCATTATTTACCTTTGGTATAGTTTTCTTATAACAATAGTTTCCAATAAAGTATTCAAACGGTTCCATATGAAGAATTATATGGAAAGAGATTTAGTAATCTAACTTATTGGGATTAAGTTGGTAAAAATAATCTTCTAGACCCAGAACTTGTTAAAGATACAAAAAAAGGAAAAGTGATTCAAGCTCACATTAAAAAAGTTAAAAGTTGGAAAAAGAGTTATGCTGATAATCAGAGGAAAGATTTGGAATTCCAAGTGGGAGATCAGATTTTCTTGAAAGCATCTACATGGAAGGGTGTTATAAAGTTTGATAAGAAGGGAAAGCTGATCAATAGGTACCTTAGACCCTTTAAATTATTTGAAATAATTGGAGATATTTCTTACTATTTAGGAATTCCACTATGTCTCTCAAAATTACATGATGTGTTTCATATATCATTATTAAGGATGTAAATGCCAAACCCAATGGACGTTCTCATCTTTGATGAAGTAAAATTGGAACATGATCAATATTATTGTAAGAAACCCATCCAGATTCTAGATAATAGAGAGAAATTATTGAGGAATCATATGAATTGATTTTTAAGGTACTTTGGAGAAATCAAAAACTAGAGGAAGCAACGTGGGAACCAAAAAACGTTATGAAGAAAAACTACTCTCTTCTGTTTAGAAGACAATATACACAAAATTTTAAGGATGGAATTTTTCTAGGTGGGAATAATGTAACACCATGATACTTTATGATTTATTTTCCTTTTTATTAACTTCAATCTCTTCGATAGCTTGCAATGCACGAAACACCGGGTTTGAATAAAAATACTATATTAAAATATTATTTAAATATGACCATCATAACCTAGCCATTAAGTTTGCAAGTTTGAATAATAGTAAATAAATTATGAAACTTATATGGTTTATACATGTATAAAATTTGTTAAATAGATATATAATTTCTATAAATAAAATATGAATCATTTGAAATAAAAATAAATGTTTTTTGAAGAATTTTATTTTTCTAAAAGGAAATTTTGTTAGGCTTTACACAAATAATTTAAAATTAAATTTTTACCACTTATAGAAAATTTAATTTATAAAATGAACTTAATTTTTAAAATCATCATATCAAAATGGTCTTAGGTTTATTCTTTTTTATTTTTCTGAAAAGTTTCCTTTTTTGATGAATAATGAAAAATACTGTTTTTATTAAAAACTACCATTTCATTTAAATTATTTATGAAGTAAATTATATATTAATTTTTTAGGAGTATAATTAGTTAAATTATATTATAATAAATATAATTTTTTTAATTTTTATCAATTTCATATTAAATTATGATATTAAAACCTTATATATTTATGAGAATTTTTTCTTTGGAAACATGCGTTTTCAGTGCGTACGTGGGTATAATTTTAAATTATGTCATACCACTTCCCTGAATTGAATTTTAAAAAATGGATTCAATATTTTAAATTAGTTTAATTTTTATTATATAATAATAACAACTTAATTTTTTTACCATTATGAATAGTAAAACCGGAAAAAATTAATTACTACGGTTTAGGTAAAAAAAATTTATTGGGGGATTAATCTTAGAAGATAAGGGATAACAATTACCTAAAAACATGTTAAAAATCCATTTTATGGCCATATTTCTACCTCATAACCTCTAAGGGTTGATAATAACCCAATTTTGAGGCATGTGGCATGATAAAAATGTGGGCGTAATTGATTTTTTTCAAAACTTCCATGTGTGTCCCCTCCCCCACTTATAAAAGGCCACCCCTATCCTCCTATATTCACACTTAAAAACCAATTGGTTCATAAAAGAGCTGTAAAAATAACTTTCTTACTCCCATTGAAAAATCCTATATCCCTTGGTTTTGTCAAAAATACATCCTAGGAAGGCTTTTGGTCAAACCTAAAGAGGTCGTCCGAATAAGAAGTAGCATTCTTAAACGAGCATTTTTTATTTTGTTTCTTCTACAAAATAATTAAAATATTATTAAAACATGATTATATAATAAAATAAGTATCTTAAAATTAATTAGATGTTATTATTTTAATTAAATGAGCTATATCCAACTCCTACTCCATAAAATGGGAAAAAAACTGTCAATCGTATGTACAACATACTACTGTCTCACGAACTGATGTAATTCATTTTCCATCACCACCATTAATGGATTGATATAATGATGTATTTAACTTATTTATAAGATATTTATTATATAATTATAATTATATAATTATAATACCACATAAAAATTATTACTTTATGTGCTGTTTAAAATATGATAACATCACTCGTGTGTACGATATACTACTGCCTCACGATTCAATGTGATCAATTTTTCACTTAAAATTTACATGAAAGGTAATAAGGATAAATTAAAGGAATATATTATATATATATTACATGATATAAATTATTTAAGATAATATATCACCCATTTTCTTACCCTTTAACTTGTTAAAGGAATGATACCACCACTCATGCGTACGTACGACCTACTGAATCCACGAAGAGATGCGATTCATTTTCCATGTCCAAACTTCAAGAATGATTATAAAAATGTATATAATGATTAAATATAATATTTATTAAATCAATATAATTATTCATATGAGGTGAATATATAATACGTTCATGAAGTGATACTTTTATGATAAAGAACGTACGAAAAAACAAGGCAATTCACACCCAAAACAATGAAAATAATGAAATATTATTAAAAAATGGTGGTAAAATGTTACAAAGGTACCATATATGATATTATAAATTTAAGTATGGTTCTGGAATAATTAAATAACATGATTAAAAATATTATATAGTAGGTTAAATCACCTTAAACCAAAAGGAAGTGTGAGGTATGGGACTTCATCTTAATTTCCCTCATTAAGTCATATTGTATTTTTATGCACCTAATTTATTTTATATGGTGTATATACTTTACATCTGATATATAATATAATTATTTATTAATAATTCATTGTAATTAAAGTTTCAATTTGAATTATTTCAACCAAGGGGATTGTACTTTAAAATTACCAAGTGGTAAATGTTATTGTACAATCTCACTTTCTTTTGTGATTGTTAAATTTTCTTGAAAGAATCACTTTACTGCGATCATTTTCTATTAGAAATTAAAATTTTCTTACATATTCATATTATTATATGATACATATGATTATTTCATAAATCTTATACCATTTTTACATACGTTGTTTACTTGGGAAGTTATTTTATTAACTTGGGAATATTGATAAATCCATATCATTTAATCAATACATCCATAAAAAGTTAAGATTTTTTATTAAAAATAAATAGAAGGGAGGGTTTAGGACAAAAAAAGTCACAGGTGTTTGAAATAATGAAGGCCCAAGGCGTTCACCCAAACAATACCAATGCACTCAGGGGGAGGAGATCATGTACTATTAAAAAGGATACATAGGTTATGTGGGGTGGCATAAGAGGCCAAGTAGTTCACCACCTTAATTCCCTCTATATATATGTGGGAAAGAGTAATGCATCTAGTGAGTAAATTCCTACACTTTTAATATAAATATTTTTTATCCCAAGGGATTGAGATCACTCCCTAAATTGATATGTGGATAATAGAGGATCTCGTCTCTACCCAAGCCAAGTGAATACCATGGGACATGCACAATTAAAACCCCTTGATAATTATAATGTATTCTTACATGAGGGAGTCTCCATGTCCATAAAATAAAATAAAATCAAAGATAACATAATAACCATGATCATAGGCAATCTCTCCTCCTCTCATACAACCCTTCATGCATGAACCATTATTATTTATCTTGAGTCCTCCCCTTAGGGGAGTCCATCTTACCCAATTACCTTGAGCTGGATTCTTGTGAACCATGAGATTATGACCACTAACTTCCTTGATCCACTAAAGGGAGGAAGAAAAGTCCCACTACTTCATCAATGTGACCAGATCAAATTCGAAATATGTATCCCTGACCCTCATTTCCAACCAAAAACTAGAAAACTCCTCACACCTTACCTTGTTATGCACATTCAATATACACCAACAACCAGATTCCATTAACATGTCTCTCACATTAAGTTCCTAGGAATTATCCTATGAACTGTGAAACCATGAGTGAAAAAATGTTTCACTAGAATGTCCCTATATATCCCACCTAGTGAAGACACAAAATCCATTCTGAATGGAGGTCACCCATTCACATGAAAAAAATAAATGTGAGATCAAATATTCCCTAAGAGCATGACAACATGTACATTTAGATATGATAGATTCCCCCTTATGTCTCACCCCATCAATAATGGGGAGAGATTGGTTATGTATGTGCTAGTCCAAAAAGTTCAGTTTAATAGGAATATCGTTACACCACAAGATTCTTCCCATGCATCATAACCAGTGTCCACGTGTCTAAAACTATGATATGACTTCTATGAGAGAAAGATAGTAGATGTACTAGTGAAAAAAATATTTTTAGTTTTAGTGGATATCTCAATACTAAAATGAATATCGAGCTATTGGGTATTGATAATAACATTAATAGAGGAGGGAAACTTCTTGCTTTCTCTAAGGAGAGATCGAGCACCAGATAACCAAGGAAACCTAACACCTTCCCAACTCAATTATCATTCCAGAAGTTTATATTTCCACACCCCACTATCCACCATGAGTTTTTTAAGTGTATGAATGTACTGATGAGTTGTGTTATATAGACTTGAACATCTTCTTCCTAAGATGTCTGAAGGGATGTTGTATTTCATGGAAATAAACTTTTCCCACAAAGAAAGTCCTTCCATGAATTCCCAAGCCAATTTCTATTAGAGGTAGTTGACGATATTTTTAATAATTCAAATATTAATGACTCCATACTTCACCCCTCGAACTATCCTCTTCCAAGAATCCTAGTGATATTTACCTTCTGCATGTGCATCCAAAATGAAGCTGACAATGAGATTATCAATATTTCACATCACCATTTTAAGTACAATGAGGGTTGTAAAAACATGCATGGGAATTGAGGTATCATGATTCCTGAGATCATGATGTATAATAATTAATCATTTACTTCATCAAGAATTCAATTAATATTATTATCTATGATATTATTTTTGGATGCATTTCATCCCTAGTTTATTGATTAAATGGAATGTGTGTTCAATTATTTAACTTTTCATATTAATTATTATTTATTTATTCATGATAGGTTTCATTTTATGTAACCCTAACCGAGCATTTTATCTCACCCTTATTTTGTTTCCTTTCCCAAAAATATAAAGAATAATTATTGGAATGAGTTCAAGGATGCCAATTTTTTCCCATTACTATGTTATGTATTTTATTTACTTATGTAAAATGGCTATCTTTTATATATATGGATCTATAAAACTATTAAACTGACTGGTCCTTTGGGATTTAACCCCGTGTATCTATTCCAATGTAATAATGTAGACACTGACTTTGGGTTACTAGATTTAGGGTCATTACAGTTGGTATCAGATAAATTTTATTAGAAACCTTGTGAAATACATTAGGGAAAACATAGATTAAAGAACATATCCCTATGATATAATTTGAGAATATGTAAAGAAGAACATACTAATGTTTTTGTGAAGAATAGATTATATGTTTTTTCCTTGAAATTCATCCCTATATGGATACTAAAAATAAATATTTCTCCAAAGAAACCAAGTAAATGAGCCTTACTACATACCAATTTTGACACACACAAAGGATATTCTTAGGATAATTCATATTTTTTTACAAACCATTATGTAGGATTTAAAAATAAATATTTCTCCAAAGAAACCAAGTTTATGATTCTAAGATTAACAATGCATAAATTTTAATTTATGTTAATTTTTACACTATATTTACAATTATACATTTTGATTTAAAAGTCGTATTTTTATAAGATAATACAATATATTACATTGTTTATAAATAAGGTCTAAAAGGAATAAAGATATCAATACTCATGGCCAATGTAGATATTTCTCTACTGAGCAAGCCAATATAACTGATATTGTAAAAGAGAAGATCATTTATAAAAAATAACCTTTCTAGAATAGAGAAAATTATTCCACAACATGATTATACTATGTTTTACTTCTTCATAAGATAAAATCTCTCATAATTTGGTGGGTATACTAATCCAATGGTAGCTGAGCAATGAATAAAGTCTCTGGAGAAGATATTTATAGACTTGGGATGAGATGAAAAGGAAAAGTTTACACTTATATTTTATCAAAGGAGATACTGATCAATGGTAGTCATTGATCCTGAATAATATGAAGGAAGAGAAAATAGAACTCAAGTAATGAAAAGATTTTAAGGATACATTCTTTGACAAATATTTTTATCTTGAGAAATAAACTAAAATGAGGATAAATTTACTTATCTAAAAAAAATGAGGAATAATGTAACATCCTGTTACTATTTTCAGGTACTCCTAAACTAAATTTTTTATCATGGTTTATTGGTTTTTGTTTTGGGATGTTTTGGGTGAAATTTTATAAATTTTTTGAAGTTATTGGGTTGTGCAAGGTTGGCACACAGTTTTCACAAACCCCGATCTTTTATAGTGAAAACTATACTACCTAAGATAGCAAGGGTTTTCACGATTGTCACATAATTTGAAAAACCATGTTCCCACTAATTATAAACTTATAAACCCCATCATCTGGAGGTTCATGGCTAGGGTGCATGTTTTGTCTAACAATGAGTCCCTTCCTAGGAAACCATGAACCCTACTTTTAATTAATCCAAAAATTGATTATAAATTTCATAAACCACTATTTTTACACCCTGTCAGCACTAACTCAGGATTGAATATCCGCTAGGTATTAAAAGCTCTCAAGAACCCATTTTGGATCCTCCTAACCCCTTCCAAAGAGAATCAAAGTGCAACGATTGTCATTCAATCCTTTACAGGTATGTCTTAGATCCTCATTCCTTCTCTCCTATTATCCTCCTCTCTCTTTCTTAGGGTTTGTTAGATATAAATCTTATTAGAGGATCTAATCTCCACTGTTTAAAATACTGAATCTTGGTTTGATTATCAGATATTTGTAACCTACGTTCTTTGTTGGAGTTTCCCATTTATGGATTTGTGTTTCATGATCCCGTGATCCTATGGTTAGTTGTTCCATTTTTGATAGACAATTTATTTAAACATAAATTGATTGATTTAAATTAAATTGTATTATTTAATTTTAATTTATTTCAATTGTTTTTTTAAAAATCTAATTCTATTTAATTGGGCATTTATATTTGATGTGGCATGAAAAATGGGGAAACCCCCCAATTCCATTGTATTAGGGAATGTTTGTGGAAATTGATGGAAATTTGTGAAATTGAATTGTGGAATTTAAATTATGGAATTTAAATTTTGAAATTGAACTATGAAATTAATTTGGGAAATTGATTTCAAGTTTTTATTGGAGAAAAATGGCTTAAGTTGTTTTGATATAAACCCATTGGTTTTATCATATAAAAGGTATGATTTGATTTTTTTTTTCAGTTTTTAAATGAAATTTGGAATATTGAAATGGGGAAAATGGGATGAAGTGTATATTTAATAGTTTTGAAATAAGTTTCCCATTATTGAATGTTGTTAGATCAAATTAAACCCTTGGTATTTAGTGAGTTATTCAAGACAACACTATTTTAATTCTTTACAAATCTAAAAAAACATAGTGCAGCAGGTCATATCCCCGATGGGATGGTGATGAGTCCTCTTTGACCAGTGTTTGAGGGACATGCATACACATATTTCCGTGATCACCTATTTGAGTGTGTGAGGATATCATAACTTGTAACTATCATAACTCTTGGAAGATGACCATGTTTATCATTGTGAATAATTTGATATATATTTCATTACTTGTAAATTGTTTTACAAATGCCTTGTGAATTCATATAATTTTTGTTATATAAAATTTTTATTTATCCATTTGTTTAAAGTATTTAAATCCTTTAAAATGTAAAGAATGATTTTTTAAATGTTTTTTTTAAATTCCATTCATATTTATTTAAAATTAAATGATTTATTTGGTTAATTAAATTTGGAATCTTATTATGGAATCCTTGGTGAGACCCTACTAGGCTTTTAGATCACACCCTACCTATACCTTTTGGAAATTTTTAGATTTTCTCCTTCTAGGTTTGAGCAAGGGGAAAGCACCACTTGGAGGTGATAGTTATTTTTGATCTTTAACCTTTGAGTTTCTATGTTTGTTGGGAATTGGGTTGTTTATCCTATTTTATGGTACTTTTATGATATACTTTGGGTTATTTACACCTTTTTGACTTATGGTATAGTTCTCCTAGTTGATTTTTATTATATGCATACTGAATTGTATCAGTTTCTTCTATTCTGTTTGTGTAAAATTTCTTCTTACTTTCATATTGTATGATTCTAGGTCTTAATCACCAACCTATGGGGATTGGGAACACTTATAGGTCCATGTTAGTACCAAATTAATTATCAGGGTACCAGGGTATTTGATCTAGTTTATAATAATGTGGTATCAAATGTGCAGGTTAATCTTCTTTCCATGATGGAAGTATGAAGTTGTGTAATATTATTGGGATTTAGGAGTTAGTTATGATTGAGTGTTTGACCATATATCACCACAATGAGCATTAAGTCACTAGGGGTGGTTTGGGAAAGATGTATTGAGGTTTAGTTCTAGTATTCTACCTATTTTTTATTTGGATAGGATGAAATAAAAATATTGATTATCTATATTTTGGGATTAATTTTCCTTTGTTTCTATATTTGAGTGTTAATCTGATGTCTTCAATGTTGTCTCCTGATGTTGTGTAGCATTATGCCTCTGAGAAGACGTGTGAATCAGATCCAAGAGGAATCTACTGATTGACCACAATGATAAAATCCTCTTGTGGACCCAAGTATGGTTGAGGTGATTGTGCATACTATCCATGCTTTAAGAAATGAACAACCACTAGTACCCATTTAGGATCTACTTGTGGAATCTCATAGGGATGTTTTCCAAAATTGTGCTCATAAGTTCCTTATATAGAATCCACCTACATTCAAAGGCTCTAATGATCCTCAAGAGGATGAGGATTTTTTTGAACATGATTGAGTGTTTATTTGATTTATTGGAGACACTTGATGAAATTTAGGTGAAATTTTCCACCTTTGTGATGGAAGGTCCTAGAAGGAGATAATGGGACATGATCGTGACAACGAAGAAGCACGAGGGATTAAATTAGAAAGACTTAAATGTTATTTTCAATGACTAGTTATATTTAGAGTTAGTGGTGTTGTCCAAGGCTATATATTTTTTCAAAATCAAGTAAGATGACAAGACCGTGACAGAATATGCAAACCATTTTACTAAGATTGTGAAATTTTCACCTGAGATTGCATCGAATGAGAATATGAAGAATCAATAGTTCAAGATGGGACTTTGATATTATATTAATTATCAGGTTTTATTGTTGAAGATTACTTATTATGATGATGTTTTGGATAAAGTATTGATAGTATAAATGGTCCTAGTAGGCAAGTCAGGGTTGATGATAGTTTATTTTTCTCCAAGTAGATGTGTGAATTCCTCTAAGGGGAAGAGAAAGTGTGATGATTATCTTTGTAGTTCTCTATAGAAGGTTTTTTACAGACCCCCTATAGTTCCTGTAAGATTCCATTTTATTTTATACTAGTGTAGTAATCTAGGGAACTCAAAAAGGGTTTTCACTGAGGTAACCAAGATATGTGTCTCCTGTGGATGCTCAGGTCAGTTTCAAAAGTTATTCCATATATATTCCACTCCATATAATGGAATGATATCATCAACACCTAAAAAACCTATAGTGCAATCAGATGCATCATGAACAAAGGGGTTCCATCCTAAAACATCCATAATAAATCTTCTTCACGCAGTGGAAGAGTCTCTAGAGAAAACAGATACAGGTCTAGTGATTGTGAGAGGTACCATCACAATAACTTCATCATTAGTGACTAATTTATTTGATACTAGTTCATCTCATTTATTTATTTCAACCCATATTGTGAATATACATAATATTCCTATGAATATTTTATCTTATATGATATATATTACTACACCCCTTGGAACAAAGAGAGACCAGGGTCTTCGTAGTCCTACTTTTGTTTTATTGTTACCAGATATCAAGCTTTCTTGGGATTTTCTGAATCTCGAAATAAAACTGCTAGATGCTATTTTTGGGATGGATTAGATCATTTAAAATAAAGCACGAATCGATTTTTATCTTCAGAGGGTCTCTTTTATTTCACCCAATGGTGTATGTAGTATATTTCAAGGAGAGTGGGACCCAAGGTAGAGTAGAGATATACCTTCTTATCCAAAGTTGGGAAAAGTAATATCTATGTTTTCTTTTGATCTGTAGTGGGAATCTTTGATAGGTGATCTCCCTCCAGTTTTCATCGGATTTCCCAACATTTCTCCTTCTGACTTATCTAGTTTTCCACTAGTAAGAGAGGTAGAGTTATATATTGACTTAGTATCAGGTACTAATCTAATATATATTCCTTATTATCATATGTAACTTGATGAAATGAAAGATCTGAAGACTCAGTAGGATGACCTCCTAGGGAAAGTATTTATACGCCCGAGTGTGTCACCTTGGTTGTTGCTGATTCTCTTTTCTAAGAAATTTTATGAAACACTTTGAATTTGTGTGGATTACTAAAAACTAAATCGGTTTATAATAAAGAAAAAGTTTCTATTTCCATGGATCAATGATCTATTTGATCTATTTAAAGGGGCCAAGTGGTTCTCGAAGATTGATCTTCAATCTAGTTACCATCAGTTGATAATAAAAGAATCCGACATTAATAAAACCGTCTTTTGAAGTAGGTATGACCATTATGAGTGCCTTTTCATTCAACTTGGTATAACCAATTATTTTATAGTCTTTATGGATTTAATTAACATGATTTTCCATGATAATTTTGAAACTTTTATGGTAGTCTTTGTGGATGAAATCCTTTTTTTACTTTAAGTTTGAGGGGGATCATGCACGTCATCTGAGAGCAGTTCTAGAATTCTGGAGGAATCACCAACTTTATGGCAAGATTTTTAAATGTGATTTATGGATTTGGGAAGTGAAGTTATTGGGACACGTGGTGTTGGAACATGGTATTTTAGTTGATCCTAATAAGGTGAAAGATTTTATGACATGGGAACAACCACTAAATGTTTTCTATATTCGAAGTGTCTTGGGATTAGATGGATTTTATTACCAGTTAAGTAAATATTTCACTAAGTTATTTTCTTTGATGACTGCTCTAACTCATAAGGGAGTAAAGTTTTTTTAGGATGAAAAATTTAAGAATTATTTTATTGATATTATAGATCTTTTGACTACTGCATCGATGGTGATTATTCCAGAGTCTAGGTAGGGAAATGTGATCTTCTATGATGCATTGGGTTCAGGTTTGGGCAGTGTTCTTATGTAGGGTTATCATATCATTGCTTATGACTTTCGTTAGCCTAGGCCACACAATAAAAATTATCCCACCCATGACCTTGAACTTATAGTTGTGATACATGCACTTAATAGTTGACAACATTACCTTTTTGGAGAAAGGTTTATCATATATCATGACTACAAAATCTTGAGTTATATATTCTCTCAAAAATATCTAAATCTCCACTAGAGGAATTGGGTGGGATACCTAAAATCTGTTTACATTGACATCGCCTATACCCCAGGGAAAGGTAATTTCATCGTAGATGCCTTGAGCATGAATCTTCTAACCCCAACCATGAAATAATCATTAGAAGAGTGGAACACGATGGATCTTTTTTTACAGTTGCATATCAGAGTCTGGGAATTAGGGATTGAGGTTTCCTTGGATAGTGTTCTGTTGAAATATTCTATTCTCGATTTAATCCTTCAAGAGTAGTAGCTCGATGATGATTTTCATAGAATTATAGAACCTCTTTATGGTGGGTAGAACATTGTGGAGTGGTCATTCTCCATGAAGGGAATTATATGTTATCAGAATCTTTTTATTGTGCCGTTATAAGTCAATAAAGATGTAATGGTGGATTACTATAATTCCCAATGAATAGTGAAACCAGGAACCATAAAGATGTTCTATGACATGTGGTGATGGTTCTGGTGGCCAGGTATGAGACATGGAAATGATGTTTTTCTCTATCATTGTTATATGTTCCAACAGGTCAATTCTGAGCACTAGAGACCTTTAGGTTTTCTTTAGCCACTTCCAATTATAACTTACAAGTGATAAGATATCTCTATGTACTTTGTGGTAGGGTTTACATGTACCTATAGAAAGAATAATGTGATATGGATCATGATCGATAGGCTGCCCAAATCGTCTTAGTTCGTACCCATTCTTGATACATCTAAAGTTGAGGCATTGGAAAATCTATATATGAAAGTGATTTTTCATTTGTATAGAGATCCATATGATATATTATCTAATAAGGATCCTCGATTCACTTATCTCTTTTGGAGGGGCCTTTATGAGGCACTGGGATCTTAGGTTCATTTGAGCATATCATACCATCTGTATTTGAATGTCCAAACAAAAAGAGTTATATAGATTCTTGAGGATATGATCTATAACCACATCATTGACTTTAATAGATCTTGGGATGAACATTTATGGTTTTTTGAGTTTTATTATAACAAAAATTACCAAACTGCGATCAAATTGGCTCATTTTGAGGCCTTGTACACTACAGGAAAACTGAATATTTGTGACGGGATCCCGTCGCAAAAGGCCTTTTGCGACAGGGCTCCATCGCAAATCGCCCGTTTCCGAAAACGGCGTCGCAAATAGGTGTTTTTGCAGTGGTCCCGTCGGAACAAAATTATTTGCGACGATATTTGTCCCCCGTCGCAAATAAGATTTCGTTTATATATAAAAAATGTATTTGCGCCGGGCCGTCGCAGATATATTAGTCGCGACGGGTCGGAATCCCGTTGCAAATGCAAAATTTAAAAAAATACTTGCGACGAAAGTATTTGCGACGGACCATCACAGAAAGATTTTCCCGATGGGTATTCGTCCCGTCGCAAATGGTACTGTAAAAAACATTTACGACGGGAATTCCCGTCGCAAATGTACCCATCGCAAATATTAAAAAAATAAATAAAAAATAAAATAATTAATACAAATCTTATAATATTATATAAAAATAATAATAATATTAATAATATAAAAAAATTATATTATTATAATATCAATAAAAAATATATAAAATATAATTATGAAATATTAATATAAAATAATAATAATATAAATATAAATAATATAATATAATATAATAATACTAATATTAATAATATAAAAAATTAATATAATATTATTATTATTAAACTATATATATAATAATAATAATAATATTAATAATATAAATAAATTATACTATTATAATATTAATAATAAAAAATATATATAATATAATTGTGAAATATTAATATCAAAATATAATAATAATAGTACTAATATTATTAATATAAAAAATTAATATAATAATATTATTATTAAAATAAACATACATATTTATGAAAAAATAATATTAATATTATTAATATTAATAAAATTATAAAATTATAAACTTCTCAATATTAATAATAAATATAAAATATTAAAAGTAATATCACTAAAATAAGCAGACATTAAAAATAATACTAAAAAGTAATAATATATTAAAAAAATAAAAACAAATTAAATCACGTAATATTCGTACCAATATGAAAGAGGAATTGTAAATAGTTAATATGACAATAAACTACGAACTCAAAAGTTTATTACATCTAAAAAAATCACTGGGGGGTGGATAATCTGGAGGACCTGGAGGACCTGGAGGAGGGGGTGGAGGAAACTCCATCCCTAAACTATGAGTCAGGCGACACATATACTCCATATACTCCTAATGTTTCTCCTCATATCGACGTCTCTCCTAATCCAGCTGCTGGCGCATCTGCTCCTGACATCGACGCATCTCCTCATCGTTCTGCTGATGCATCTGCTCCTGCCCCTGATGCAAATCCTTTATAAGCTGACTCTGAGCACGCAGTTGCTCCTGATACTGTGAGGTAGAAGATGATGTCTCTCTAGCTCCTCTCGAGCTGGACGCCGACATCGCATCAGTGCCATAATATGCTGCAGGAGTCAAATGAGAGTTGATACCAACTACTCGTCCCTTTTCGAAGCCATATTGGGTCACCTGCATCCATGCCGTCTCATCAAAATGGTGGGCACTAGTCTGATCACCCGTCTCGTCTTGACTCTCAGCCTGTGTCTGAGAGGTCGCGACCTCATATGACTCCTTAAGTTTCAATTAGAAATTAAAATAATGAAAATATTATATGCATTTAATTTGCAAACTGAAAAGAAAATAATACTGACCACAATATGACGCTGGCGGTCACCTCTAATCTCTCTAGTAGTCAGGTCAGTGTACATCCTCTGATAAACTCCGTACGCCGAAATACCAGGCTGCTCGGCATCCTATATGAATATAAAATAAACTGTTTATATTTAAAGTTGTATAAAATATTAAAAAAATGTACTTACCAGACGCTCTCTATGCGCACTGAATGTACGACTACCGGCTCGATGCGTCACCTTTTGTCTCCCCCGATTCTGTCGACCCAATGCAGATCTCCTCTAAAATCCACCACCCAACCAGTGTGTACATAATCCATCCCAAACGTGAGATGAAATGTACTCTGGTCGGTGGACTCTATAGGACTCGTCAAATTCTGTCACTCCGGCTTTCTTCACAGCCGTCTTTCTCAAATTATGCAAAAATTGATGGAAACAGTCACGCATAGACACCACCCATGCCGCGTGGATAGTGTCTCTCATGCTCTCATCGATGGGATACCATAAACCCTAATATAAAGTTATTAATGAATTAAATTTCAAAATAAATAATATTTAATTATGTACCAGCCAATGATCGAACATGGCGGCCTGCACATCAGCGGGAATCTGATCCCATGTGAGATAGGGCTAAGAAAAATAATTGCGCAAGATAACTCTCCCCTGTCCAATAGCTATATGCGTAAAAATGTGGAAAAAGAACAAATAATCAAACAATTATAATACTAATAAATTATAATGAAAGATAACTAAAATACATAGGTTACCATGCCACCGCGTGTGCGCATCAAATCCAAGAGGTGGACGTCGCTCCAGGATAGGATCTGGAATCATCAGTCTGGCAAGACCACGCCCCCTCCGAGTGCTCCCTGTAGTGCCAACAACCTGAGGGCCAGATGACTCAAGAACCTCATCATCCATAGGCAGATCAGCCTCCAGCAACTGACGAAACATTTCCGAGTCCATCTGAAACATGAAATGATTGTTATTAGCAAACAGTTGAAAATAACTATTATGATTCAAACCGGCATTTTACTGTGTCAATGTTCATCTTCATCATCATCTTTGTAGTTGTCAATGTCAATGTCTTCATCTTCCTCATCAACATCATCAATTTCGATATTAGTTTCACTGTCATCATCTCTTGTCATTTCAAATTCAGTTGTAACATCATTGACAACATCGTCACCATCGACCCTTAACTGTGGGGTGTCATCCTCAATATTCATGTCTCTTTGTGAAAAAGATGTGTTTCGAGGAGTGTCCTGAAAAATTTCATTTCCTTACACTTCAGTGGAACCACATTCAGTTTGAGTAAACTGATTTTCTCGAGATTTAACTTTTATTATACTCCACCAATCATCCAACTCTTTTGCAGTAGCACAATATTTTGCGTAATAAATTTGATATGCCTGATGAGCCAATAAAAATGGTTCATTTACTGCAAGAATACTTTTATGTTCAATATCAAAAATTCCATGAGTCGGATGAATACGCAGGCCTCTCTCAGTATCCAGCCATTGACATTTAAACATTGTTACATAATTCTGTCCCAAATAACACAGTTCAATAATTTCTTCAAGCATGTCGTAAAAGTCAACTTCAACATCTCTAGGACGTGATACCTTCAAAAAAACACCACTATTCATTGTTTTCTTTGATTCCCCATATGCACGTGTATGAAAGCGATAAACATTCACCACATATGCATTATAAGATTTAACTATTTTGGATGGCGGGCTACTCAAAATATGCAATCGACTGCCAATCTTATCAACATGTACCAATACCTGAAAATTTGTAAAACATTTATCACTATTACAAGTAATAAATTGATTTTATATGTAAAACCAAAAAAGAATGTATGTTACCATTTTTTGAAACCAGTAGGCAAATTTTTTTGCTAATGTTCTTCTAACCCAACTGCTGTAATTTGTTGAAATTGTTTCTTGATATGATCATCATATAACCTACAAATACAATATGATTAATTTACTATAACAAAATCTATAGAATAAGGGATAAGAGAACTCACTGTACAATTGGTGAAATTTCTTCACAGTTGAGTAGAACATATGTATGAGCTCTATGATGTTCATCATCTGAAAGCCATCTATCATGAAATCCACCAAAGCCAAGTTCGGGCTGATTAAAAACTGATAATTGATTGTTCATATCATCATCAACATTCCCCTCGTTCCGGACCATGCGGTTAAATTTTTAGGGATATTCAGATTCAAAATAATGAGAGCAGAATAAAGCAATTTCTTCTTGCAAATAAGCTTCAGTAATTGAGCCTTCAACTGATGCTTTGTTATGGACTTTTTTCTTCAATTTCTGCATGCATCTCTCAAATGGGTACATCCATCGAAACTGAACCGGACCTCCACTTTTTTCTTCATGTGAAAAATGTAATATCAAATGTTCCATCGAGTCAAAGAAAGCCGCCAGAAATATTTTTTCCAATTTTCATATAATTACAACAACAACTTCTTCCAGTTTGCTTAGTGTATCGTACTCTATTGTCGCCGCACACATGTCTCGGAAAAAATATGATATATCTGTTATCGAATCCCAAATATTAGAATTCAAAAAACCTCTTAATCCAATAGGCATAAGACTTTCCATTATAACATGACAGTCATGACTTTTTAATCCGGTAATATGACCATTTTTAACACATCTTCCCAAGTTGGAAGCATAGCCATATGGAAGTATCAAATCTTCAATCCACTGAAAAAATAATAAGCGACTCTCTTTGGTCAGTGTATAAGCTGCTTTTGGCTTCGTTAATCTCTATGATCTGCCATTTTCAAACAATTCAAGTTCTGGTCGCCTGCAAATTTGGGCAAGATCTAATCATGCCTTTACATTATCTTTGGTTTTACCCGGTGTATCCAAAACTGTATGAAATAAATTATCAAAATAGTTATTCTCAATATGAATGACATCTAACATGTGTTGGACCAAAAAATCAGACCAATATGGCAGATTCCAAAAAATGCTCCGTTTTGTCCAATTGTGTTCTTTCCCAAAACCATGAATTTTCTGTTGGTTTATTGTTGGTCCAAAAGTGATGGATGGTAATGAAAATACAACTGATTGTAACTCTGTACCTGAGATCATTTTTGGAGGTCCATCTATTTCAATTCTGCCTTTTCTGAAATGATATTTATTCCTCTAAAAAGGATGATTGATTGGAAGAAATCTGCGATGACAGTCAAAATAGCAATGTTTTTTTCCATTCACGAGCATAAATGCTTTGTTGTCTCCCATACAGTAAGGACATGATTTTGGACCATGTGTACTCCAGCCAGATAACATTCCATATTCCGAGAAGTCACTAATTGTCCACATCAAAGTAGCTTTCATTACAAAATTTTGTTTTGCAACAGCATCATATGTACCAATACCATGACTCCACAATAAATTTAACTCATTAATCAGTGGTTTCAAATAAACATCAATATTTTTTTTCGGATGTCCTGGGATTAATAATGTCAAAAAGATATAAGTCTCTTTCATCAACATCCATGGAGGCAAATTGTACGGAGTTATAAAGACAGGCCAACAGGAATAATGACTACCAAAATATCCAAATGGAAAAAAACCGTCAGTAGAAAGACCCAATCACACGTTCTGGGATTCTAAAGAAAAAGACGGATGCACTTGATCAAAATGTTTCCATGAATCGCCATTAGATGGATGAACCAAGCTTTTACCATTTGACATATTGGTTTTGGGCCATGACATCATTATCGCTGTGTTCTGAGACATAAATAAATTCTGCAACCTGGGTGTAAGCGGGAAATATCTCAACTGTTTTACAGGAATCAATCCAGACTTCCCTGATTGAACTTCTTTATACCTCGATTGTCCACATGTGGGACAACTATCCATCGACTCATTTTCACCAGAATATAAGATGCAATCGTTTGAACATGCATGGATCTTTTGATAACTAAGGCCTAGATTACGAACGAGTCTTTTTCTCTCATAATAATTAGCAGGCAACACATTTCCTTCAGGTAACAATGCTTTTACCAAAGAAAATATCTGATCAAAATATTTATTTGACATTATATTATCTGATTTAATAGCCATAAATTTTGCAACTACTTCTAATTTTCTTATCTTACAACCAAGATATAATGTATCCTCAACAGACCTGAACAACTTAGAAAATTCAGATGGTGCCAACTTGGGAGGTAAATCAACATCATCCTCAATTTCTGTTTGTTGAACGGATGACCCTACAACATCATGTACTAAATTCTGAAACCGTGACTGATCCGAAATCAAATTATTAGTATCTTCTCTAGAACTATGTTCACCGTCTTGATACCAAAAAATATAATCTGATTGAAAACCATAAGGCAAGAGATGTTGCCCAATGATGTCAAATGTCTCAAATGTTCTTAGAGCACATTTTTTACAAGGACAATTAATTGTCCCTTCTGAAACAAAATCCGGGTTTGATGATGCAAATGATAAGAAAGCTTCAACACCATTAACATATACAGGATTTAAACTAGAACCATTTGGATTTCTGAGCTGATTTATCCAAGCACAATCATCTAATAATGATTGATGTCGATTTCCTTGTTCCATATTCATATATATGTTTCTACAAAATTTAAAACGATTGCTATTGTTAAATAATTTGATATAAGAAACAATATCCTAAAAAAAGAAGATACATAATTACAGTTATTTATTAATAATTACCAATAATTATAGGCGACACAGTTAGTTTATAATCATCCCCACTAATTATTATTAATTTAGCAATACTTAGAAATACTTGGCAAAATGAAATATGCTTGAATTATTAAATTAAATTTTGTAATCATCGTTGTGAAGATTATATTACTAATTATTCTGATTTGTCTGATTGCTCATCTCTTTTTAACTTTCTCCCGACTGAAATCAGTATGAAAAACATTCTCTGACATATGTTAGAGCACATTTTTCATACTGATTTCAGTGGGAGAAAGTAACAAAGATATGAGACGTTGAACCAAAGGTAGCCGTCAATCCACTGGAAATTGTGCTAATTTATAACCATGTACTTGAATTTATTTTATTTTTGATTAATTATATTAGTAATTATTACTAATTATTACAAATCTCAATATTTTCAACAGATTTTTCTTTATTCTTAACATGTTCAAATCTTAAAGGGTTTCCAATTTTCAAGTCATGCCCAATAAAAAGTTTGGGTCGACCTTGTCCAATTTAAACTCCATAATTGTCCTTATATGGTTGATCATCTCGCAAGTAGTGTTGCAATAGGACGACACAAGTAATGAGAAAGACATAACTTGGGTTGTCCTATTGCAACACTACTTGCGAGGTGATCAACCAAGCAAGAACAATTATAGAGTTTACATTGGACACGGTTGACACAAACTTTTTATTGGGAATGACCTGAAAATTAGAGACCCTTTAAGATTTGAACTATTAAGAATAAAGCAAAACTTGTTGAAAATATTGATAATTGTAATATTTTAAAAATATTTTATAATTTTAATAATATTTAATTTTTTTATAAATATTAAACATATAATAATAAAATAATTATATTATAAGTATTATTTAACTATTAATATTAGAGTAATATAATATTTTATATTATGTTACTATTTATGTTACTAATTATATTACTAATTATGTTACTAATTATGTTACTAATTATGTTACTAATTATGTTACTAATTAGAAATGCGAAGATATGCATATACGTCGGCTGGTTAATCAATCAATGAATAGAAAAACAAATGTAATTGACCGCTCATCTACCTCAATTTTCTTTTCATTTGTGTGTTGAGGTTGACAGGAAACTTCTGCCTCCACGTATAATATGTGTTTTTACTGTCAAAATTATAAACCTCCTCACCTCTATATTGGCGAGGAGGTTGATAATTTTGAAATTAAAAGAAGATATTACATGTGGAGGCAGAAGTTTCCTATCAAGCCTCAACACACAAATGAAAAGAAAATTTAGGTAGATGAGCGGTCAATTGCGTTTCCTAATTATACTAATTGTTTCCTAATTAAATCTAATTGTTTCCTAATTAAATCTAATTATTTCCTAATTAAATCTAATTGTTTCCTAATTATACTAATTGTTTCCTAATTATACTAATTGTTTCCTAATTATACTAATTGTTTCCTAATTAAATCTAATTGTTTCCTAATTATTTTAATTGTTTCCCAATTAAATTTAATTGTTTCCTAATTATTTTAATTGTTTCCTAATTATTTCTAATCAATTAAATCTAATTATTTCATAATTATTTTAATTAAATCTAATTATTTCTTAATTATTTGATAATTATATATTTATTTCTAATTATTACCAAAACATCCACCGGGAGTGTCGAACCAAGAGTACAACAAGGCCCGTTGTTGTGTACCAGGTTACCCCGAGTCAAGCTCGAAACACCTTGTCAGACTTTTCACTCCTAGGTACATCTGTGCCAGAGCCGCCTCTACTTGTTCGTATCCAGACAGGGATTATTTGGTACAAGCACATAAACTACTTATACTATATAACTAAACGATTAAAAAAATAAAATTAACAATTAAAAATAAAATTATCAATTAAAAATAATTTAACAATTAAAAAAAATATTAATACCTTTAATAATATTCACCTTCTAACTCCTTCCTTCCTCTTCTCGAAAGAAAAAATTAAAACAAAAAAAAATCTGCTCAGATATGAAAATGAGAGAGAGAGAATAATGGAGAACTGAATGTTATGGGAAAAAACGGATGGGGTGTATATATAGGTTAGATTATTTGTGACAGTCGGATTTGCGACGGGAGACCGTCGCAAATACTAGGTATTACGATGGGATACCGTCGCAAATTCCTTCTCCCGCATTAAATACAGGCGGCGTGTAAAAGTATTTTTGCGATGGGCCCGTCGCAAATAGCCACCATTAGCGACGGGCGGCTATCCCCATCACAAATTTCAATTTACCGCCGCCGGTATTCGTGACGGGGCCCGTCGCAAATACCTTCGCCTGCATTAATTACGGGCGGCGGGTAAAAGGGTTGTTGCGACGGGACCGTCGCTAATTCAACACCATTAGCGACGGGCGGACATCCCCGTCGCAAATTACTATTTAACACCACCTGTATTTATGACCGGAGGATATCCCCATCGCAAATCCATATTTACCGCCGCTGGTATTTGTGACGAGACCCGTCGCAAATACCTCCTGTTGGATTATCTGTTGCGATGGGTACATAGTCCCGTCGCAAAACCATATTTACTACCGCAGAGTATTTGCGATGGGTTGTAGGTGACCGTCGCACATAGGCTTTATAGTGGCCAATATTGTCAATGGGGCCCATCGCAAAAAATACCGGGTGAATATTTGTTTGCGATGGGGAAATTTCCTCGTCGCAAATATCCTTCCCGCGTTTTGGCGCGAAAACCGCGCCATTACAATTGCAACGGGCCCTGTATTTCCGTCGCAAATAACTGCTCATTTGCGACGGGAAAATATTCCCATCGCAAAAACCCTTTTCATCGAAGTTGTTGCGATAGAAATAAGTCCCTTCGCAAATACCCCGTCGCAATAATCGTTTTTTCCCATAGTGGTATGACTAAACTTGTAAATCTTCACTGTGTTGGTTAGAGATCAGTGAAAGTTCCTTGGTTGGACCAATCTTGTTTCAAGATATGATAATGAATATTTAGTTGAATTTTCAAAGAATTTTGGTGAAACAAATTTGGTATAAGTCTTATGATGATCGTTTTCATATACCATTGGATTTTTTAGTTGGTGAATAGGTTTTATGGAATGTTTTACCCCATTTGGGTCATCAACGTCTTAGGGGGAAAGGGAAACTTGATCGTCAATTTATAGAACGTTTTGAGGGTTTGGAGAAGGTGGGGAATGTGGATTACCATTTATCACTTCCACCATAGTTGATGTCGATACATAATGTATTTTATGTATCAAAACCATTGAATTATCTTTATAATCCATCTCATGTTCTGAGTTGGAGTGATGTTGATGTTGAACATGATTTATCTGTGACTAAGCGTCCAATTATGATAGTTGATTTTGAAACTAAGGTACTTCATGGGAGGACGATACCTATGGTTCAAGTGATATGGAAGAGTGTTTCTAATACCCATGAGGCGTGGGAGATGGAGGCACTGATGATGGAGAAGTGGCCTCATCTTTTTTTCATGGAAGCTTCTCAGTAGGCTTTATAGGGACTAAATGAGTCTATGGTGGGGTGGTTGTAAAATCATGTTACTATTTTTAAGTACTCGTAAACCCCCTATTTTGATCATAATTTGGTTGGGTTTCATTTAGGTATGTTTCAGGTAAAATTTTAGATAATTTTTGAGATTTTTGGGATATAAACGATTGGTGCATAGTTTACCCAAACCATGCACCCTGCTCATGAAAACTATGAAAATAGAGATAGTGAGGGTTTGTATGGTTAATACACAATTTAGAGAACCGTACACCCAAAAAGTATATTCCAGGAAACCCCATAACTAGGGGAACATGTATAAGGTGAAAAATTTGTCTAACCATGTGGAATTTCCCAAGAAACCATGAACATGAATTTTAATGAATCCAAAATTTGATTAAAAATTTCCTGAACCACTAATTTGACCCCATCTCAGACCTAACTCATGATTTTAAATCCTTCCAGGTCCTGGAAGCTCCCAAGGACCCATTTTGGATCCTCTTAACCCCTTCCAAAGTGAATCAAAGTGTGGATATTTTCATTCGATCCTTTCCCAATAAGTTTTCAATTCCAATTCCTTCTCACCCACTATCTTTCTATATCTTCCTTAGGGTTTTTTAGATATCCATGTTATCGGAGGATCTAATCCTAATTTTTTCAGAACTTGAATCAAGGTTTGATTCTAAAATCTTAATTTTTGATGTTCTATGTTGGAGTTTCCCAATTAGGGATTTGTGTTTCATGATCTCGGGATCCTGAGGTTTTTGGTTTTGTTTATAATGACAAATTTATTTAACCATAAACTATTTAATTTAAATTAAATTGTTTGTTTTAAATTTAATTTCATTCAATTGGTTTGTTAAAAATCCAATTCCATTGAATTTTGGATTTGGATTTGATTTGGCATGAAAATTGGGAAAACCACCAATTCAATTGAATTGGGGCGTGTTTGTGTAAATTTTATAGAAATTTATGAAATTTAATTTTGGAATTTAAATTTTGAAATTAAATTGTGAAATATATTTTTGAGATTTATTTCAATTTTTTATTTGAGAAAAATTTCTTTAATTATTTTGATAGAAACCCATTGGTTTTATCATAGAAAAGGGCATAATTTGATTAAAACCCATTTTGGTATTTTAAATGTAAATTGGAATTGAAATGGGAAAAATGGGTTGAATTGTATTTTTAATAGTTTTGAAACATATTTCCCTCTATTGAATGTTGTTAGAGCACATTAAATCCTAGGTAGTTAGTGAGTTATTAAAGATAATACTCTTTTGACACTTTATAACTCTAAAAAAACATAGTACAACAGGTCACATCCTTGATGGTATAGTGATGAGTACTCTTTTACAAGTGTTTGAGGGATTTTTGTACACATATTTCCATGATCACCTATTCAAGTATGTGAGGATCCCATAACCTAGAACTATCATACCTCTTGTTAGATGACCATGTTCTTCATTGTTAATGTTTTGATATATATTCCATTGCTTGTAAACTATTTTACACATTCCTTGTGAATTTATGTAAAATGTTTTATATAAAATTATTATTAAGACATTTTTTAAATTATTTAAATAACTTCAAATGTAAATCATGTTTTTTAAATGTTATTTTGAACTAACAAGCCTGTTTATTTAAAATTGAAAGCTTTATTTGGTTAATTAAAGGTGGTATAAATTTCGGTCATATTTTTATATCCTTCACAAAATTCAATACTTTCATGATGATTATAACTTTTTTTCAGCTTTCATATCCTTTAAGAACTTAATTTCTTTACAAAATTTTTCGCCAGAACACCCTTTGTGAATCACCTTCATGAATTTAGATCCATATAATATTCGTTAAGTCTTGTTATATTTTTTGAGGGGGGTATAGGTCTATTTATAAGAATTACCTCCCATTCTATAATCTTCCATCCACATCATCATATTTTTACAAATTTCTCCAATCTTGTTTTCAATGCTCCCTATTTCACGAAGAACTAATGAAATTTACCCATTCACGAAGCTTCTCGTAGTCTTATAGATTCACTATCAACCCTTCATGAATTAACGATTCTCCACTTCTCATAGTCATGTAAATTTACCATCAAAACTTCATGTATTCACAATTCTTGTTCATAATGATCTAAACCTTCACAAAATCCCCTTTATGAAACATAGTCTTCATGAAACTCATGTATTCACCATATTTTTATGATGATTTTATTTAAATCCAACTTTTATAATGATTGATCCATCCCAAAAATTTTGGTCCCCATAAATTTGAAAAACACTGGAAAATGGTGCCAACCTTTATACAATACTTTTTGTACTGCCTCCAGAGAATCCATTCCTTTATCTTGGATATTTGTTAACATATCTTGTCAAACATATCTCTGGAACTCCACAAAAATTCTTTTTCAATAAACACTATCAACCCAAAAATGATTCAATGTTACCTTGATGTTTTTTTCAATAATCTCCCCTTTGGGTTTATTGAAAACTCTTCATATTTTTATACCTCATTAAATCTTATTCCATCTAATTCCAAAATTACCTTATTGAGATTCCAATAGCGATCAAGGATTTACTCAACACACACCATAAGACCACATGATCCTTTCTCAAATGAGAAACAAGAGTGGCATGCATAGTTTATTAACGAATCACTTCATTCCAAAACTACTCAACTTATTTCATCACAGAACCCATCTGTCGTGATATATATGCTTTAATAAACCATCTTTAGAATCATAAAATTTAATACTTTCCCTACTTCACTGCTCCCCATATCAACTTCTCCATTGTCTTGATTAATACATTTATCTACCTTTTATAACCATAATTTCTCCCCCTTTTTCAAAAAAACAAAAGGTCACTCCCTTGATGTCTTTAATAGGGTAAAGAACATAGATAATAACATCAGGGAAAATCATCATACCTCAGGGAAATGGGGTCCCACATAACCACCATTTCATGTATGAAGAGTCAACTAAACTCCAAGATCTAGTTGGTGACATTGAAATACTTATTTGGGAAATTCCTTTGTCATAATGTTTATAACTTATAGTTATGTAGGCACATACTACAACTCTACAAGACCTTACTCTACCTTCTCATTTATAAAATGATACTTTATTTCAATGTGATTTTTCTTTGAGTGATGGACTGTATTTTTTCTAAGATTTATAACACTTGAATTTTCATAATGAATTCCAATCAGAGAGTTCACTTAAACTCTTATATCACCAAGCTACTGCTTTATCCTCAATATCTATGTGAAATATTGAGTATCTATAATATATTTATCTCTAGTAGTTTACAATGAAATGAAATCCCATTTCTTTCTTAGATAAGAAACACACAATCCACCAAGATATAATGGATCACCCGATGTTGATTTTCTATCATCTGCTGAGATGTCTCAATCTTCATCTATATATCCCAAAAAATATTTCTGATATTTTTTATTGTATATCAAACCAAAATCCACCATTCAGCTGATATAAAAAAGTATTATTTTCAATATAATAAATTGTATTTCCTTGGGATTTATTTGATATCTTACTTATTGGAATGTGGAAAAATAATATCAGGTATTGTCGCTATCAAGTATAATAGACTGCCAATGATTTTCTTGTATTCTATCACATTAACTTCATTTTTATCATCATCACATAACAGTTTCCTCCAGGTAGCCACCAGAGTCATCATCTCTTTAAAATTATTTATTTAAAATCTTCTTGAAACCTACTTTTCATATTTATATTGATATATGAATGTTTAATTCTTTACTTGTGTCCCCAAATATTATGTCGTTGACATACAATGACACCATCATCATTTTATTACTGTCATTATTGACATATATATTGTCATTAACTCCACCCTACTAAAAATTGAGCTTGTTCAAAAATTGATCTAGTCTTGAATAACATGATCTTGGTGATTTATTCAACCCATATAACAACTTCATTATATAAAAAACTCTATTATCATATTAATGAATGCGAAAACCATATGGCGAATCAATATAAACTTCTTCCAAAACCACCTTTTAAAATGATGACTAGATGTCCATCTAGAAAACATTGAACCTTATTTTCACTACTATGTATAAGAATAATTTGATTTTATCTAGCCTAATATTAGGTTAAAATATTTCATAAACATAAATTCCCTCTATATAGGAGAAACCTTTTCACACTAATCATTCTTTTTTTTCAAATCATTGTGCCATATTTATTTATTTTGTTGTGAAAGACCCATTTTTTTCCAATAACATTCTTATCTATAGGTGTTGAAACAATATCCTTGAAAATATACAACATTGGATTGATATAAATCATTAATACTAATTTTTATCTAATTTTAGATGTTTAATTACTCTTCTATGTGGGGAGATCACTTATTATAAACACTATAAATATTCTCTTGCAACTCTTTGTTATCCTGAAAATAGTTAGCTGATAACATATTTTTAGAGAAAAATAGATAATCATAAAATACATAAATTTTGATGATTCTCCCCCAATCTGTCTTCTTGATGTAAGAAAACATAAAAATTCATCCTTTATATACCATTGATACGTTTCATGTGATTAATAGATAAAATTACCCCCCAATGATATGTAACTTTTACTTTTGTTAGGTCCATTATTTAAACCCACATAAATTCTTCTTATCCTGCATCATTTCTTCACATGTGAATATAGGTTTGAGAAAATTTTATAGCTGAATAAAATTTTCTAGTTATACCATCCTTCGATAGGATTTTCATTGGGTTTACTTACCACTTAGAAAAGATCTATAAACAAAACAGCTAATCCAACTGAGTTAGAAATCAGTTTATGAAACAAGAGATAAAGTTAATAACACCATCAATATCCATTTAACTCAAGTAATTCAATACATATCAATCATACATATTCCATTAAATCATTTAAAGGGATTATTATATATTTATTCTTCATCTCTGGTAACTAATTTGAATCAGTTGACATTCTGGATCACATCACATCACCACTTTTCATCTTTTGATGCAACTTCCCATTATATTATATCTCCCATAAAACTTGAAACACTTAAACAAAAATTAATATCATTTAAACACATAAAGAGATGGGTAAATCTAGAATCCTGAAGTGGAGGATTTTAGTTGATCATAATGTAATAACTCTTTGATACTTTCATACAAAGAACTGTACTATTTTTATACTTGTTCTAATTTCCCAGACAACATTAACTACTCTGGACATATAACTAGACATTCTTTACCCACATGATTAGTCTTCTTCTAATTTTTATATTATGCAGGCTTGGTATTTTTGAAAATTTTTGGTTTAAAACCCCAAGTACAAATTTATTTATTTTATTGTTCACCAAAATTCCATTTTTCATGTTTTTTTCTCTAAGGAATATGTCCATCAATAGTATTCTCTTGATTATTCCTACATTGGAGGAATATTTCTCTTGCATCCAATTCTCACATTATGTCATTAGATGAATGTTTTTAATGAAATTATTCATTCATTTTTCTTTTATCAGTTATTCAAGTAACCACACTGTTTTGTTGCTAATGGTGGGTCCTTCACTAAATGTACATTTTCCTTTCTCACAACTGGAGTAGATCCTCCATTTTCTTCAGGTTCTTCCATGTTCGATCACATTATTTCAAAGATATCCATTGAGAGTGCAATATAAAAGGTTCTTGATACACATTTCATTGAGATCATTGTTTTTCCTCTAAGACTTTAAACCATTTTTTGTACTTACCATCTTGTCTTCTAGTATATGTTTTATCGTTATACACAACTAGAGTCGAGGATCTCCTTTCAAGTTCCTTTTTCTTACCTACTTTCTCCCATCTAAAATATATGTCCAAATTACCATGATTAGAACATAAAAATAATCTCTCATTAAAAACATACCTTGTGTCATCATTTCTTGGATGAGATATTGATGCATCCATAGTTATTATTCTTCTATCATTGATCCCTTAGGGTTATAGACACATACTCATTGTGTGTCCCTATATTACATAATAATATAATCCAATGAATAATTTCTTTTAAGATATGTTCTTTTTATTCTTTTCAAGATATTATTCTTATTCTAAGATTTAAAAATATTTATGTCTGGAAAATATGAAATATATTCCGAATCTTTAGAACAAAAACTTAAAATATGACCATGCATCCCATAGAAATTGCACATGTTATAATCGATTTTTTATAGGTATTTTAGGTCTATTTACATCACTTAAATCATTTTTTCTATTTATAGAACCTTTTATAGAGCTCTTCATCTCATGCATGAGAGAGGGTTTATGATATCCAATACCATATTTTCTCAAACTGTATTACCTTTGAGATGAGAAAACCCTTTCATGTTTCTACTGAGAAATAACATATTTTTTTTATTTCATTATTACCTTATGAAGGATAGTCAAATAGTAAATGAAAAGCATCCTTCAATTTAGGCTTTTCATTGGAATCAAATTTCCCTACTTCTTTTTTGACTAATTCTAGATATTTTCTCAATTGTTGAATATTTTTGTCCCTAGATTCATGTTGATCATTATGTTATATTATAAGAGTCTTTCCAATAATTATCTAATCTTCCAATTATCAGGATATCTTATATACCACGTCATCTTGTTCCTTTATTTTATAATTTTTTTAGCAAACAAATCATTTCTGAATCCATTATTTTTCTCCTAAACTAGCTCAGATAGTTGGGTAGAAAGATTATAATTTTTGGCTTCTAGATTATGAATTTCTTATGAGTTTTGATTCTTTCCCTTATCACCGCCTTTGAGTTTTTTTTATCTTTTTAGAAATATTTTTTATCAGTTATTAAGCTTGGGAATCATTATTTTCCCTCAGATTAATAACGATATCAATAAGCCTTTTATTTAAACCTTTTATCTTTTTGAACTCAATTTATAGTACATGAATCCAAATATATTGAGAATTATTTTCCTCTTTTAATTTATGATCTAATTCCTTTTTCATGTCAACACCATCTGTTGATGGATTTCATGGAATTTTTTCATCACTAGTAGTTCTAACATCACTTGAAATGTTAGGTTCTTCACTTATTCCTAAAGTATAATTGAATGAATAAATTGTCTCAAAATCTGATACATTATTGTTTTCATTCAACTTAATCACACTCTTTCTATAGACACTTCCAAATTGAGTAATTCCACCCAACTTCTTCTTATTATTTGAAATTATTCCTTTTTCCATGAAACAATGAGATAAGACTAGATTGAAAATTTAATTTCAAAAATCAACTGAACCAAGTCTGAAAAAAAACCTGATAAAGGAAACCAATCACTAGGATACCGGTTATTAGGCCCAAAAGGGGATTATATAACTTAAGATGGGGGGGGGGGTGAATTTGGGTATGGATATTCTTTACAAAATTCTTCCTCCCCCTAGATCTTGACCACTTTATTATAAGGGTCGCCTTTTTCTACTAAGTGTTTATACTGATCTTATTCTTTACTTATTTATCTAATGATGATTCAATCAATGTAAAGTTGGAGATAAATCACAAGGACACACATATTTTTACTTGGTTCACCCTCATTGGTCTATATTCAAGGTACATACAATGTCAATGAACTAATGTACCACATCCAGTAAGGCTCACTTACAAAATGAGGTTCAGGAAATATCACTTCTATGCCCATTATCACTGCTTTACAATATTGAGGGATAACTCACTGCTTTTTAAATGTCACTCCCTTAATCTCCATTTTGATGTCTCACTACTAGTGGAAAGGATAACCTTATTCCTCTTCCTTTACTCACTACTTTAAAAAGTATACACATACAGTTTATAGACATGTAGGTCCCTTCATGATCAATAATGAATTAATCCTCAATTTTAGGTAGATGCTCTGAAAAATTTACAATTTTATCCACTTGATGAATATAAATTTACCACAAATCTATTTGGAAATCCCTTTTCAATACTTTTGAAATTATACCTACCTTTATGAAGCTCAAACAACCTTTGCAAAACTACCCAATTCTTCTAAACTATTTAATCCTTTAAAAAACCCCATAAATTTCACAAATCCTACCTTTTTCATGAAGCTCAATTGAAATTTGCAAAGAAACCTTCTTTTAGGAATCTCATACACTTTCATGAATCTCACTTAGCGTTCACGAAGATCACAAATTTTAGTTGTCTTTTTATAACCTTCACAAAATTCAATACTATTGTGATGCATACATATTTAGGTTAGATTTCCTAGACTTCCGAAAATTCAATTATTCACAAGCTTATTTTCAAGAAAAACCTTCATGAATCACATTTTAAAATTTGGTTATTTTGAATATTTGTTAAGTATTTGTCTATTTTTTTGAGGGGGTAGAAGCCTATTTATAGGTGTTGAATCCTATTCCAAGCTTCCACCCACATCATCAAATTTTTGAAAAGATCTCTAATATAATTTGTGAAGATCCATATTTTGTGAATTACCAAGGAAATTTAACCATTTGAGAATATTCTTGTAGTCGTGGAGATTAACCGTTAGCCCTTTTCTTATCCATGATGCTTCACTTCTTGTAGTCATGGATATTTACTGTCAACCCTTCATGAATTCACGATACTCATTCATGATGATCCAAACCTTTGTGAAACCCAGTCTTCAATAAACTCATGAATTTACCAGATTTTTATGGGGATTTCATGGAAATACAACTTTTGAAATGATTGATCCATCCTTTAAATTTTAGACCTCAAAAATTTGGAAAACACTGGGAAATAATGACACCTTGTATACATAAATTTCTATAACACCTCCAGATCATACATTAATTTATCTTGGATATTTGGAAACATAACTTGTCAAAAATATATATGGAAATCCATAATATACCTTGGAAACCTTCTTTTTTAGTAGTCACAGTTAACCCAAAAACAATTCAATGTTACCTTGATGTATTTTTACCCAATAGAATTTAACTGAGGAAATGAATGACCTTGCTTAGTTGTTTCACATATTATGTGTTCACTAATTGGATAGGTGACATATGATGTACTTATCAGATAGGTGAATGATATGTGATTTATTCATCAACTTGGTCAGTCTTTTTTGAAGAATCAAGAAATGATGATAGGCTAGTACTAGATTGACATGTTCCATGTCTAGTGGTTAATCGATGTCATGGAAAAATGAATTATATAATTATACATACGATGTATAATATTCATCTTGTGGTGGAAATTTTTATATATAGATGTAAGTATGTTTGATGGAGATCACACCCGACCCCTTAATAGGTTGATTAACGCTAAAAATTTTCCAGAGGATGATCTCTGCTTACATCTATGAAATAATGATTTAATATATTTTGTCAATGCTACTAAGGCCCATAGGGTCACACAATTATGAATTGGGACAAGGATAAAGTTTTGGACAAAATATTTGTTAAAAATGAAGAGATTTTGATGAAAACCCATATCTAAAAGTATTTGGATGGATTTATAAAGTGTTTTGTAGTTTTTATAAAGTTCTTATGATATTTTAGTGCATGTATAATATTTTTGGATGTGAAATAAAATGTTGATGAATGTGATTCATGTACATATGAATATGATTCATGATATATATATATATATAATATGATAATATATATATAGTGTATATTTTTAATGCACATGATGCATGTATTTTTCTTGCATGTAATGCATGAAGAATATATATATATATACACACACACAAACACACATACATATACATATATATATGATATATATTATTTAGTTATACTGAATGGTTTATTTATATGTTAAAATTCATTATGAATAGATTGATTTATTTGAATTGTTTTTTATGAATTAAATAAATAAATACCCCAACAATCATAAATCTATACAATGTGTTATGAATTTAAGATGACTCAGTATTTGACTATAAGAGAGGACGAGATCCTCTCCTTTTGTGTGCATGATGTGTATGGACCTATTATGAATCTATCTTCTTCTTGAGCACTGTTTAACTCACCTAAGAAGTCAATAACACTCCCCCAGCTTCTCGAGAATCCTCACTATATGATCATGGATCCATTTTCCGGTGTATCACCTCAGTGATAGAGTTCTTTCTTTCACATATCTCTATGACCTCATTCAAGTATTCACCTTCATCAATGAAGAATATGAATGCTGCTAAACATATTTTACATGTACTCTATGTTTCATGTCATTTACATGTTGATTTATTGATGATAGATCTCCCATGTTCTGGGTTTCTTCCATTGAAAATGGTCATTATATGATCATACTAAACCAATCAATTATAGTATTTAATATTAATTGATTTGGGGATATTTTATGTTTTTTGCGTGTTATTATTTGTTTTAGGTATTTTGGACTTGAAAAGAGAGTTTTTAGGTAAGGGTGAGATTACTATGCCATAAAAAACTAGGCTTGGGAGTTTTAGTGGAAGATTCATTATGGGAATTTACCTTACGAGAAATACCATTAGGTGAAACACCCAGAATAGTTGTTTTGATAGGAGTTTTCACTGAGTGAATTCCCCTATGGGAAAAAGTAAATAGTACCATACTATGGAATAAACCATGGCTGGTGCTAAAATTATGAGGGGTTAGTGGATTCACCATAGTGGATGGACCTTTTGGGGGTCCTTGGGGGCTGCTTGGGAGTACACCACTATGTGGTGTATTCTGTGTTTCCCTGCCAAGATTTTTTTTATATTTTAGTCTTACCACATTTTCCTCATTGATTTTTAGGGTTTGTCCCCTTTCTACCTCTCTATCTCACATGTTTGAAAAAATGATGGGTGCATGAATATCCTCCTCATCCTCCCCATTCCTCCTCAATTTCCATTTCCTTTGGATTCAAGTATATTTATAATGTATTATATTTATTTCTTCATATAATATCCTTCCCTTCTCCTTTCACTATATTTCCCCCTTTCTCCCGTGAACCCTAATAACCATTCAAGTTGATTTTTAGGTTCAGGTAGATTATAATCTTGAGGGGTTTGATGTTTAGGGTCTTGATAGAGTGTATTCTTGATTGTTTTGGCTCTTGTCATTGAAGGAAGCGTGTTGTGAGTTGTTTCTTCTTAGACTGAGGTAGGTGTTTTTATGTTTTTTCTTTTTATATATTTATATCATGAGATTCTTTCCATGTGTTTATGAAAATTCCCCAGAATGTTTTTTAAAGTATGTTTTTGAAGTGGTGTTTGACATTAGTTTTATTTTCAAAGGGAGTTTTTGGTGTTTAAAGGGATAGTTTATTAAAAAGGGGTTTATTTTCCCACATTTAATGATTTTAATAATTATCAGTGTTATGGTGTTTTAAATTGATTTAAAATAGAAATGGGTTATTTTAAATGGGTTCTTGGCACTGATTGATTTAAAATAATGTTTTATAGAATAGTTATAAAAGTGATATAATGACTTGTAATTCTATGTGTATTTTCAAAGGCCTATTTGACATCTTGTTAAAATATATTTTTTGAAGTTTTTTTCCCTCATCAGTGAGCCCCTTTGTTTATGTTATATCTATTATGGATTGTGGCCCCATTAGTATGTTTATTATTGATGCTCATGCATAATTGTAAAAGGGGCTGTTTCATGTGAGGGTGTTGGAGGTTATATGAGGTTTATTACTTTTGATTTAAATGGTTAATTATGTGATGATATAGTGATTCATTTGTTTTGATCACTTATTTTTTATTTATGTCATATAAATCCTAGATCCCAGTGAACCATGTTCAATATGATTCATGTTAGATCCTTGTGAGTTTCTCATGATGCTAGATCCTTTTGAGGATGATATAGGGGAACCCCAAAAAAAATACACACACAGACACCTTGTTTAGATCCTATAGCTTGTTTTGGATTAACTATAATTTTTGGTTATTTTTTTCCATTTATATCTTGGTTTATTTTTTTGTCATTTTTGTTAGTGTGGATTTTAAAAAGAAAAGAGATTTTTGTATTGATAAAAAAATTTGAGAAAAATTTTTAGGAAAAGAAGAAGAAATGGTTATTTTTTTAGGAAATTGAAATTCCTATTTTTATGGATTTCAAATATATTTTAAATGAAAACCTAGATTTATTCCATGTTTATAAAATCATGGTTTTAGGTTAGATGGGCCTCATGTGTTCTTAAAATATTTTTCTTAGGTTTTGGAAAGAAAGAGTTAAAGAATGATACTTGTTTTTCTTATGATTGATAATGTGTAAAATATATTTTATAAATTATGTCCATACTAGAATTTATGGAATGTAATATGAAATAATTGTATAGTATCTTTAGTGAAATCCTAATGGGCATGTTTGGATTACACCCTACATATATATCGTTGTGTGTGTATCTAAACCTTAGGTTTTATATCAAGTTCCCAGTGTTCAATACCATTCATTTATTACATATAGGATCTATGAATGGATTATTTGGGATGTGGTGAGTGACTATGGGTCATGTACTGGTTTTTTTGGATCTTTTTGCGATTCATTTTCTTTTAGGATGTTGTATAAGCTAGTTTGGATTAGTATATTTTTTTTTCCAGTTGTATCTACTTCCAGAATATTTTTTTGGGGTTCATTATTTATTGGTTAATGATTATTTCCTATTCTTGGATGTACACCATCTAGATAGGCCACGCTGAATTCTCTGCATACTTTCCACTGGTT
This sequence comes from Viscum album, assembly GCA_963277665.1. Taxonomy (NCBI): domain Eukaryota; kingdom Viridiplantae; phylum Streptophyta; class Magnoliopsida; order Santalales; family Viscaceae; genus Viscum; species Viscum album. The sequence goes on from OY728157.1 coordinate 951,405,794, forward strand.
GTTTATGTTGTTATATAAGGGTGAAATCATTAAAATTAGTGTATATTAATACCATTGGATCTTATCACAAGCCCATGGAAATCTTGATCAGGTACTAGTTCGGTAGTAGCTCAGGGTGGTTCATTACAAATTAGTATCAGAGCCTTGATTTCCCAAAATGGCATAGGTTCTTGAAATATTCTCTTGTTATTTGGATGTTTCATGGTAGTATGAAGATTGGGATTGTCATTGGGAAGCATGAGGTTTTTCATGAGTAGGTTCCTAGTCACTACCTTTCATGATGAAACATGAGTTTCCATGGGTATATGAGATTTGAAATTTGAATTTTGGATTTCATTCTAATTATTTTGTTGAATTATGATTTTAGATGATGGCGTTTTGATCCTTATTAGCATTGTTTGAGTTGCCTTAGAGTTATATTGAGTTTTGGGATGAGAATGGAAGGAGAATAATTTGTGCACATTTAACTCATAAGACCTAACAATCATGTAGAGGCTGGGAACATGATTCAGGAACCATTTTAGAGACTATTCTATGATTGACACATAGTCTATCAAACCAGGAATCAAATTTATACCTAGTTATGCATAATTTTTGAATTTTATATTTAAACCACACTTGAGTGATTCCTAATAATGGGGCGAGTTCATGGGATGTTCTAGTGATGTGATGATTTTGTTAGATTTTATTTTTGTAATATTTTTCTTATACAGTTGTTATGAAAATTGGGTTTTGTGTGGAAAACTTTAATTTAGTGATTTTTTTCTGAATTGAAATAATTACTTAACTATTATCTATAAATTAAGTTGGTCTTAATTAATTTATTTGAAAAGGTTTTCCTTATAATTAAATATATAATGTGTTTTGATTTTAAAACTTGTTTTGGGGATTATTGGGAAAGGATTTTTTTCCCTCCTGGAGTGTGTTTTCAAGAGTGGTCTAGTTTAAAATGAAAATTGGGAGGTATTTTGAAATAGAAAGTGGATTATTATGAAAATATTTGAAAATAAATGAGATCTTTGTGAAGCTTGAGTGGTTTTATTATTTTAAAATGAATAGAGTGGTTTTCAAAGTTGGGTTAAGTGTTTTGAAAATCCCCAGGGGAGTTAATGTTTTTAAATTAAGTAAACTATTTTAAAATGGTTGGATTATTCTAAAATATCATATGTTTTTTTGGAAAATGAGTTTCGATTAATTATGGAATTAATTTAATTTCTAAAATAAAAGGATGGTATTTTTGCATTTTATTTTCTTTATATATACATGCTTTTGATTTTCTCCCTTTTTGTGTTGGGATCAGCTGATTTGGTTTGGGAAACATGAATGAGTTCGATTCATATTTTGTGTTTCTTAAAGTATGAATTAATGGAAGGTTTTGATGAAAAAAATAAAGCCTATTCCTTGAGTTGATCCTTTGGGTGAATCCTTTGGTTTCTTGGTTATATCCCTCTTAGAATTTTGAACTGTTCAGACTCTGAATAGAGTGAAAAATTCCTTTTTTTATCTCATCATGTATCCATATGTCTTTTAGAATTATTTAATATGATGTCTGTTCAGTGGAATTGTCCTGAGACAGTGTAGGTAGAGAAGTCACTATGTTCTTGAGCTTCCTTTTTAGGGAGAGTGATTAGTGATGGTTTGTGGTGCTTCTTTCTTAGTTATTTAGAAGAGGTATTCATTTAAACCTTAGGTACTATTATTTATTCTAGCTTATAACCCCAAATATTTTGGCCTTAATGGTTGATAGTTATTGGTTCGTGTTAGAGGTTGTCACTCAATCCATCATTGGTAGTTTGGTAAGGATATGATGTGGGGAATTTTTTATATGATTTGGATTTGGGTGATGATATGTTTTGGAATTCTTGATCAAGGATATTAGATTAGTTGATGTTTTAAGGTGACCTTTGTTTGATGTATCCCTTGGGTTCTATTTTGGTTTCTCATGTATGAGCGATGGTTGTTTTGTAATGGCCATTCCTCATTAATTGGGTGTGATTTTGTGGTTGTTCTATGATGCTAGCTTCACGATGAGAGCTATTCATGATGTTTGTTTTATTTCAAGTACATTATTGAGTTATGGGGAATATTGTATGGATTTCCGTTAGATCATGAGTGCTACCAGGTTTGGAATTTCTCTTTTGAATCATAATGAGTAGGTTTACTATGGATTTTTCTTTATTTACCCACTATGTAGTTTCTTGGATTAAGGATAGAATGATGTTGATCTCTAATGATGCATGTAAATGATTTGTGAGTTTCTCATGTTATTATGTGATGATATGGATTGATAATACAATAAAGTGGGCTTTCAGATGTTCCTTGAGTATGTTTCTCTTTTATAGAGTTAATCTATCCTTTTGTGTTTGCCTATGGTTGGTTATCATTTTCTTTTATGATTAGTGTAAATGTGGTTGCTTTTTTGATACCCATTTTTTTGGGTTTGTTTTCCTTTTTTCACCATTTTTAAATGAATTATAAATGGTGGAAAAACCTAATACATGTCTTCATTTTATTTGAAATTTATGTTGGATGATTGTGAATTGGGTTATGTTTCAGTTTGTTGATGATTTTTGATTCATTACATGGATTTTGAGGAGTTTGATGATGAGTGGTGTGTCCTTTTTAGGAACTATCTCTAGTTTCCCTCCCTCCCACCTCTTTTATATGAGTGTTGAGGTTTTCAGATTTTCATTGTTTTTACCTTTTTTAACATCTTCCTTGGGACCAAAAGGGTCATGGTGGAGATAATTGTAACACCCCCATGTCACTGTGGTATTTAATATTAATTTATTTTGGTCAATTTTATCTTTTTTGGGAGTTCTTTTTTGTTTTCCATGCATCTTAGGCTTGAAAATTATGTTTTGAGGTGAGGGTGACCTTACCATGACGTGGAACCCTAGGATTGGGTGTTTTGGTGGGAATTTTACCTATGGGAAATAAAGAGGAGGAAAGAAACCATATTGGGTATTTTATTGGATATTTTGGCAGAGGGGTTCCCCATATGGGAAATGAACAATAACACTATACTGTGGTGCAAGACCGTGGGTGTTGAAACAACGAGGGATCAGAGGACTCACTATGGTAGTCGAGTGTGTTAAGGTTACTTGAGGGATTCTTGGGGGTATATGTAATTCACCATTTCACTATATCATTATTTCAAATTAATTATTTTCATTAATTTTCTAGGATTTTTATAATTTTTAATGTTCAATATTTGAGTTTTATTTTTCTAGATTTTTTTCTTATGTGAAAAATTTGGGGAGCACAGTTTAGGAGTAAAAATGTGGGTAAAATTAAATGTGTATGTTTTTAGTTGTTTTTTAATATTCATGGTTTTACCCACATGGGTAGGGAACAATTGGGATGAATCTTAGTAGTAACCATGGAACTCTTCCTTTCAGTTAGTTTTCCATGCACACGACTTGTACATAGTTATGAAAACCTTGCGACAAGAATACGAAATGGATTTATGTTTGGGAAGTGTCAATTAGCACGATTGGAACACATGTATATGTTGTAATAGTGTGGCTAAATACTTTGGATGAAGTTTTTAAAATTTCGAGCTTCCCAGATTGCATACCAAATCACAAATTATAGGACTTTACAAATGTTGACCACTGTAGTAGAGCTGACCAGTGACACTGATAGCGTACTATAATATCATGTGATAGGGTACTATAGAAGCTTAGACTTATCATAGTCACTATAGTAGGGTTGACCTCTAACACTGATATAACAATTTAGGTAATCATGATTTTATTCCATTGATATTGTATATCAATGGACTTACTATGTGGGAACTATTGCAATGTGAGTTACTTTTCTTCATGTCATTTTAGAACTCTTATAAGATAGGTATTCTTGTTCTATGTGAAATCCATTTTTAATTGTGATCCTGAGACATAGTAAAATTTCAACCTCTATGGATTTAGGGATCGTTACCAAACTATGTAAATATCTATGTCTGTGATCTTCTTCTTATTGATTTGTTTTTTTTCTATTTTACTCTCATTTCTAGAATCATGTGTTGTTATTACTCCCAGTGTTTCTGGATCAATAGATGAACCATGCAAGATCCTGTTAGAAACTATGAAAAGTTATTTTTCTTAAGAAGTTACACATGTATGGTTTGTTCATGGTTTACATATGGTATAACCATACAATTTTTATAGATTCAATTAAAAGTGGAATCATGTTTTTTCCCTTATATTTGAAGATCCCAAGGGGAATCCTTTCTTTTCCCTCTCATTTAGATAAACCAAGGTTCACCCTTGGAGGTTCCCCACTCCCTTCCTATGTATTTTCAAAACACTTTAACATCATTTATTATATATTCCTTCAAGTTAATCCCTATGTTCCTCTTACTTCTCTTCCCCTTCCCTTATTTTTTTGGGGTTTCTTCCATTTTGAGAACCCTTGGGGCTTGTTGGAGCACTCTTTATCATTGGTGATGATTTTTGGAATGGTTTAAATTGAAATTAGGTATGTGCCTTTTCTCTTTTTTTTAAATTAAAATTCCATTGAGTGATTTATTGTTTAAAATTATCTATTTTAAAAATTTAATCTGTGTATGATTGATTTGTTAGATTTTAAATGGGTTCAAGGTTAAATTCCTTTGGGAAAAATGTTTTTCCATGGAATTTCAAGCGGGACTTGAAATTCCATATAGTGATAATTAATAAAAGTTATTTTTTTGTTAAATAAATAATTTTAAATGGGTTTTGACCCTATTTGGGTCATGTAATCAAGTGGAAGCATGGTTTTTAAACTCCTATAGATTTTTCTTGATAATTGAAGTAGTGTCTTAAAATGTTAAATGTTTTGTAATTTTTGAGAGAATAATTTCAAATGAAGTGTGTTATTTTAAAATGATTTGACCTCGTTTGGGTCATGAATTGAATTTGGGATGGGTAATTTAAGCTCATTGAGGATTTTAATGAAAAATTAGTTTCTTATTGAAATGATTCTTCCTAAAAGGTTTGAGTGAGTTTTTTGGAAGATTTTTATTAAATTTATTTTAATATATTTATGTTAAAGAATGGTTTGGTATGGGGATTCAAACCATTTAGAAGAAAATTGAGATTAATAGATTTTTGATAAAGTCTTATTTGGATATTTGGGTGTTTTTAAAATGGTGTAAGTGTGAGTGTGAGACCCTATTAACCATCCTTGTTATCTTGTAATCTTTTGGGAGTTATTGATTATTAATTGATGTGAATTATATCCTGAGGGTAATTTTGTATATTTCATGTGTTATGAATGAAATGTGAAGGGAATGTTGATTATGAGGTTGTAGAACATGAGGTGTGATTTATTGATTTGACATATTTATATTAATTCATTTTATTTCTCACCTCCATTTAATATTGGTGATGTGAGTCCTAGGGGGATAATTTAGGGGTTGGATAACTGAAAAACCTAGAATGGATATTGTGTGGATAAAGAGTAATGCCTAATTACTCTATGATGTTTTGATCATAAGGGATAGTGAGCCTTTAGAGATAACTTCTTTCTTTGATTCCATGGATAAAGGTGTTCGAGGGAGGTTTATTTCTAGTTAGTCCAATGGGTCTATCAAGAATGTTGACAGGTTTAGTAGTGCCAACCTAGGTTCCTTTTCAATAGTTTAGACCATTGTACTTGAGTCCTAGGAGGCATCCTATAATTCTTTGATATCATATATAGGAAAACTTTGGGGATTATGATGCTTATAGTTATTTATATAAATTATTATTGATTGTTGATGGTGCCATTATTATACTATGAAATGTTGTCATGTTTTTTTTAGTTTCCTTGTATGATTAATCTTTTGTGAGTGGTGGTCTTCCTCAATTTCAAATTCATTATTTAAAATTCTTTGGAAAGTGGATTTAAAAATAAAAAAGATATGTTTTTGAAAGGTATGTTTAGGAAATGTTTTGAAAGAGGAAAAATAGGGAATTTACCTTATTTAGGATTTCTAAAGAATGGTAATATTTTAGTTTTTTAAAGGTGTTCAAAATAGGTTTTGACTCGACCATTATTTCTTTCTGAAAAAGGGGGAGTTGTTTAATAAAAAGGATACAGAGGCCCAAGAGAAATGGTTTTAAAATTAGTGATTTCATTGAATCCAAATAAAATCATTTTATAAAACGTGTGTTTGTGATTTGGATTTTTTTTACGTGAGGATTGAAAAACAATTTTAAATTTTTGTAATAAAAATATCATAAAATGTATTTCCTTTTGTAATAATTTTACAAAATCTATGGTTCTTACCCACTAGGATCTGTTTCACTTACACCTTACATATACCACTCGGTATATACTATTCTTATGTGTCATGAAGTAGCCTAGATACCCTGGTACCTTGACACCTGAGCTGATCCCAACATTTCCCAAAGGGGATTCCCAATCCACATGTGTTGGAGACTTGCACCTGGAATCATACAAGATAAAATAGGGAATTAATTGACCACAAGAACATTGAAAGAAAATAGACACAAGTATGTATGCGGAAAAATCCAAAGGAATATAGTACCAAAAACTAAATAGTTATATTAAAAACCCAAATATTAAACAATAAATGTACTCAAAATTATACAAGATTAACCCAACATCCCAACATACACATCACACCAAGCCCTAGGGATCAAGAACATCCACTTACTTGAGGAGGTTTTTTCCCTTTTGACACACCTAGAATAAGAAAATCTATAAAATCCCGAAGGAAAAGGCATGGTGTGAGCTAAAAATCTTTGTAGGGTATCACCAAGTGTTCCATAATATTATTACCTAATAATAAACCATGTAATTATTTTAATTTAAAACAAAAAATTTATGTAAGTAAATTTTAATATTTAAAACAAAAGATGATTTTCATTTAAAATGATGGAAAATATTTCAAACAATGGTTTAGGTGAACATTTTATCTAAAAAAAATTATATAAATCACTAGGACTGAGTAAATAATTTTAAAAATAAATGTAATTTATAAACAAAGTAGTCACAATAATCACCATGGTCACCTTCCCTATAGTTCAATAGTTTCATGTTATAGGATCCTCACACTCCCATATTAGTGATAATGGTATATGTGTGCACACATCCCTCAGGATTAGGTTGAATAAGACTCATCAAGGTTCCATCCCGAATATGATTTTCCAAACTAGATTTTGGTTAAAATTTTCATCATCAATCCATTTCTAGAGAATTACCATCTGATCATTCTTTTCACAAATAACTCAATAACTAACCAGGATCACATGTTCTCAATCAATCAATCAATATTAGTAAAATAATCTCATTTCAAATTAATAAATCATTTATAATTCAATTTCATAATTTATCATTTCAATATGCCAAATCAATTTCAAACAAAAACATGGGTTTTTCATCTTTTCATGATTTTTTAAATAAAACAAATCATAGGTTTTAATCAATTCAATTTAAGCCATTTTTTTCTTGAAATTTATTCACAAATCAATTCACAATTTCCATCAATTCAAAAATATTCCCCAATATCTAATTACATTGGAATTGGGGGTTTCCCAAAATCCATACCAATTAAATTCCAATTCCAATTCAAATAAAATTGAATTTTAATAAGTGAATTGAAATTATTTAAATCAAATCAAACAATTTAGTGTTTAATTATATTGCACAACTCAAATAGAACCACCTACCTTTATTCACAAGGATCACGTAACACAACACCGACAATAATATTTTGCAACGATAAATGATGGAAATAGAGATATTTGAAAAAAACTAGAAGAAATATTCAAAACAATGGAGTTTAGATCCATAAATCAGATGATGATATAACAAACCCTATGGAGGAAAGAAAAATAGAGTGAGAGAAAATGAATGAGAGAAGAACCAATTACTAGAGAGGGATGGAACGAGATCCTCCATAGTTTGATCTAGATAATAATTGGTTTAGAGGATCCAAAAGTGGTTCTTGAGAGCTTCCAAGACTCAAGAATTAATTTTAACTTCTATTGGGGTCGATAAGGAGTAAATAATGGCGTTTCTAAAATTTTAAAACATTTTTTGGAATTAAAAAAACTGCATGCACAGTTAGCTGGGCATGGAAGCACAATTAGAAAAACCGTGCACCATAACCATGAACCCCTCTAGTGAGGTAAATGATTTATACTAGGTGGGCACATGGTTTTTAAAATTATACACCTACTATGAAAATCCCCACTTCCTGAGTTTTCATGGTTTTTACTAGGTGTGTGCACAATTTGGGAAAATCGAGCACCAACTGTGAAAAACCCAAAAAAATCCAAAAATTTTAAATTTACTATGAAAACCACCCGAGAAAAACCCCAACCAAGGAATGATAAAAAAAAGGAGGGTTAAACAGTACCTAAAAACCATTAATAGGATGTTTTAACGTCCCCTCCATAGAAATTTATATCCCCAAAAATCCTGTTAAGAAGCTTCCATATCCAAAAGATGAGGCCGCCAATATCTCATCAGTGCCTCACACTACCAAGTATCATGTGATTCAGAACCATGCTATCATAAAAATCAGAACAAAGGTATCTTACTCCCAAAAATACCATTTTCTTAGAATCAACTATCTTGATTGGATACTCAGTCATAGATAAATTAGGTTCAACGTCAGGATCACTCCATCTCAAAACATGATATTGATCAAAAAGATATTTTTGTAGTTGATATACATGGAACATTTTATGTATTGATGTAAATATTAGAAGAAGTGATAAATGGTAATACACTTTCCCCTCTTACTAAACATACTCAAAAGGTCCAACAAAATGATGAGAAAGCTTCCCTTTCCTCCCAAGCCATTGATGATCCAAATGAGGTGAAAATTTCAAGAACACCTAGTCACCAATTGAGAACTCCAATAGTTTTTGATGAAGATAAATATAATATTTATATCATATTTGTGTCATAAAAATTCTTTAACGTATCAAATGAATCTTTTCTATCATCTGTTGGACCAAGCTTAGTTCAATTAGGCAACTTTCACTGATCTCTGACCAACACAACATAGATTGACAATGTTATCCATACAATCCCTTAAAAGGAGACATTATAATCATGTACTGGTAACTATTTTTTGTAAAAAAAATCAATTAGTCCCAAATAGTCATCCCAAGTTCCACTAAAAATGATAATGTGAGCATAAATCATATCCTTAAGAATCTGTATATGTCACGACCCCCTCCCACCAAAGATGCCACTCCTAAGATAGAAATGGTGAAAGGGAGATAATGACCCCCGAGTCCCGCCTCCAGTAGACCCCGAAGTGGTGAATAACACCAAGGGTATGAGTTTTCACAAATATGAGAGACATTACACTTTTTATTAATTAATATTGGGAAATAGGATGAGTCAAAAACCAAAATAAAAAGGAACAAGTAAATGAAAATAAACCCAAAACCAACCCATATGCATGTTTTATACAAAACTAGAACAAAAGTAAAAGTACAAGAAAATCTCCAAGGTATGATACCAAAAAGAAAGCAAAAACTGCTACCATCAAAACTCCAACGCCCAACTAGCAAGGTCCTGCACGGTCCCTGAAGTCCTCCTAAAGACCTGAAAGTAAACATAGGGTGCGCATACAAGTTTACTTAGTAGGAAAACCTAAAGTTCTCCTGCACAGATGGGGATACATCCTAATTCCTCGTGAGAAAACAGAAGGAACCAAATCCTATCAAGGAATCTATCCACCCAACCATACAAGCCACACTCACCAAATATCACAAGTCAATAGAGTAGTATAGTAATATTATCAATGTATGTGTACCACACACCACCTTCCCACTAAATACTGTTCAAGCCCTCATGCCTAATGCTCTGATGCTTCCCCCTCTTCCTGAGCTAGTGCCGCAACCTGGCCATACGAAGCTCGAGATAGTGCCGCAACCTAGACATATGAAGCTCATAGTATCCCGCTGACACTCAATCCTCATCCATAACCACATATAATCCCTTATCCCGCTGGCAATCAATCCTCAACCATAACCACATCTCATCCTGAATACACTAGGGAACCACATCACATCCTCATCCCGAAAACTCTTGGGAACACATCACATACTCATCCCGAAGACTCTTGGGAAACATCTGTCATAACCTTCTCAAAGGATCTTGGGCTATAGAAACTGGAAGAGGGAGCACAGGGAAGAACAGTAACCATCCATCCTTTGGATTTTTGAGAATCTCACCCCCCATCCCACGGGTGTTCATCACGTAGTGCTCAACATGGGTGGGGTGCATAAATAAACATAAAGCGTACATATTTATATAATTATATCAACCACTCAGCCCATCCTAAGGCTTCTACACAAAATACCTGAGAACATGCCTCAACACTTCTACCAAGAAAGTATGCACACAATGAACAACCCCAAACCCCATTAAGATTTTCATGTTCAACAGTTTTAGTTTATCAGTTCCTTAAATACCGAGAAACTAAAAACAACCAAACCAGATCAATCGTTCGTAAAACATATCCCTACCAACCAAAAATATAGTTAGGGAAAAACACAAGCAACACAAAAACATTTTCTTTTACCATCCAATCAATTCCATTTATTTTCCATATTTAATCAACTACCATGCCCCAAAATTCATTAGTTAACTCTTCCACTTTTATTCATATGAACAACCCATCCCTACAGCCCTACATCCAACCGCCATAACCACACACATCAAAAACAATACCCATACCATATCATCATCCCTTTAATACCATTTACCACAGCTCCTCTTCCCATCACAACCATATCATACACGCAAACCCACAACCAAGACAACCGCAACCCCGCTGCTCACCCATTCCACAAAAACAAATGAAACACCTCTTTACATAATTAAACCCTAACCAACACCCACAAAATTCATTCTTTCATTTAATTTAATCGGGGTGATCATACAAGGGTTCCATGCATTCATTTAATCATCCAACTTTACTTGATTAACCAATTTTCACATTATATGAAATTCCATCCACAAAACAATCTAGAAACATAGGGAAACATTTAATTGCGCAAGAAATGTCCCCCAATGACCGTGATTTTCAGTAGGCATAAGCCTATTCAATTCACAACATAATCAAAGGATAATAATTGATGGAAAATAGAACAACGATATCAATTTTTTTTCCTAAACCCGTTCTTTAACCAGTTGTTATCATTATTTACTGGTTCAACCGTACCTCATGAAAACAAGAGGATACCCACCCCGCATGATGCACAAAATAGAGAGAGATGAAGGTATGATCCCTACTTTAAAGGTTTTTGACAAAAACCCCAAAAAACAAAGAACACACAAGAAGACGGGATAATCTTCAATGAATCCTCCTTAGATCCCTTATACTAACAAAAACAAGACCAAATATCATCATATTTGGAATCTAAACACTTAGATCTACCCATAACGTGTGTAGATCTAAGAAACCGTGGGAAGAGAAGATGTAGATCTAAGTAGATCTAAGGAAACGATCAAGAACTAAGGAGAAAAATCACATACCTCAAGAAACAGGCTTCGATTCACCAAGGGAAGCCTTCAGATCACCTCCAAAATGCTTGGGAGAGGTTCTCCTACCTTCAAGGGAGGGTAATACCGAGTTATGGCTTCTTAGGGGCTTAAACAAACCATTTAAAGGCAAAACAAGTTAGATCCACAATTTTAGGATCTAAGATTAAGTGCCCACACGGTTAGTCCACATGGTTTGACCAACCGTGTGATAACTGTGCGTTAGCTACTACCTCGAAAACACTCCTCACACGGTTAGTCCGCACGATTAGCCAAACCATGCAGTAACCATGCATTAGCCACTGCGTCTAACACCCACCTCGCACGGTTTGGCCGCACGTTTTAGACAAACTGTGCGCAGCCTGTGAAAAAGCTACTGCCCATTGGTCTTCCTTAAAAGTTCCCCCAAATGCACCCCCAATTCACCTCAACCTCACTAAACAACTCTAACACCACATTTTTACAAAGTAATGGACCGTAGAGGTTCGGGCCATTACAATATCTCTCTCTCTATCTGGCCATCTTTTTATGGATGGTATTCCATACTCAAATTAACCTGAGATTCCAGTGCCTCCTGAAGGCCTATCAAAAAAAAAAGTAAAACAAGGATCCCTATCAGAGACTATATAAGATGGAACTATATTAAAACAAACAATATCTCTCACATAGAGATATCCCAACTCATCAACTTTGGTTGTATCTCGAATGGGTATAAAGTGAGATGATCTTGTTAGTCTATCAATCACAACCGATATCACATTATTCTTTATTTGGGTATGTAGAAACCAAAATATAAAGTCCATAGAGATCTCATACCACTTCCAAGTTAGCACTTAAAGTGTCTAAAGAAAGCATGAAGGCTTCTAATGCTCAACCTTGACCTGTTGAAAATATAACAATGAGATACAAAATCAGAAATGTCCCATATCATACCAGTCCACCTGAATCATCATCACATATCATAAAACATATTTTTGGTTCTTCGGTACATATTCTACTGAGAATTATGGAAATATACCATCAAAATATTACTCATAATAAATATAAAAAAACCAATTCTAAAAAACATAGAATACCATATGTGGAGAACGACCATTGGAAAATGGTATCCCCACCATAAAGAGAGTCTCCAATGCTATGTAATTCATCATTAAAATAATGTTTCTGAATAATCATCTCAAAAAGAGTGGAGTCCAATTGAACACTTTCCAAGACAACCTCATTCTATTCATTCTTAATTACTAAATGAAGATGTGTAAAAAGAGACACCAATTTCTACTCATCCGATGATTTTTTCATGGCCTGATTTGGAAATTTACTTCTCAAAGCATCAACAATGACATTTCCTTTACTTGGTGTATAGGTAATATTGAAATAAAAAAACTATAGGTACTCCAACCAATGCCTCTAGTGGAGATTCAAATATTTTTTAGAGAAGATATAACTCAAGCTCTTGTAGTCAAAATAAATGATAAACCTTTCTCTAAAAAGGTAATTCCGCCAATTCTTAAGTGCTTGAATCACAAATGAAAGTTCAAGGTCATGGGTAAGATAATTAATTTCATGTAGCCTAAGCTTTTGAGAGCTATAGAAAATTACGTGGTCACCCTACATAAGAAAACACCCCATATATGAATCTGATGCATCATCAAAGACCACATAGCCGTTCACTACATCTAGAAGAGTCAACACCGATGAAAAATTAAAAAAACATTTCACCTCCACAAAATAATTCTGAAATCTATCATCCCAAGTAAACTTTACTCCTTTTAGAGTGATATTGGTCATCAGAGAATCCAACTTAGAGAAATATTTTATGAACTAGCAATAATATCCTACTAAACCCAAGAATCTTTGAATCTCAAAACATTACATGGTTGATCCTTGGTTATAATAGCTTTCACATTCTCAGGATTAACTGAAATACCATATTTTGAGACCAAATTTCCTAATAACATCACTTCCTGAATCTAGAAATCACATTTTAATAGCTTGGAATAAATTCATTGATTTATCAATAATTATAGAACTACTCTCATATGACGCACATGATCCTCATCAAACTTAAAGGAAACAAGGATGTCATTCACAAAGACAACCATTAATGTATCAATATACTCATGGAATATCTTGTTCATAAAATTCATAAATATTACCACAATATTGGTTATAAAAAATGGAATGATAAGGTACTCATAATGGACATACCTTTTATAGAAGGTTTTTTTTAAATGTCATGTTCCTTTATTCTTAACTGCTGATAGTCAGATCAAAGATCAAACTTTGAGAACCACTTCCCACCTTTTAAATGGTCAAACATATTATTGATCCCTGGAAATGGATATATGTTCTTTACCATAACTCGGTTGAGTTTTTGATAGTTAACACATAGGCAGAGTGTTCCATCAGCTTTCTTAGTAAAAGAGAATAGGCACTAACCAAAGTGACACACTAAAGAATAAATAATTTATCTAAAAGATCTTCAAACCAAGTCTTTAACTCTTTAATTTTATAAGGTTATATTTAATAAGAAGGAATAAATACTAGTTGATTACCAGGTAATAAATCAATAGAAAACTGTACCTCCCCTACCAATGGAAAACCAGAGAAGTCAGAAGAAAAAATGTCATGAAACTCAATGATAATCGAAGAGAGATCACCATTAAAATATTACCACTATAGATAAAAAGAAAACACTGATATTACTTTTTACAACTCTAGATAAGAAGGCCCAACTCTACTCGACCTCAGGTCTCATTATACCTCAAAAACATAGAACACCCCATCAAGTGCAGTAAAGGAGACCCATAAATGATAATAATCAATTTAAGTTTTCTTATCAATGATCCAATCTATCCCAAAAATTTCATTAAGAGTTTTCATTTCAAGAACTAGAAAATCCCATGTAAGACCAATCTTTGATAGATATAATACACAAACAGGATAATGAAGACCCTACTCTCTCTTTGTTTTGAGGGGTGTAGTAATATCCATCATATAAGATAACAGATTCATATTAATATTTAGAAGATTTAAAATTCATTCAGTATAAATGAATGAGATGCACCAGTATCAAATAAAGTAGTAATTAAAGATGAAGAAATAACGATGGTTCCTATCACTATTGATGGACCTGTATCTGCTTCCTCTGGAGACTCTTCAAATATGTGAAGAATCTTCATTCCTATGGCTAGAACCCCTTATATCTTGAAGCATATAATTTCACCATAGTAATTTTAGGTGTTGATGATCCCATTCAACTTCATGGAGAAGAGAAGATATAACATAATTTTTTCAAGTGTCATGGACGTCCACATGAGTGGTAAATCCTGGGGGCCTTAGTGAAAACCCATTTTGAATGCCCATGATTTCTATACTAGAATAATGTAAAAGGGAATATTCCTAACCATATAGAATGTTTAGAAGAACAATTTTATCAACATACACCATAATAATAATCATGATTTCTCTTCAATTTATGAGAACTCACATAACTACCACTGGGGAAAAAATAAATCCCATTATCCCTGACTTACTATCCACATAAAGTTCAACCATCAACTCCATATCCATCACATAAGCATAATAAGAGAGATTAAACAATAAAACCTAAAAATGAATATTAAATAGAAGTCCCATTTCAAACTATCAAGTATTTATCTTCTCATTCAATATAATATTGGGTAAAAACTACCCAATATAGAAACATTAGTTCATATATTCTATCATGGTCCTACTAGCCTTCCCAAGTTTGAAAAATTCCAAAACCTTAACCATGATCATAGGATATGAATAGAACTATTCAGTGAAAATAACTTTTAAAACCTTCAATGATAAACCCTCATGCTTCTTTTACATCACCATATAGTCCCACAATCCTCTTCTAGGTCCCTATATCTTAAAGGAGGCACATTTAACCTTGATTGACCCAGTTGTTTCTAAGAATTCAAAAAGAAGCTCTATCCTAATCAAATTTTCCTCAGCCTATTGAGTATCATTAGAGCCTTGGAATGCTGGTGGATTTTGGAAAATTAACTCTTCAGAACAACTATGTAATTTAACCTTATGAGGTTTCAAAACTGAAGATTAAATATGAATGGGTGGAGGTTTATATCCCAGAGCTTGGATAGAATGCACAATAACCTCAACTAGATTCTAGTCTAGAGGAGGATCTACTTGTTATGGTTCATTAACCTATTCCTTCTGGATCATATTGACATGTCTTCTCAGAGGTAAGATTATATAAAAAATAACTAGATAAAATTAAATACATCATAAGGTTACTCAAATCAATAATCAAATAATAGAAATAAGGAAAATTAACCCCATAAGAAAACATATTAAGATTTCGATTGAAACCTATACAAATCAAAAGCCAGGAAAAGACTATAAATAACCCTCAATACACCTTTACCGAACATACCATGGTGACTTAAGGATCATTATGATGAGAACTTCTAGGATATCACTCGAAACAACCTCCTAAGTATCGACAAGATCATAAATTGCATACTGATATTAAATAAAGATGCACAACCTTCCCATTTGAAACCACTTTATCATGAACCATCATGAACATTCTGGTACCCTGAAACCTCATCTAATCATAATCCACATGGGTTGGTGACTAGCACATAGAATTATACAAGATAAAAGAAAAAATGAATTTTCTACAAGAATATTAGAAGAAAATAGGTACAAGTCAATATGCTAAAAAATACAAAGGGAGATAGTACTAGAAACCAAACATGTATATAAAAACCCAAATAGTACACCATCAAATTAATAAAAATTATTCAAGAAAAAATCAACTTCTTAATGGAAATGTCACTCCAATCCCCACAGATCAATAATATCAACCTCCTCCCAGAGGAGTTTTCCCTTTTCTCAGACATGGCAGAAGGAAATCTACAAAATCTCCAAAGGAAAAGGTTTTACATGAGATAAAAAACTAGTTGGGCCTCACAAAGTGTTCCATAATATGATTTCATAATAATATACCAAGTAATTCTTTCAATTTAAAATAAAAATGACGTGGAAGTACATTTTTATTTTTAAAACAAAACATGATTCTCATTTCAAATTATGGAAACCATTTTAAAAAATGTATTATGTAAACATTCTATATAAAATAGTTTGTATAAATCACTAGGCATGATTAAATCAATTTCCCAATCAATGGTATTTATAATCAAAGGGATCATAATAAGAACCATGGTTATCTACCCTACGGTATGATAACTTCATATTATAGGATCCCCACACTCTAATATTGATGATCATGACATATGTGTGCACACATACCTCATTATCAGGACAAATAATACTCATAAACATTCTATCAGGAATATTATTTTCCTAACTAGTTTTTGTTAGAGTTTTCATCGTCAATCCATTGAAAGGGAATTACCATCTTAGAATGATTTTCCCAAATAATCAAATAACTTATCAAGCTCGTATTTTCTCAATATATCAATCATTATTAGAAAAATAATCTCATTCAAAATCAAAAAATCATTTTCAACTTAGTTTCCCAATTTCTCATTTCAATATACCAAATAAATTTCAACCCAAAACATGGGGTTTTCAATATTTCATTAATTAAAAAAAACAATCACAGGTTTTCATCAATTCAATTTAATCCAATTTTTTTAAAATCAATTCAAAAATCATTTCATAATCTCCACCAATTCTAAAATATACCCCAATATCTAATTCCGTTGGAATTGGGGGGTTTTACCAAAATACACACCAATTAAATTCCAATTCCAATTCTCATAAAATTGGGCTTTCACAATTCAATAAAAATAAATTAAATAAAATCAAGCAATTTAGTGTTTAATTATATGGCACAACTCAAACAGAACCACCTACCTTTTTTCACAGGGAACATGAAACAAAACAACCACAACAATATTTTACAATGACGAATGATGACAACAAATATATCAAAAAAACCTATAATAAGGACTAAAAAAATAGTTTAGATCCATCAGTCACGTGATGATCTAAAAAACCCTATGGAAGAAATAAAGAGAGAGCGAGAGAGAAGAAATAAGAGAATAATCACTTACTAGAGAGAGATCAAATGCAATCCTCCATGCTTAGATCCATTAAGTAATGGGTTTAGAGGATCCAAAATAGGTTCTTGGGAGCCTCTAAGTACTATGAATTTATGTTACCCCCATCTAGGGTTGAGTGGGATCCAAAAATGTGGTTCATCTTTTTTAATTGTTTTTCACAATTAAAAAAATCTGCCTGCACTGTTAGCTGGGTAGGGATGCACGGTTAGAAAAAATGTGCACCCTAAATGATTTCCCTATTATTAGGGTGTATGGTTTCTAATAGGCGGGTGCATATTTTTTTCAAACCATGCCCAATTGTGCAGCAACCATGAAAACCCCTACTAATCGATGTTTCATGATTTTCACTAGATGGGTGCATAGTTTGGGAAAACCGTGCAACAACTGTGAACAACCAAAAAACTTCCAAAAATTTTAACCTTCCTCCCAAAACAACCTAATACAAACCCCAACCAAAGAATGATAAAAAATTAGGGTTAAGGAGTACATGAAAATCAGTAACAAGATGTTACATTATGGCCTCATTCTAGGTTCCTTGGCTTTAACCTTCCTTTGAGTTGGGATGTGGGTTGTGTTGGATGTTTGGTAGGTGATGTGGAGTGTGATCATGGGTCATGTGGAGATTTTAAGTAGTTGTTTTATTTTTTTTCCCTTTATGATTTTTTATTGGCTCTATTATAGAATTTATACTTATGAGTTTTTGATGTTTATTCATTTATTCATTTTTTTCTTATGTATGTGATGATCTTAACTTTATTATCATTCAGTCTCTAGTTTATTCTTTTCATTTATGACATTTACTTTAAGTTGAATGTTTTATTATTGATATGATCATTTATTCAAGGGTTAAATCATTCCCAAAAATAATGTTTTGAGACCCTGGTACTATTTTCTAGCCCTCGATGACTAGGAACACACCTTGGGTATCTCTCATACTGGTTTGGGTATCCGATGGGTGGATGAATTAGGCTGATTCATGAAAAAATGGAATCATAGGACACTATCTTATTATTTGGGATGTTCTTAGGTTGTCTGGAAACTAGGATCATTTCCAGGACTCAGGTGGAGTGTACAGGAAAGTGATCATACAAATTTTCTTCACACTGAAAATTGAGTTTACATGGGTTTATCAAGTGAGATTATTGATTTTGAACTCAAATTTGGATATATTTTTTAGTTTTCAATATATTGTGATTATGATATGATCCCCTTTGAGTGTATTAGTGAAATCGGTGGTCGGTTTAAATTTTGATGGAAAAAGTGGTTCATGAACCAAGGATTCAGTGTTATAACACATGATCTTGTAAACTGTGTGATTCCCTTGAAAAATGACTTATTAAATGTAATAGTACATGTTTTATGGTTGGTTCATGATTTACTAGCCCATTGCTACCAAACCATGCACAATGCAGTTTCTCACCTAGATTTTTTGTTTTTTATCACCCACTCACTTGATAGATTGAATTGAGAATTACATTGGTGTGTTATTATACATGGGTGTTTTCTTAGGTATTTATATAAATTGATGTAGTTAAATTTGTTTTGATTTGAGATTCTAATATGTTTGTTTTTTCCCTCAGGGACTTTGTTTTATAGAATGAAAGATGGTTGTTAAAATAAAATAGATAAATTCCATGAGGTGTTTTGTTTTAAAAACTATTTTTTAGCTGTTTGGAATTTTTTTTTGTTTTTTTATTAAAAACCAAGTAATATTTTTTAAAAAAATTGGATCTAGGGAAAATATTTGGTGTGAAAAGCATTTAATATTAAATGGTGTAATTTTTTGAAGGATTTAATTCTTAAAGAGGTTTTTTTAAAAATTAGTTATTGGACGAATTTAAAAAGAGGTGATGAATTTCAAAATGGAAATTTTGAATTTACATAGAATTAAAAATGGGTTTTATGAAAAAAAAATTGGGGGTTTATTTTAAAAACACATGACACTTTTAAGAATTTTCAATTTTTTAATAAATCAGATTTTTTTTGGAAAGGATTTGGAGATTCAATTTTTATGAAATTTTTTGTGATTATTTTGTAAAATAACAGGTTTTTACCTTGCTTTAAATAATTTTTAATATCTAAAAGTGAAGTAATATTTTAAAATTCTTAATAAGAGGTTTTGTGGAAAAAATTTGGGTTTCCAAATGGTATTCTTAAAGTAGTATGAAAATTTGTTTTCAAAATTCTTTTTGAAATAAGAATTATTTTGGGGATTTTAAATGTATGGTTTAATTTATTCCCTTGGTTATGATACAACATTTTTTATTTTAGGATCATGGGTAGTTAGTATAATATCTCATGTTGGTTTCTAAGTGTAACAAATTTTCCTTATATTAACCCTATTTTCCCCAAAAACACATGTTTTACCCTCCTTGAGGCCCACCCACATGTCTGAATGGGTCATCAAACTAATTATTATGCCCACAGTTGAACACATGTTCTTTCAACATAACTTTTCCTAACTCACACTCACCTGAAGAAACTTCCTAGGAGGTCACCCATCTTGATCACTAATCCAGGACAAACCTCTTTAATTGTGAAGTTCTAATCAGGTAGACTACTGAAAATAAAGGTTCACCTTATTTACATGGTTAGTAACATCTATCCCTTTAAACCTTCAATATTATTGGGTGTTATATTCACCCTTCCTTTAGAGCACACCATCCTCATTGTGGACCCTATATCTCAACCTAGTTAGTGCCACCACACTTCTAATTAAGTTCTTCCTCTAATACCAATGTAACAACTTAGCCTTACAAGAACCCCATTTTCCTATCATACAAGTGTTTTCCCCTCTTTGGGGCCTACCCACATGCCCAAACAGGTCATAATATTAACAAATTTTTCCAAATGCTAATGCATGTTCTTTTAGTGTGCTCTTTCCTCACTCACACACACCATGGAAAACTTCCCAGGAGGCTATCCATCTTGATCACAACTCTAGGAGAAACCTATTTAATCATGGAGTTCTAATCAGGTAGGATCCTAAAAATAAATCCACACATTTTTGACATGGGTAGTAACATTTATAATTTTAACCTTTAACATTATGGGGTGTTATAATAAGTTCATCCCATAAAGGTTCTCAGTAGAATTTAGTGTGTTGTTCCTAGGATTTCTTCTTGTGTGGTATCTTCCATTTTTCATATTTTCCTTTTTTTTCTTTATTCTACCAATACTCCAAGTGTATTTGGGTAATTTAGAGACCTATTTATGATTTAGGTATTCTTGTGTTAGTTATTTTTTCCACTTTATGATGGTTCAGTTAAGAAGGTTTGAAGTTTCCTTCTAATGGGTTCCTTTTGGAATGAGTCAAGGTAGTAAATCCTTATGGATGTTTTCAGGGAATAATTTGTGGCTTCCTTGAGTAGTTTTTTTCTAAAAGGAAATTTTTTTATTTATATTAATGATTATTGAGTCATTATTTTGTGAATGGTAATATTTATTGGATCACTGTGTGGATTTTTTGTTTTTTGTAGATGTCTTTGGGTTTTTAGGATTGGGTGCATGAATTTTTGTTTTGGTTTGATTATTTTAGTGCTTAAAGTGATTCCTTGTACCATGACCATTTTGAGTTTATTTTCTTCTTGAGATGGTTATGAGTGACATTTGGTTAGGTTCTTGGGTAATTAGGATGGATGTTTCCTTTGGGTCATTAGATAACATTATGGGGTTCATTAGGGAATGGTGTTTTAATATTGAGGTCCTAGTTTACCTATATAGTATAGTGAACCAGGTTAGGAGATCGTGTCATTTTTTATTATGAAATTTTTGTCAGATTTACCATATGGATGCGATATGTGTTGAGATAGGTATTCAATTTATCATTTTTGGTGTTGAGTCTTTTGAGGTCGAGTTTCCATTAGTATGTGTTCCCCTTACGTGTTAGAATGGGTTATTTAGTGATTGTTCACACTTGATGAATTCAATTGATTTACGAGGGATTGGGAATTTTGTTTTTATTAGTTCCTAAGTGTTCCTTATAATTATTGGATATTCATTCTTATAGTAGATGTTTTAGTTCAAGGTGTGTTATCCTTTTGTTACAACGTTTATAATATTTATAATTGGTAGGGTGCTCAGTCTCGATATCCTTTGAATATTATACCTATGATCATGGTTGTTTTTTCTTATAGAAATCTAGTGGTTTTGTGAACTTGATGGTTCTTTATATGTGAATCATAGGTGTTTTAGAGTTTTCATCCTTATATCCTCTCTATTTTTTCATCGTCCAACTCACCATGTTCCATGATGTGTGGGTTTTAACTCATTCTGGTTACTTCTATCTT
Source organism: Viscum album (assembly GCA_963277665.1). Taxonomy (NCBI): domain Eukaryota; kingdom Viridiplantae; phylum Streptophyta; class Magnoliopsida; order Santalales; family Viscaceae; genus Viscum; species Viscum album. Next base: position 951,427,668 of record OY728157.1, read on the forward strand.
GACTAAGGGAATTATAGAGGGAAAACATGGCATGGATAAGAGATTATAACACCCCATATCACTAAATAATGATTTCTAATTACTTTTTTTTATTAATTTTGGATTTTTAAAATTTGGGAAGTTCAAGATTTGAGTTTTACTTTTATATTTTTTTTCTTTTGTGAATGTTTTGGGATTCATAGTTTAGGTATAAACATGTGTGTACCATTACATTGGGAATTTTCTAGTTTTTTTGAATGTGCATGCCTTGACCAGCATGGGTAGTTCATGGTCGAAGTGAATCTTAGTAGAAACTGTGTGAATCTTACTTTCCTTGAGTTTTCCTAGTGCACAACTTATGGATGGTTAGGAAAGCTATGTGAAAATAGGGACATATGAATCTATGTTTGGATAGTTCCATTCGGTATGGTTAGTACATAGGTAGATGAAACATATGATTTCCTATGAGAAACTATGTATAATTATTTTTCTTAGGCAGTGCCACCTGCATGCTCAGACCATGGTTTATTAAACCATGCGGCCTAACCCTGTGAGTTAACTAGATTCACTTAAAAGTGAAATTATGGTTTTAACCCTTCAATTTTAATATCCCAATGTGTAACCTTTCTTTACCCTCTCATTTGAATTAGCTATGGAATATTCTAAGAGGTTCTCCCCTCTATTTCCTTTGTATTTTCAAGCCACTTCAACATCATTTCTTGTGAATTATTTTAAAGAAATCCCTATATTACTCATCCTTATTCCCCTTAACTTTTTAGGGTTTTCTTTCCTCCCACAAACCCTAGGGGTTTCCAGGTTCAATTTTATAGTTTGGGGTGATTTATTCATATATTTGTTACTGATTACTTCAGATCCTTTAGGTTTTTTGGAGTTCTCGTTGTCATAGGTGTTGACTTCTTGCTTGGTTTCCATTGAAATGAGGTAGGTGTTTCTGGGTATTTTCTTAAATTAATATTCCATTGAGTGTTTTATTCTTTAAAATAACATATTTGTAAAATTAAATTCATGTGTGATGAATTTTGAAGATTTTAAGTGGGATTCATGTGTATCTCCTCTAGGAAAATATGTTTTCACTTTGAGTTTTAAGAGGGACTTTAAATGTCAAGTAGTGATAATTGATTTTTTTGTGAAATGTGGCATTTTAAATTGGGTTTAACACCATGTGGGTCATGGAATCATGTGGAAGTGTGGATTTTAAACATTGAAATATTTTTCTTGTGAATTCATGTGATACATTAAATGTTAAATGTTTTTAAATTACTGAGAGAAGTGTTTTAAATTAAATGTGTTATTTTAAAATGAATTAAGCCTGTTTAGGTCATGAATTGAATTTGATATCGGTACTTTGAGGTCATTGGTAATTTTAATGAAAAATGTGTTACTTCTTGAAATTATTCTTTGAGAATGGTTTTTAGTGAGTTATTTAAGAGAAGACTTATTAAATGTATTTCAAGAGATTGATTTTAAATAATGGTTTGGGGTGGGGATTAAAACCATTGAGAATCATTTTAGCATTCCATGACTTTTTATAAAGGCATGTTTGGGACTTTGGGTGTTATTGAAATGGTGTAATTATGACTGTGAGACCCTCTTAATACCTTTTGTTATCTTGTGACCCCATGGAAGTTATTTCTTATTGATTGATGTGGATTATATCATGAGGGGAATTTTGTATCTTTCATGTGTTAGGAATGAAATGTGAATGGTTTTTTATTGTAAGGGTGTGGGAGGAGAGATGTAATTTATTTATTTGATGTATTTATATCAATTCATGTCATTGGTCACCACTATTTTATGATGGTCATGGGAGTCCAAGGGGACTAAGTAGAGACTTGCATAAGTGAAAACTATAATATATATAGTGCATTAACTAGGGAGTATTTCCTAGATACTATGATACAGTTTGATTAGAATGGGTAACATTCCTTATGATCTAGATTCTTTTATTGATCCCATGGATGAAGGTGTTATAGGGTTTTTTATTTTCAGTTAGTCCAAAAGGGATGTTGGGGACATTGATTGGTTCAGTAGTGCTAGACTAGGTTCTTTTTCACTAATTCTGACCATATTACATGAGTTATATGATATTTCCCATGATTATTTAATATCCTTTATAGGATAATTTAGGGGGTCCCAGTTCTTATACTTTCTTTTATCCCCTATTGTTGATTGTTGATGGAACCACTGTTCTTCTTGGACATTTTGGCATGTTTTTTATTCTAAGTTCCTTATATACTTAAACTTGTGTGTGTGTGGTGGTTTTTTCACATTAAAATTTATTGGTGAAAATGATTTGGAATATTTATTTGTAAAGAAAAATGATGTTATTCTAAAATAGATTTTCAAGGAATGTTTTGAAAGAGGAAAAATCAGGTTTTACCTCATTTATGGTTTTTAGATTAAGGTATTATTTCTATGTTTTAAAGGAATTTAGAATATTATTTGACTCCACCAATTTTTATTTTATAATAAGGGAGATTTGTTTTATAAAAACATGGATGAGGTCCGAAAGAAGTGGTTTTCATGTGACTGTTATCATTTTTAAAAAATAAAAGCATTTTGTGAAATGTGTGTGCATGATTTGGATTTTTTGAACATGTTGATTGAAATATTATTTTAAATTATGTATAAAAATAGCATAAAATAAATTTTATTTTTTAATAATGTCAAAAAATCTATTATTTTTACCTACTAGACTCAATTTCTCCCACACCTTGTATATACCTCTTAGTATATGCAGTTTGTATAGCATCATTTAAGGTGCCTCATCTTTGGTCTTCATTTGAGTTGGGATACATGTTATTCCATATTATTGTTACGGGATGTGGAGTACGATAGGAAACGTAGTATATTGACTATCAGGTGAGATTAGTTATAAAAATATGATAATTTTTCTCATGAAGATTGTGCTTGGTAACCTCAATGATGGGAGACTATGAGAAGAAATCTTCTAATAGGAATTATACATTTTTATTTTTTATTTAATATTATAATATATGAGTTTGTGTAATTATTCTTACAGTTTACAATTATTATTAATTAATATCATGACTCACACACTTATATTTATGAACAAAAAATGGTGACACCACATGCTTTCGAGAAGTATGGTATGCTGGGTGTGTCATAAATGATATTTAATTAATTAATAAGTCAAGGATGAATTTTTACCTTCCATATTTTTGGAAGTTTATATCTCATCCATTTGATTGAAATGGAATTGTCACATTAAATTCCATGACCATGGTGTAATGGCACGTTTATTTCAGATTATTGAAGAAGGAAATATCAAGAATATAGGTTGATGAAATGAGTGCGCAACCTCCTTGAAGAAATATTGTGATAAAGATATTATAGTACACAGTAAGAATTCATATATGGTTTCCGATGTTTCCGAATTATCTTCTTTCTCTTGGGCGCCTTGACCCATTTCTAGATAGTAATTTGGACTTTAGGCAAGCATGCTTAATTCCAATCAGAAAGAAGCCAATAGGGTCACACACAATGGGTTTATGTTGATCTCAATTAAATTATATTTGAATTTAATTAATGTAATAAATATTGTTCTCAAGACCGATGAATAATTTTATTAAGGATTTATTGATCCCAAAAATTTATTCAAAAAGTAATAAATAATGATTTATTTATTAATAAATAAATTATTTAATTACATCAATATTTAATAAATATTTATTCAATAGACTATAAATAAAATATTTATTTTATTTATTAAATGTTTATTATTTAGAATGTTAATAAAATATTTATTTTATTTTATGATTGAATATTTAATTAAATATTTATTTGTGTATTCAATAAATTTTGAGGAGGAAGATCATACCATGATTGTGTCAAGTGAAAACTACTAATTTTCAATCCATTAAAATAATATTTATCATTACGCCAGTTTTCACATGGTATGATAATAATAATAATAATAATGATTATGATGATGATAAATTACATGGAATGTGGTCAGATAAGGTTTTTAGGTCCACTAGGTCAAATTCCTTGAGGGAGGTGGGGTGGGGGGTGAATTTAGGTATGAAAGATTAAAACAACTGCCCCTTTTGATATTGTTTCATCATTAAAAAAACTCTCTTCTCTCTTTATCCCGTAGAAAAGTATGAAAAAAATTAAAGCATGCATGCGACACAACAATTTTACTTGATTCACCCTCAGTGGGCTATGTCCAAGAAGCATAAAACAGAGATGTGCTGATGTACCAATTCCACTAAAAGTGCACTACTATTTAAAATATTTGATTTAGACTCATTGTCCCTCCTGTTTTACAATCAATCACAATTTGAAAGCTCATTTCTCTCTCAACTGATGTGTGCTCACTGATTTTTTAGAAAATACACTCACAATTTATAGACCTGTAGGTTTCTTCATTATCACAAATGAATGCATCCTCTTCTGTATATAGTTTCTCTATTTATGTCCCACTTTTATCTACTGATGAATATCAATTTACAACAGAACACTAGGAAATCCCTTTTGAACAACCTTCACAAAGATCACTACTTCATGAAGCTCTTTATTTTTTGAATCTCAAACCAGCCTTCATGAAGTAGAACTCCTTTCAAAAAACTCACTATTTAACAGATCTCAAACTAGCCTTTGTGAAGCTCTTGCGTTTTTATGAAGTTCACTTATCCTTCATGAAGAACACCTATTTCACAAAGCTCAACTAGCCTTTGCTACATTCCTTCCTTTTGCAAAGCTCAATTAGCCTTTGTGAATTCCCTTACTTTCACAGAGCTCACCTCCTTCGTGAACCTCCTTTGAGATTAAAGATCAATTACACTTTCACTGAGTCTCTATACTCTTCTCAAGTGGTTAAAGGACTATTTATAGGCTTTTCCCACTGACTGCAGATCCTTCTGGCCATGTCAGCGCCATGTCAACACCATTTCTCAAAGGTCTGATTTTTTCCATCGCAATGGTCCCATTTTTTCAAAGCTCCATAGAAATTTTCAGTTCATAATTCTCATCATAATTGTGAATCCTTCTATTAAATAATTTTCACTACTGTGATGCTCATTTTTTCATAATCATAGATCCTCTGTCAAAACTGTTGATCCATCGCAATGCTCTTCAGCTCTACTATTCTCGAAGCTCGTCATAATCGTAGAGATCACTATTAGATTTCTTTGATCCCTTTTGAAAAACTATTCAAGAATACTATCTTCAAAAAACTCATTCCTTTTCCAACTTTTGAAGAGATCTTCAACAAAATCCATATTTCACAATGGTAGCCAAACTCCAAATTTTGGACACCAAAAATATGGAAAACACTAGAAAAAGACACCACCTTGTATTTTTTCTTTTTATTCTGACTCTAGATATTTGATTCCTTTTTCATGGTTATTTTTCAACTTTTTTTTTCAACAATATCTCTAGAACAAGACAATTCACCATGAAAACAAACCTTTTCAATAAATACAACCAACCCAAAAATGCTGCGATGTTACCTTGAGGGATTTTTTCCCAACAATCTCCTCCTTTGGGTTTGTTGAAAACTCTTTCATAATTTGATACCTCATTGAATATCCTTCCTTCCTCTACCACCATTCACATCATTCACCTTAGATAGTAATAAATGATTTACTAAAAAAATAACTTAATCCCACATGATCCACGATCGAAATAAGCAACATGAGTAAAACGCAATGTTTATCAACATATCACTTCATTCCTGACACAAATTCTTGAAACCAAAAAACATATTTCATCAAAAACCTCAGTTGTCATGATGTATATTCTTTGTTCGATCACTTCTAGTATCATCATATTTAAAAATTCCCTTATCTCATTGCTTGGGTTCTCATGTTTTGGAACGCTTAAAGTTATCCAAGCTAAGCTCTGACTATTTCCTCATAAAACCGAGAATTCTCATCATGTCTCCCCACTATGAGATTCTCCAACTATCATGCTCAAATCCCCCAATCTTGTTGCTCCATTAGTCATCTTCTCCCCGTTTCTTGAATAAGACATTTTCTCCCATCTTGGTCCACACTTTCGCCTCCTTTTTCAACGGACCCAAAGGTCACTCCTTTGTGTAAAATAACAAGGTAAAGAACACATATTAGTGCATTAGAAAAAAAAC